>CM033719.1:35361688-35889813 GCA_019671005.1 Hibiscus mutabilis | reverse complement strand
CATTAAATCGTAAATCATTTGCTAAGCATTAGTCAGTCGACAAGTTTTTGGCACCGTTGCCGGGGATTGCAACAGGATTAATTGTTTTGATTTTTACTTGTTTTTGTTAATTTTACTTATTTTGTTTTGTTTGGTGTATAACCAGGAGCCGCACTGCGAAGGAAGATCTATTATATGATTCAGAGATTGAACGAACCATACATATGATAAGAAGAGAACGTCAAAAAATGTCTCATAATGGAAATGGCAGAGTAGATGGTGTCGTGAACAATCAGGAGGATCCGATACATGATGGGATATCGTCTGCTCCTGCTGTTGTTGTAAAGATACTTGAGAATGACCTATCAGAGAACACTTAGCACCAACCATGGATAACTTGATGCCATGACTGATTGGTCTAGAGGTAAATTCAACTAATTTTAAACTTAAACCGATAATGATTTAGACTCTAATAAATGTAGGTCAGTTTGATGGATCACCTACTCGAGACCCAAGGTAACACTTGAAGCAATTCATGGAGGTGTGCCAACTATTTCAGCAACTGGGTGTGGCTGAAGAGATAATGAAGTTGAGACTATTCTCATTCTCTCTGAGAGATAGAGCAAAATTGTGGTTAAGGTATTTGTCACCTCGTTCAATTACGTTGTGGGTAGAACTATGCTAGAAGTTTCTTATGAGATTCTAGCCACCTATCTTAATTCCAAGCTGCAGAGTGAAATCATTATTTTTAGGCAGGATGATGATGAGACTCTGTATAATGCCTAGGAGCATTTTAAGGACATGTTGAGATGATGCCCTACGCATGGATTTCCTCTATAGACCTAGATTGAGACCTTTTATAACAGAATGAATGCTCATGTCAGGACTGTTGTTCATGCTTCGGCAAACGGTTTGTTGCTAGACAAAAACTACACAGAGGCATTTGACATCCTTGAAAGGATTGCCACAAATTCTTAGCGGTGGGAATCTGTCGGTTCGGGGATGGTTTTACATTCCCCACTCTGCCTCCAACACTTGCGGGTATGATTTTGGGTAATCCATATTACATGCTTCGGTGATTTTCTTGTCCCTATCCCCATACCCATCGGATCCCCATATTTTTTAGGGAACCCCTATCCCTAAAAGTTAAACAAAATTTACTATTTTACTAACCAAAATATATGGTCAATTTTAATTTACAAGTCATATACTCAATAACTTAAACATATGGTTGAAGGGGAATAAGGTTTTTGTGTAAAATGAACGGCAGAAATAGGAAGATAAATAGATTATATACTCTTAATTAACAAAAATGGTAAATTACAAGAGAAGTCATCCAAACTTAATAAGGTTTAAACAAAAGACACAAATATCTTGATAGACTAGAATATTGATAATAAGATAGGTAGACATACATGTAAATGAGAGTTAATTATATATTTTTTAAAATTTTTGTAAAATATTGAATCCTTATAGATATTTTTGGGATCCCCACAGTTATTTATACCATTATGGTCGATTATCCCTATGGTTCGAATATAGCAATCCCCATCCCTATCCCTATTTGAGCTTCGGTGATAAAACTTTCCCCGTCTCTATCCCCATAGGTGAAGGTTTGATTATTTCCCACCCCGTCAGTTTGGATCCCCATGGTTTTCGAATATTCCCCACCCAATTTCTACCCCTATGAATGATCTTCAGTACCCTACTGCCAGATTGGGAACCAGAACGAAAGTAGCTTGAAAATTGGAGCTTGATGCATTATCATCTCTCAATACTCAAATTTCCAACCTCACTAATATAGTGAAAATGATGCAAAAGCCTACTGAAGTCCGATAAGTAAAGGCATTGGAACTATTCTACACTATTGTGTAGAGGATCATAATGTAGAAGAATGCCCAACAAACCCTGAATCGGTATATTTTGTTGGTAATTACAATCGTAACATTAACCCACATTTCAATACTAATAATGCAGGTTAAAAGCAACATCCGAACTTTTCATGGGCGAATCAAAGGATAACCAATATAATGCCTAACGTTAGAACAACAATGCACCACCAGGTTTTAACCAGAATGCGATGCCATAGAGAGAACAAAATAATTTCCATCTAGGGTAGAGATCTAACCAGGCGAATACTCTAATAGAGTATATGGAGAGAAATGATGAAATTATCTGGAATTTAGCAACATCTATGCGAAACTTAGAGGTCCAGCTAGGACATATTGCTAATGCACTCAGTTATAGACCCCAAGGAACTTTGCTAAGTGATACAGAGGATGCTCAGAAAAAAGGGAAAGAACAATGCAAAGTTGTCACTCTTTGTAGTGGCAAACAAGTCGAGAATGAAACACCTGCCAAGCAGTCAATTGTTTGTCAAGAAGAGAAATCAGCACAACAAACGAACCCAAGGAAGCTGAGAAGGGGGAGGTGAGCACTGATAATGCTAGACCTCAATCTAATGCCAACACCATTTTGGCAAAACCAGCTGAGCCAGCAATTGCCTACCGACTACCACCGTTTCCACAGGGGCTCTAGAAATACAAGCAAGATCAGTAGTTTAAGCGCTTTTTGGAAGTCTTGAAACAACTGTAGACCAACATTCCATTAGTGGAAGCTCTCTAACAAATGCCTAACTATGTTAAATTCATGAGGGATATCTTGTCCCAAAAGAGGAAGCTAGGTGACTTCGAGACTGTCGCTCTTATTAAAGGATGCAATGCAATGATAACCAATATATTGCCACCAAAACTGAAAGATCTGGGAAGTTTCACTATTCCCTGCACAATTTGCAATAAATTCATGGGTAAAGCACTGTGTGACCTAGGAGCCAACATCAATTTTAACGACCTTTTTTTTAAAAAAAATCAAGATCGCTAAAAACGATTATATTTGAATTTTTTTATTTTGTTGAATTTTTTTTTTTTGGTTTTTTTTATTTTTTTGGAAAAATTTTGAGAAAAATTGAAGAAAATTGATTTTTTGGGTTTTTTTAATATTTTGAAATTTGGGGAATTTTTTATTTTTGGAAATTCAATTTTTTTTAAAAAAATAAAGGACTAGAAAATAAAGGCTGGAGCCGCCACCGATCATTTTTAAAGGTAGGCCGGACACCAAAAATAAAACTAGAGATTCTTTTGAAAATGGGTCCAGGAATCGATTACGGATGGGAAATGATTAGCACCTCCACATTGCCTAAAAATTGGTACCTAGTCGAATATAAATTGCCTTTAATTGGAAATTTGCGAGTTAAAATTTTAATTTAATTTAAGATCCGTTTAAAAATGCGAGTAAATTTTAAAGGCCCCGTTGTTCGATATCAAACAAATGAACCACCAACACTAAATATTAGGAAGAGGGATTTGGCCCTATTTACTCAAATGTAAAAAATCACATTAATAGTTTATATAGTCAAATGTAAAAAATAAATCAAAGGACCGGATCAAACATAAAAAGAAGTGTGTAAAATAAATGTGAAAATTAAAATATCCGGAAGAGGGACCGGATCGAGCAAAAGGTGCGAAAAAAATAAATAAACATAAAAATATATATATATGTCTATCTGTAAGAAAAAAAAAGGTACCGGGATATAAGCGGCACATACTCTAAAACACTTATAGCCTGAACTAAAGAAAGGGGAAAAGATTGATGTTGTTATAATAAAAAAAAAAACGTAAAACAAATTAAAAAGAAAAAGAAGGGCACACCTTCAATGAAATTAATAAAGCAAATGAAGGAAAGCATTCAAGCTTCCTGTTTCCATTTCAACTAAAACAATAGAAAGGAAAAAAAAAGGTGGGGAAGGACAATAGATCTGTATAATTCATTCTTCAAGGCCAATCATCGGCGACCAAGCCTCGGTGGGCTAACCTCGACGTCCGGCGACGTTCTAGCGAAGCGGCCTCACCCTAGATGGTGGTGAGCTTCAAACCCATCCCTTTTTCTTGAATTCGATTTGAGATCTAAGGAGGTAAAAAAACCTAATCTTTGATTTAAAACTAAAAACCCCTTTTGATTTCGGTTTTAAAACGAGATTTTGATAAAAAACATTGAACCCCTTTGTTTTGATTTCGGTTTTTTGAAAGTAGGAACTCTTTGATTTTTAAACGATTTTCAAAACTAGATCTCTTAGGAAATTTAAAAATTTTGTTTCTTGAAACAGTTTTTTTTTGAAGAAAATCCTCTTTTTGTGTTTGATTTCAAAATAAAAGAAAAAAATGAAACCCTAATTGCTACTGAGATTAAAAAAGGGAATACCTTTTTTGTATTTTTAAAAATTTTCTCCTCCGTTTATAATGGTTGAATCTGGTTTTTATAACCAGGTTTACAGAATTGAAGAAAGACCCTAAAATTCTATTGGTTGCCGCCATTTGTGTTTGTTGTTTCCTTGTTTTTTTTTGGGTATTTGTAAATGGAGATGGGGACCATTTTTGGACGGTTGATTTAATTGTATTTGATTTGATTTTTTTATTTTGGTTTAATTATTATGGAGCATGGTTGGACATGTTTGGTTGAGAGTGACCTTCTTTGCTCATTGGAGAAACAACAATGAGGTAAAACTAAAAGATTCAAGTTAGTTTAAGGGTTGATGGGTTATGGTTGGGCTATGGGGAGTTGGTTTGGGATATTGAGCCTTGAGTAATTTGGATATGGCAGATTTGGGTATTTGTAAATGTACATGTAAAAATGGTTGACTCATCTTTTTTGGACATTTTGGATTTAAAGATATTTGATTTGGATTTTTTTATTTTGGTTTAATTAAGCACTCTCTAACGAAGAGGCATGATCTGAGGAGTTAGTCACAATCAAGCTACGACTGATGAAGAGGCATGATCAAAAGGGAGATTTGATCAAGCTACAACTCTGACGAAGAGGCATGATCTGAGGAGTTAGTGGCGATCAAGCTACGACTCTAATGAAGAGGCATGATCTGAAGAGTTAGTTGGGCGATCAAGCTACGACTCTGACGAAGAGACATGATGTGAAAAATTGGTTGATCCGCTACACCATTGATGATGAGTCAAGATCTGAAGATAGATCTGATCAAGCTGCAACTCTGACGAAGAGGCATGATCTGAAAGGTTGGTTGATCTGGTACACCACTAACGATGAGTCAAGATCTGAAGAAAAAGATGATTCACTACACCACCGATGGCGAGTCATGATCTGAGAATAAATGTGATAAATTAGCTACACCACTGACGATGGGGCAGGACCTAAAAAATAGAAGTAAACAAATGTTAGTGATTATTCAATTATAGTTTGAGTTCAGGTTTGGCTTTCTTTGCTTTGAGTATTTGTCATTTCATGGCGGGTGTTGTTATACTCTCTCTTTGAAGTTTCAACTTCTTTGTTGGTCTGACTTCCCTTCGTGGCTGATGGCTTGCCAATTTGTTATTGTCCTCCATGATTGAGGCTTTTCATCATGAACCTGTTTGTTATGTGTGAGTGAAGTAAATGTACTTAGCATGAATGAATACATCTAACTTGATGTGTAATATATGCATGATGATGAGTTGGATGGCATGATGTTGATATGAATGTCATGCAATGCAATTGACCCTGATGTTGACTTCAAAGGGGATGCCCCATGACTTTCTGACCATTGGTGGGTTGGTCTTGTTTTTGCTCCGGTTCTGTCTTGTAAACTGGATGGACTTTTGCCTATGATGCCCCCAACCTCTTGTGGGTTTGACCATCTTCTTCTGAAATGTTACCTTTATAAGTGAGCGTTAACTAGTGAATGCTTTCTTGAGCTGAAGCATCGATCCGAGGGCCCATTTGTTGTAGGTCCCTATACTTTTGAACTCATTTGTGAGTAATGAAAAGAAAACTTTTTGTTTCAACAAAGAAAACTTTTTGTTTCAAACCTTAGCTGCATGTTCTAATTTCAATGAGATGTTTATTAGAAAAATGGGGTTTTCTTTTTAGATTGGAAATATATCAAGCTATATTGAATACCTCGAATGTCAAGTGCACAAGCAACACTGAAATGGCTTACCTAGGCTGCCCCAAGCAAATCCGGTGTCTAGGAGACCTCGAAAGCTGAATTGATGTTTGAAGATGTGAAGGGCACTTTAAACTACTTCTGTTCTTGACCAACTTACCTTTGCAGGTTTATTTTTGTCTTATTTTTGTTAGGGGAATTCAATTTATCACATTCCTTTGGCTCAAAATAAATGATGGAGCAAACAACAAATTCTCGAGCTATTCGGCATTGTCATGATTTTGAAAATATTACCATCACTCATAAAGCGAAAGGTTTTAATTAGAATGGGCTTCAGCGGAGTGCCCCAAAAATTCACACTCTTATCCGAAAAATGCCTATTACTAGGTTTTGAACATTGAAGTGCTTTTTGAAAAATGCCTATTATCAGGCTTCAAAAGTTAAATCATTTCATTTTGTTTTGAAAATGCCTATTACCAGTCTTTAAGCATTAAATTGCACTGCTTTGTTATTATAGGTGATCCTTAATGTGAAATGCGAGTCAAACCTTCGTAATCTCCACAGCTTAGGATTTTAATCAGACACAGATTATTCGTGCTAAACCTTCAGGTCAAAGTCAATGTCCTTTGTGCAATTGATATACGGGGACTCAATAGACAAATGTATTCACAAAATAAAGAGAGAGTTTAAACATAAAATGCATCTTTCATTGAAATTTAAACCATGCAGTCTTAAGCCCTTACAAAATATCGACATCGCCTTCGAGCTTAGGCATGTGGATTTGATTTACATGTATTACTTAAAAAGGAATTAAAAGCATCAAAGGAAACCTACTGAAGTTGATTAGCATGGCATATAGATAAAGGAGAAAGGCGAGTTCATTCCTCAAAGAATTCCACTTCTTTGTTGTCCATTGGGCCTTGAACAGTATCCTTGAACTCATGGTAGTCTAGGATAGTGTGCCCCTATTTGGCATGAAACTCACAATACAGACCGACATGCCCCTCGGGTACCATCATTCCTTGATTGATCAGACCCGCATCAAGTAGCTTCTTCCAAACCCAACTAAGGGGTAATTTGACTTCTGACACCTTAGACTTAACAGTTTGATTACTCCCTTTGGAGATTGCATTCACTCCTCCGGTATGGTTTGGTACGGGATTGGCAGTCGTAGCTGGCCCACTGGATTTGTCAAAACTTATGACCCCAAGCTTGATCAACTTTTCCACGTCCTTCTTAAAGCCGGTACAAGTTTCAATCAAGTGCCCCACTTGATCACCATGGTATTCACATTTCGCACTAGGATCATATCACTTTGGGAAGGGAGGCTGCAATGGTGCTTGATAGAAGAGTGCCGCCACATGAACAATGAATAGTTTCTTGTATTGTTCTGTTAGGATTTAGGTTTTGGAAATGTCTTAAATGTTTTAAAGTAGCTAAACTAACGTTTTCAACACAGGCGTACCGATACGGTATACCCTGTATCGGTACGATCCAAGGGTTTCAGCTACAATATTTTTCTAGTAACCAAAAACCGTACCGATATTCCCCTAGGCGTACCGATACGGTAGGATCGTTTCGATACGCCACGTGGCATACCGATCCTATTTTCAACCTCCCCAACGACTATTTCCCAAACGTTTATTTGAATTGCAGGGCGTACCGAAACAGACCAATGCATACCAATACGGTTTGCCAAATAGACCAAGGCGTATCAACATGGCGTACCGATATAGCTCAAGGTGTTTCAATACGGTTAGCAATTCTGAGAAGAACGGCTAGTAGCTGTACCGATACGAGTACACGCGTACCGATACGGGCAGCATTAGAACTATATTTATTACGAGAAATAAAGCCTCCAACGGCTCCAATTCAATCCCAACGGTCTCCAACGGCCAGAAACTCAATTGGGAATATTTAAGGACCCTTCAAGCTTCAGCAACAACTAATGATCTTATTGTCAACAACATTATGATGCCAAAATTGTCTTAGGGCTTTTAATTCTCATTCATTGTATAGACAACACATGTGAGTTTTAATTGTTAGATTTGCTCAACTGTTTTAGGTTTGGGTGAGTGCTTAAAGAGTCCAAACACATACCTTGTAGAGAGGATTCTATTGTTTTCTTATTTCTTTGTTTGAGAGGATTCCCAAAGCTTGGGTTGTAAGATTTGGATGCTAGACTTGGTAATTGAGTCCAGGTTGTAAAGGTTGCCTCCTAAGCCTTGTCAAAAGGGGAAGAAATCTTAGTGGATTTAGGAAATCCTTAGTGGGAAGCTAAGGTAGCGGATGTAGAGCTTGTTAGAAGCTTGAACCACTATAAATCCTTGTGTCCTTTGTCTATATTTTTACTTCCCACCATTAACACCCAAAATCGACTTCTCCACCACTTGGCAAGCATATCAGTTGAAGGAATTCGAGCTCAACAAGTTCACCGTAGGAAATTGGCAACAGGGTAGACTCCATCTTTTTGGGGTTCCTCCTTTGACCAGGGTCTTGTGTAATACCCCAAAATTTACTAAGTTGATTAAGGGTCATTTAGTACTAATATAATATCTTAAAAGCTAACTTAATGACTAAAATGACAAAAATGCAAAAAGTTAGGATTTCTCTAATTATGGGTTTTGAAAAGGAAATTTCTAAGGTTTAAAGGTCTCATGTGATAGATATTGAATTGAATAAGGTATTATTAAAGTTTGGTTGAATTTCAAGGAAAATTGTAATGAGAATTAAAGTTTAAAAAGTTAGTGACCAAAATGTAAATTTTGAAAATTTTATGGCTAAAGTATAAACTTTGGAAAAGTTTGGGGACAAAAGTTGTAATTCCCTAAAAGTTAAGGGTTTTTATTTCATAAATAAATAGATCACCTAAGGCTGTGAATCGAATGCGAAATTATTGGTTCGATCTGATACTTCGATTATTGGAAAAATCACAATTAAAGTTTAAGTGGAATTCGGATACCCGGATTGAACTGGAAAATTTTAAAATTTTGCCATATGATATAGAAAGGTTACAAAAGTCATTTCCAAGTGTTGGAAATATTTTTAGTTTGATTCAAGATGAATCCTACAGTTTATTTCCGAGTAAAGGATTATTTATCGGTATATTGGATCGAATGGAAATTTTGGAGACTGATCCAAAGGCTATGGAAAAGTCATAAAATGTTATTTTATGAATATTTTATTATGGTTGGTTGAATTCTAACTATATTTAGTTAGATTTTAATGGAATGACAATTTGGAAACAAACTAGTAAATAAAGACTAGTTGGAGGGCAAATTGGTCATTTGACCCCAATGGCAATTTTGAAATATTTAAAAATTTATAAGGGCAATTTTGGAAAGAGGAAATGGAAGATTAAATCTGTAACACCCTTAATGTATACTCGTAAATCGAATATACATTGAAGATGTTACGGAGTCATTTAAAGAAATCTCGACTTATAAATTTATTTTTACAAGTATTTACAATTTTTAGTTTGTAAATCTAACCCTTTCTCGGTTTTCTTAAAAACACAACCTATGTGCAGTTAGCTGGTTTCAACCCTGAATTAATTATTTTTAAACATTTTTGGCAATTATTAAAAACAATAGTTCAATTCAGGGTGAAAACTAGATTCGTTGTCTAGGCCCTTTCTTGACTTTAAAATCTTTACGCGATTACCGATTATTCTTATTAGCAAAGTAATTATCCTTTCTACCTTAGCTTTATTCTGTTACAATGCTAATGCCTTATTTTGCTTTATCCATATACGATTCATCATCAAAACTGATTACTTATCTATCATTTAGTCTAATTTAATGCATCATACTCTACTAGCAATTAAATAATTACATGCCCACTAGAGTTATCATAAGCTAGAATATCTTACTGATGTTTTGCAGATTGAAGCTTGATCAGCATGATCGACTCCTCTTCAAATCCTCCATCTTAATCTACGTGTGAAACAAACATACGCTAAGTACGAACTTAGTGAGGCAATTAAACTTATTTATTTACACATGAAATGATGTTATATAATACTTCATATAAGAATGCATTTCATATTTCTCTACGACAAGGCAAGTATATCACAATGTACATGTATGATGTCTCATAGCTATCATATAAATCATATTACCATTGCATAATATATTCTCTATCATAGGCATGCTTTCATCATGTAATCATTTACGTAACATGTGTTCTATCATATAGCATGTAATATTTCTATCATGTATCATGTAACATTCTATCATATATCAATAACATTTCTATCTCATATGTCATGTACTTATCAGACATGTAACTTCTTTTACAAGTATCATGAAATCATGTAACATCTGTATCATATACTATATCATGTTACATGTAACATCTGTATCATGTACCATCTCTGTCATATGAATCATGTATCGTCATGCAGTCATTTGCATGCTCATGATCTACCATGTAATCATCTTATTATTATTATCATCGTGTCTGGCTAGAGGCCCATGGAAACCCCATAGCCTATCTGCACCGTAGTGCTTTGTAGAGTACGTACTCGGGAGGACGCTCTTTGTTCCTCATATAAGGACGCCCTTTGCTCCTTATATTAAAACACCTCGTTAGTGCATTTTGTACTATGGGCTTGGATCTCAGGGTGTATCTTGTTTCATTTTAATCTTGTTATTGTCCATATTCCTTGTATAGACATACATTGCCATTATGCATAATGCATTATCATTTATGCAAACAATAATTCATACATGGTATTCCATCAAGCTTGCCATGTCGAGCATTGTATCATATCATGTATTATAAAGAAATGCAATGCCAATTTCAATGTAATGCAAACATTTAGAAATGCACTCACATGGGCCATTTATTAATATGCCTCACTAAGCTTTATTGATCCTTTCCTTTTATAGTACCTTAAATCTTCTTTTGATACGAATCCAACTTCTAAAAATCGAGTTTCGAGGCTTGAATCGAACTTGGAAAATTTTTCTCCATTTTTCTTTCTTTCTCCCCCTCATATTTCGAAATTTGAATATGAAGAATGGTCTTCATCTTTTTATTTCCATCCAATTTGGCCACTTGTCTTGTATAAATGAATTTTAAATTCATTTAAATAGTGAAATTACTAGAATGCCCTTTTTATCGAATGGCCAAGATTTAATCTCATCAAAACTCAATGGCCAAGATCAAATCCATGTGTAATTGGCCTTTCAAAATTGCCCTTAAAGTTTCAAAATATTTCAAAAATGCCATCCATGGCAAATGTCCAATTTGCCCTCCAACTAGTCTTTATTTACAACAAGCCTTGAAAATTGACATTCCATTAAAATTGAACCAAATTGGTTCCAATCCACCCATGTCCCAAAATATCTTAGATATTTATTTATGGCATTTATTCGATCCAAATATTCAAATTTTACTCAATACGTCTCCAAATTTTCTTTCTACGAACTTTAAAGCTTTATAACCATTAATATAAGCTTCGTACGAAAAATTTGGGTAACACGAAAATGTCACTCTTGGGGGTGAACTATTCATTTACGGGGTTAACTTATATAACTTTTGGAAATTACACATTGGTCCCTAAACTTTCCCAAAGTTTATACTTTGGCCACAAAACTTTCAAAATTTTCATTTTGGTCACTGAACTTCAATTCCCATTTCAATTTTCCTCATATTTTTACCAACTTTGAAAGTACCCAATACAACTCACTATCTATCACAGGATACTTTTAAACCCTAAAAATTTCCTTTCATAATGACTTAGACTGAAATTTCTTAACTCAGTCTATTATTCTGATAATTATTGAAAATCTTCATAATATAAGGTTTCTCGTAGAAATCCTTTATTTGAAATCCATGCGAATATTTTCTACTTTACTAAGTCTAAAATATCGATCAGAAACACTTTCATGGGACCTTCCCAAAGGTCACCCATCTTTGTATTTCCCTGGCCTGAGCACGCTTAACAATTTCAGTCGATCCAAATTCGGTACCTTTTTCTGCAACTTAATTCTTAAAACCGATATCAAGATACTTATTTCAATCCGATTCACTCTTCTACTAAATAAAATTACTTGTTGAAGAGATTTACACTTTAGTCCCCAAACTTTTCCACTATTAAATGAATTTAATATTCATTTAATCGATATATGTGTAAAATAATGGTGTTTGTTCATCTTTTCCAGCCAAAAACGTGAGGGCTAGGGAAAGAAAGAGAAAAAAAATTTCAAGCTCAATTCAAGCCCCGAAACTCAGTTTTCAGGTAATCTTTTCAACTACAAAGTTGTTTTACTCTTCAAGTTCAATCTTTTGATATCAATAATTCATGGAATCCATGCTTGATTGATGAGAATTTATATGACAAAGAAATTAGGGTTTATGGATCAAATTGGGGCTTTTGAGATTTTATGATTCCATGATTGAATTCAAGTTGAAATCAAGCTAGTATGATGTTAAAATCATGATATTGATTTGGGATTCAAGTTTTACATGTTTTGATTATTATGAAGATGATTAGGGTTTATGAATTCAAATTTAATTTAGGTTTTGTGATGTTGAAATAATGATCTAGTAAGCTTGAATTGTTGTTTGGAAGCAAAACGCTAAGTTAAATTATGTAGGGACTATTTTGGCAAATTGAAAAGTTGAAGGACCAAATCTAAATTTTAAGAATTATAGTGTATTTATGTTATTAATGATGTTAGAGATAAGAAAATGAAGTTAGAATACCAAATTGATATTGAATTGAATTAATGACCATTTTGACAATTTGTCAAAGATAAGTGACAAAATCAAAATTGAAATTTTGTGTGGGGGCTAAATCTGATTTTTAGTTGTAATGATGGAATTAAGGTAGTAAAGTTGAATTGAGGACTAATTTGCAAAGTTAAGAAGCTTGAATCCTTATCTTTGCATTTTAGTGACTATTACGGTAAAGAAGGAAAATTAAGGACAATTATTGTGAATAATTATTTGATGAAGAAGGTCATAAGATGATGGTTTACAGCAAGTAATTGGACTAAATTGAAAAGTAGAGAAGTAAGGAGAAGTTAGTATAAAAGTTGAAGTTGTTTATGGAAGTTGTGCAGAAAAACTGGTTTATGGCAGTAACTTTGAAAATTCACCATAAAATCTACAAAATGGTTAGCTGGTGAGTTTTATACCAATGTAAAGATTTGTTTGCCTAGTTTCATGTCCAACAAATGGAAACTAATTTTGAGTCAAAATATATTAATTTTTAAGTGACGAAAGGTCAGAAAACAGAACACCAGTCTGTTCCGAATTCCAGCACTGTAACTGACTTTGAAAATTCGCCATAAATCGTACAAGATGAATTTGGAATATTAATTTATATGGGTGAAAGGTTTATCAAATCTAGTTTCTTTTAGAACAAACGGAGTTGAATTCTGAGTTGTAGATTATTTTATAGAAATATTTCTTTGGAGGTACTGCAAACTGCTAGAAAATGAGAATTGATACACTTTGTACCTAAGGTTGAATAGTAAGCTTGAAATGGATTAATGGAAGTTCAAATTGGTCACTAAGGACCATAATGAGTTTTTGAACAAAACAAGGAAGAAGAGAAAACGTTTGGAGATTTTGTATTCGAATGATTATTTTGGACAATATGTCTCAGATCTTGTTAGATTGGGATCTAACAAATATTTTACTTATTAGAATTATGAAGTTAAGTTCGAATCAAGGGAGGTTCGAGGTACGATGAAGGAAGGATCAAAGAGGACTTAGTGAGGCATACTAATAAGTGGCTCAGGTGAGTGCAATTGCATACATGTCATACTACATTGATATTTTATACATGATTGGATGGCTTGCGATGAGCCTACCCTAAATTATTGTTTCCATGATATTCATGTCATTGAGAATATGATTAACATATCGTACTATGTCAAGAATTGAAATATAAAATGCATTGATCGTATGATTATTTACATTGATGAAATTAAAATGTTATTACGGGTATGAATTGCTCAATATTGATATATATATTGATATATGCTGCCATTGATGAAATAGATTGATGAAATAAAGCCCAATGTATGATATAGGGATTCGAAGGTATAGTTGGATATCCATAGAGTCATAAACAGCTGTATAAATATTCTAAGCACTTCAGGTAAAGTCAAATTTATTCTAAGCACTTCAGGTAAAGTGCAAATTTCATTAACGGTATACTCCGGTAAGTATACCGAAGCACTTCAGTGTAAGCACTCTCGGTAGAGTGCAATAATATACTATACTCAAGTAAGTAAGGGGGATGACTCGTGTACATAGAATCTCTTAATTTGATACCTTGGGCTAAATAAATTGAAAAGAATAAAAAAGAAACAGGAAGATAAGCTTGAAAGCTTGTAAATAGAAATGGAAAGAGGTATTGGTAAGCATGGAAAGCTTACGATGGAAATGGCAACAATATTGGTAAGATCAAATTTTATCACTTTGATATACATATTTATATGCTAACGAGCATGTAATGGTAAGGTGATCATATGCATTGTTAATCATTAATATTGATATTATGACAATTTGTAATATCCCAATTTTTGGTTAGTGACCAAAATGAAAATTTTGGAAGTTTGGGGGTTAAAGTGTAAACTTTGGAAAAGTTCAGGGACCAAAGTGTAATTTTCAAAATTTGTGTATTCAACCCTGTAAATGAATAATTCACCCCCAAGAGTGACATATCCGTGTTACCAGGATTTTTCGTACAGAGTTTGTATTAATGGCTATAAAGAAATAAAGTTCAGAAATTTAGAAATCATAGCTGGATCGAATTGGAATTTTAAAGACAAGTCCAAAATTCATGGAAAAGTTATAAAATACTATTTTATGAGTATTTTATTGTAGCTGGTTGGATTCCAACTAGACTCAGTTAGATTTTTACAAGAATGGCAAACTAGTAAATAAAGAATAGTTGGAGGGCAAGTTGGTTATTTGGCAAGGATAGCAATTTTGAAATATTTGAAGTTATAAGGGTTATTTTTGGAAGAAGAAATTGATGATTTAAATCTTGGCCCTTGATTGATGATAAGATCAATATCAACTGTTGGATAAAGGGCAATTTGGTAATTTCCCTATTTAAATGAATTTAAAATTCATTTATACATTACAAGTGTAATTTAATGGTGAAAAGAATTCATCTTTTCCAGCCCAAAAACATGAGAGCTAGGGAAAGAAAGAGAAAAATTTCCAAGCTCGATTCAAGTCCCGAAACTCAGTTTTTAGGTAATCGCTTCAACTACAAAGTTGTTCTACTCTTCAAGCTCTATCTTTTGATATCAAAAACTCATGGAATCCATGCTTGATTGATGAGAATTTACATGAGAAAGAAATTAGGGTTTATGGATCAAATTGGGGGATTTGAGATTTTATGATTCCATGGTTGAATTCAAGTTGAAAACAAGCTAGTATGATGTTAAAATCATGTTTTTGAGTTAGGATTTATACTCTGCATATTTTGATTATTATGAAGATGATTAGGGTTTAAGTTTAATTTAGGGTTTGTGATGTTGGATTAATAATCTAGTAAGCTTGATTTGGTGTTTGGAAGCAAAACCCTAAGTTAAAATTATATGGACCAATTTGGCAAGCTTCAAAGTTAAGGGTCCGAATCTGAATTTCATGAAATTGTTGTGTATTTATGTAATTAATGATGTTGGGCATGTGAAATTGATGTTAGAATGCTAAACCGATGTTGAATTAAATTATGGACCATTTTGACAATTTGTCAAAGTTAAGTGACCATTTGGAAAAGAAAGAAAATTAGAGGGAATTATTTTGAATAATTATTTGATGAAGGAGATGATGAATTGATGGTTTGAAGCAAGTGATGGGACTAAATTGACAAGTGGAAAAATAAGAAGAAGTTAGTATAAATTAGAAATTTATTATAGAAAGCTATGTAGAAGATTGAAATCTGACAGTGACTTTGAAAATTCACCATAAATTCTATAAAAATGGTTAGATGGTGAATTTTATACCGTTGTAAAGATGTGTTCGTCTAGTTTCGTGTCAAAAAATAGAAACTGATTTTGAGTTTCGAGTTAAAAGATATGAATTTTTAATCGAATAAAGGTCAAAAAATTTACAGAGCAGTTTTGGGTTTGGACAGTCTGTGACGGGAGTTTGAAGAATTTTTATAGGTTTTGTAGATTTTATTAATTTATTTGGCTTATACCGTTAGAATAGTTAGCGAATCTAGTTTCTCCAGTATAAAGGAAATTAAGATCCGATATGTATTCTGCCCGGTGTAAGTAAATCTTTGAAGGTAGCGCAAGTTGCCAGGAAATAGAAATTGATACTTTGTATATCTAAATGTTTGATAACAAGCTCGGAAGAATTATTAGAAGTTTAGAATGATCATTAAGGACCCAAAATGAGTTTTTGAACAGTACAAGGAAGAAAGGAAAAATATTTAGAAATTTTATATTTGAATGATTATATTAAGACAACATGTTTATGGTGATGTTAGATTTGAATCTAACAAATATTTTATCTTATTCATGTGATAAATGAAGTCAAGTCCGAATCAAAGAAGGTTTGAGGTTCTATAAAGGAAAGGCTCGAGTAGTTTAGTGAGGCTTGCTAATAGATGGCTCAGGTGAGTGCATACATGTTTTTGCATGATATATTTTTTTAATGATTTTAAAGGTTATGGTATAATTTTATGTTTACAAATGGTTTATAGAATGAAAAGTTGATGAACATATTGGAGTATGAACTGCTCTACTGTGAAGATATTTTACATGATGTGAAATGTATATGTGGTATTTTTTACTTGTCATATTGCAAGAATTGTTTTAAAGTTGCATTGGAAGTATAATATTGAGAATGACAGTTACGATGATTTATAGTGTCGAAATCCAACCTTTGAGTTGGCAGTTATGACGATACCTTATGGTGTCAAAATCCAACCTATGAGTTGGCAGCTACGATGCTTTATAGTGTCAAAATCCAACCTTTGAGTTGGCAGTTATGACGATACCTTATGGTGTCAAAATCCAACCTTTGAGTTGGCAGCTATGACGATACCTTATGGTGTCGAAATTCAACCTATGAGTTGGCAGTTACGATGCTTTATAGTGTCGAAATCCAACCTTTTGAGTTGGCAGTTATGACGATACCCTATGGTGTCGAGATCCAACCTTTTGAGTTGGAAGTTACGATGCTCATAAAGAAGAATAGTACCTTTATAGTACAAATATGACTTTACAAGATGAATATATGCTTTTAAAGTATAAAGTTTACATTATGTTTTTATGCATAGACATTTTTGCATAACAGATTACATGTTTAAAAGGATATCATGCTTTTAATAGTATTATGCACTATAAAGTATTTTATATATGATCTCATCTTATGCCTCACTAAGTTCGTACTTAGCGTGTGTTGATTTTGCACACGTAGGTAAATCAAGATGAAAGTGAGAAGAGCATTGCATCAATATTGGAAAGCTCAACAGGTAATCATAGTAATGACATCCTAATTAAGGTTTGATTTTTGTAGTGGCATGTATACTTGCTAAACCTACTTGAGTTGTGTTTGGTCTTTAAAGTTCGTTATGAGTTCATGATAATTGGCGTTTCTGGAAAAATTCAAGGTTAAGAATAACCTTAGGCGATGAGTTGCCTGCTAAGATAGTTGATTTATGATTTGAAACTTAGATAAATAAGTTATGCCGATTTTAAATAAACTTAAGCATGCTTAGGCTGGAGAAATTTTAGGATTGGTGACCATAAAGAAGTTTTATGAAAGTTTTAAATTACCTTGATCTTTGAATAAAGAAGTCATAACATTTCCGACTCGTATCCAATCTACGGATCCGAGAAGGGGGTGTTACATTTATTGGTATCAGAGCTACAATTTTAGCCGATTCTGGAGCTAAACGAAGTATGGTAAATGTCAAAAGTGTATACATGCCACTAGGATGTCAGAATTACTAATGATTTTACTTGTTTGAATGGATGCAATTGCTTACTTCATTATGATAATAATGTTAAAATTACAATGTGTGAGGGTAAAAGAATCGTGTCAAGTGTTTAGACTAGTGGATCAATGAGAGATTCACGAGAGTGATGGGGTTAATGATAATGTTCTACCCTAAGTTTAGCATGGTGCAGAGGCACTAGAGTAATATGATATGTATGTTCTGGATTAAGATTTTTTCTTCCAGACATTAGATGAGATTATGGATCAGCCTGCTTAGGCATAGATTGTAAAAGAATTGAGAGTTCTGACACAATAGATTTTTAGAAAAGATATTTATATGAAGTTAAGGATAAAGTATTCCTTAAAAGTTTCACAATGGAAGGAGGTGTTATGGTTTGGACAAAAAGGGAAGCTGAGTCTGAGATTTATTGGATTATATAAGATTATGAAAAGAGTTGGTCTGATGGCTCATTAGCTAGCCTTACCTCCGGAAATAGACAAGATTCACAGTATATTTTATATATCGATGCTCAAGAAGTATCGATCAGACCCTTTTTCATATCATTACTTCGAAGAGAATAGAGATTCAACTGGATTTGATTTATGAGGAAGAATTAGTAAAGATATTGGCACATGGAGTCAAAGAATTAAGAAATAAGATGATCTCGCTTGTTAAAGTTCTTCGAAAGAAATTATGAAGTCGAAAAATTGAGTTGGGAAAGAGAAAAATATATGAGAAAATAGTTTTCTCATTGTTTTTGAATCAGGTATATGTTGAAAATTTGAGGACGGATTTTCTTAAGGGGGAGAATTGTAATATCCCAATTTTTGGCTAGTGACCAAAATGAAAATTTTGAAAGTTTGGGGGTTAAAGTGTAAACTTTGGAAAAGTTTAGGGACCAAAGTGTAATTTTCAAAAGTTGTGTATTCAACATCGGAAATGAATAGTTCACCCCCAAGAGTGATCTATCCGTGTTACCCAAATTTTTCTTATGGAGTTTGTATTAATGGCTATAAAGCAATAAAGTTTAGAAATTTGGAAATCGTAGTTGGATCGAATTGGAATTTTAAAGACAGGTCCAAAATTTATGGAAAAGTTATAGAATACTATTTTACGAGTATTTTATTGTATTTGGTTGGATTCCAACTAGACTCGGTTAGATTTTTACAAGAATGGCAAACTAGTAAATAAAGAATAGTTGGAGGGCAAGTTGGTCATTTGGCAAGGATGGCAATTTTGAAATATTAGAAGTCACAAGGGTTATTTTTGGAAGAAGAAATTGATGATTTAAATCTTGGCCCTTGATTGATGATAAGATCAATCTCAACCGTTGGATAAAAGGGCACTTTGGTAATTTCCCTATTTAAATGAATTTAAAATTCATTTATATATTGCAAGTGTAATTTAATGGTGAAAAGATGAACAAAATATTCATCTTTTCCAGCCCAAAAACATGAGAACTAGGGAAAGAAAGAGAAAAATTTTCCAAGCTCGATTCAAGCCCCGAAACTCAGTTTTCAGGTAATCTCTTCAACTACAAAGTTGTTCTACTCTTCAAGCTCTATCTTTTGATATCAATAATTCATGGAATCCATGCTTGATTGATGAGAATTTACATGATAAAGAAATTAGGGTTTATGGATCAAATTGGGAGTTTTGAGATTTTATGATTCCATGGTTGAATTCAAGTTGAAAACAAGCTAGTATGATGTTAAAATCATGTTTTTGAGTTAGGATTTAAACTCTACATATTTTGATTATTATGAAGATGATTAGGGTTTATGGGTTTAAGTTTAATTTAGGGTTTGTGACGTTGGATTAATAATCTAGTAAGCTTAATTTATTGTTCCCATTTTGTACAGTAAATTTGTTTTGGATGTTGTGGGAGCTGGAATTTCATTGCTTAACTCTGATTGTGTGGGTTTTTAAGGTTGAGGAGCCCTCCTCACTTTCAGTAAGAATGGTGACCATAATTTATTCAAGGACATTTCTCTACGTTATGGTTTGATTCCTCAGTTGCAGCCTTCGAATGGAAATGATTGCCCACATCTGCATGTTGATATCTCTGTAATCCCCGTTCAGCGACGGGTACGTAGAAAGTGGAAGGAATTAGATTAAATACTTTAAACGAATCTCTTATAATTCTAAATTAAGTAATTTATCCCTCTGATATTTTATCTTAATTTAATCTTTGTTCTTATTTACGTATGAAAAAAAGTACGAGGAAGAAAAAACTAGAGACAAAATGGAAGGAATTAGATTATTATTATTATTAACATTATACCGTTTGATACATATGAGAAAGTACGAGTTAAAATCTTGAGAAAATTATATTAATGTTTGGTTCACTAAACACACTATAATAAAAATGATGCTTTTCTCAAAACTACCATAATGCTCCCAACGCAAACGCAAGAAAACCTAAACCCTATCGTGCCGTGTGGCACAGCTGTTTACGAAGGACCTGGCAGTCGGCCGCCGGATCATGTACCAACCGTCCCTATTGTGCCGGTGGGGGAGAGACCGGCGACTCCGACACGGCTAGACGATCGCTCATTTAAAAAGGGCAGGAACTTTAGTTTGGAAGGAGAACATGCGGTGGTTTCTTCTATGGATGCTGATAGGGATGAGATGGATGATGTGAGTGAGCCAATTGCTGCGGATGCAGTGAAAGAGGGTACTGGGGATAGGGCTGCCATTTCGACAGGCACCGGCAAAGCTTCCTACTCAAATTTGGTGTTTGGTTCCAAGGGTTTGAATGGGGAAACTGTTGAAACATCAGCCTCCCAACAAAAACTGCTAGGGTTCTCAGTTTCATTGACAAAGATGTGGTTATCATGCAAGAAGACATCATTATGGATCGCTCTGGGGCTATCCCCTTGATCAAATTTTTCGACAGAATTCATGGTCAAATTGATCATAATATGCGCAATGCAATCACAGTTCGACTTCTTGGGTGGTCAATCGGATATAAAGTGCTAGTGTCTCGCACTCATGCTCTTGGAAACCGGTTGGTGAGTTACAAATCCTCGATCTTGATAATAATTATTTCCTTGTTGGTTTTTCAGATGAGCGGTACTACACAAGAGTTCTTACTGAAGGACCATAGACGATCTATGGGAGTTATCTAATGGTGCAACCCTGGAGCCGAGGTTTCACAACATTAGAAAAACACCCATCGCAGGTGATAGTATGCGTACGACTGCTAGGTCTTTCGTATCGTTATTATACTAAGGTGTTATTCTGACACATTGCCTCCTTTATTGGCAGAGTCGTCAAGATTGATTATAATATTGATGTCGATGGAAGAGGGAAGTTTCCCGTGTTGACGAGTTCATCCAAAAGCTTGAATACAAAGGCTTTCAGTAGGTTTGCTATATTTGTGGAGTCTATGAGCATTCTAAGGAATCTTGTACCGTTAATACGGCTCATTCGGATGCATTAGTTGGTAGAAGCGACCCTTCTAAAGTGAACAAGGAGCCGCAAAAAATTGATATCTCAGAGTCTAATTTGTTTGGGCCATGGATGCTTGTTGACAATAGACGTAGA
The DNA here is from genome assembly GCA_019671005.1 of Hibiscus mutabilis. Classification (NCBI taxonomy): domain Eukaryota; kingdom Viridiplantae; phylum Streptophyta; class Magnoliopsida; order Malvales; family Malvaceae; genus Hibiscus; species Hibiscus mutabilis. The sequence continues at coordinate 35,868,406 of CM033719.1, read as the reverse complement.
AAATCAGGGATATCCCGATCATTGGCCCAACCGATATCTAATACTGGTTATGGTTCTCAGTTTGCGTCTCTTGAAGTGAATGAAGAAGCTTCTGATATTCCCAAGGAGAGTGAGGTCACTGTACCACCAAAGCATACTAGTGTGTAGGCTACCAGTAAGGCAGGTCGGGTGAATAATAAGAAGAAGGGTGTGCAACGTGAGATTCAGCGGAATGTAGCATACATGGCATCCAAACCTAAGAAGAAGAGTAAGGCTACAAAAAAAGGTAACAATCTAGCGGAAGTGGTCCCCTTGGTTTAGGGTTCAAATGTCCAAGTTAATGATCATGCGAATTCGGGTAGGTCTGGTAGTCATAAAGCAGTTACTATCATGGAGCAAGCTGCACAGATAATTGCTTCATCGGCCCCGAAAGGGCTGCGTGGGCGATTGACTCAGGGTAAGGGTAGATCAGAGAGCATTCACCGTGGATTACAAGTTTACAAACAGTTAGAACCACGTATTGGCATCAGGATGACGACCACAGATCTGGTTTGACGTCTTTCGGATGAGCTGGAGGACTTGATAGCGGGGGCTAGTTCTTTGTATGAGAGACGAAGCTTGGAATGTACTTACTCCTCTTTGATGTCTCAATCCTTGAATGATGAGGATTTTACTTACCCGATACACCCCCTGGTGACATGGCTGACAGTAAGGTGCGTGAGATTGGGCATCCCACTGACAAATAGTAAGGTTCGGTATCCTTTTACCAATTTTTTATATGATTAAATTTATATTTTAGAACTGTCAGGGTACAGCTAGCCTGACCTTTAGTAAGTATTTTAAATCTTTCATGCGTGAGCATCGTCCGTGTGTCGTGACTTTTTTCGAACTATGTATCAGTGGTAGGATTGCAGATTCTGCCATATCTAAATTAGGTTTCCCTCATACTTTCCGTGTTGAGGCTCATGGGTTTAGCGGAGGGTTATGGTTACTTTGGAATTATTTAGTAGAGGTGGATATTCTCTAAATTTCTAATCAGTTTATTAATGGTATGGTCTATGATGTAGACAGGGTAGTTCAATTTCAGTTCATGGTCGAGTATGCAATTCAATCTAGTTCAAAGCGCAAGCATTTGTGGCATCATCTAGAAGATCTAAATCCAGGTGAGGGGACTCCATGGTTAATAGGGGTGATTTTAATGTTATCCTTTCTTTAGATGAATGGTTTGGAAGAGCGAACATTCACACTAATGGTAGTCATTTGTTGTCTGTGTTTTCTTTAATCAGGGGTTGTCGAATATGGGTTTTCGCGGACCTCCATTCACTTGGTCTCGGGTAACCTTTACCAAAGACTTGATCGATGTGTTGTGAATGATAAATGGTTCTCTGACTTTAGTGATTTCCATGTAGAGCACCTTGATAGATAATCGACCGCTTTTGGTCTCTCTCTATGGCGAGCATGGTGATCAAAGTAATCGACCCTTCCGTTATATTAATGCGTGGCAGTCGCATCCCAGGTTTGGGGAATTTTTTGGTTTGGTTTGGTCAGTTGCTGCCTCATTGGAGGATAAAATTGCTAAATTCCAAGTGGATGTTTGTTTATAGAATTAAGAGACCTTCAGGCATCTAGGGACGCAGAGGAGGCATTTATGGGCACGTTTGCGTGGTATCAATCGTGCGTTATCACATCGTCATTTGGATTTCTTAGTGTCTTTGTCGGCACAGATCAAGGTGGATCTTGAGAACATTATGGACCAAGAAGAGAATCTGTGTAATCAAAAAGCTTATGCTCAGTTGGTGCTTCAGGGGGATCGTAATACAAAATTTTTCCATGTCTCGGTTTTAGCATAGAGATAGGCTAACCACATATCGGTGTTGAAACGGGGTGATGGCTCATGGTGTTCCGATAATGACGAACTTGTTCAGATCGCCACTGGTTTCTATCGGTATTTTTTACTACTTTATCTAAACCGCGGCCAAAATTCCCTCTACGATAATGTTTTTTTAACTATTTTGCGGGCTACGAGGAATGACCTCTTATCGAAAATGACTAATGAGGAAATCTGTCGGGCTATTTTTGAAATGGGGGCTTCTAAGGCGCCTGGAGTCGATAGGCTTAATGCGGGGTTCTTTCAGCATAATTAGAAGATTGTGGGAGATTCTATTTGTCAGTTTATTCATCAAATATTTTCTGCTGCAGTGATTCCTGCTCATATTGTAACACCCCAAAAATCCTTATTTCAAAACCCTAGTTTAATTTGGGATTCCCAAATCGAAACTCTAGAATTTGAGAATTAAAGTTTGAAACCCTAATTAACCAATTTGGGGATTTAATTAAATTAAACCATTTTAGTGACCTAATTGTGATAATTCAAAAGTTGAGGGCTTTTTGAAAAGCGGGAAGAGCAGTGACCCTTATTCTGTATTTTAACCATTTTCCATTGATTTATAATAATCTTTTTCAACCCTAAATCCAACATATCCCACTGGTTCCCATCTCTGTCGAAAGTGAGAACCATCAAACACCCACCCTTGATTTTTGGCGAGCCTACTTCGAAGGGGTCGCCGCCGCCCATGGGATACACTACACCCATATTTGTTCTCCTCGTTGAATGCAAACCAAACCTCGACCACCCCATTTCCCTCGCCTTCCATTGTGGTTGCTAAATCAAAGAAAACCGAATGGTTTTCTGCGTTCCACCCTCCTCTTATTGCGTCTATGTTTAGGTAAGATTCGAGTGCATGCTCTTGTGTTTAAACCCCGTTTTGGTTGAGTTTTGGCATTGAAACTCTTGTTTTGCGTTGTGGTTAGGTTTGTGTCGCTGTGCCGTCCGATTCACTTTGCCATGTTGTTGCGGCCTTCGTCGTCGTGTGGGTTGTTAACCTAATCCATTTCATAGTTGTTCCAAGGGTGATAGGAGTCGGCTGTTGTATGTTGGGTTGAACCCGTGTAAGGGAGCCCAATTTTGGGCCATTCGAATGGTTAGGAGAAAAGCTCAGATCTGTCTTAAGCCAAGCCGATCGGACCAAAATGAGAGAATCGAACAAAAGCAGTGTGTGAACTCGCCCAGTGACTGAACTGGTCAGTCGAACCGAACCGATAGAACCCATTTTGACCGGTTGACTAAACTCAGATCCGAACCTGACCTGTTAACTCATGTGACCCTACTTGCGTTGACTTTTGACTGGTCAAGTTAACATTGACTATTGACTTTTACCGTGTTGACCTCTAACCAGTCAAAGTCAACATTGATTATTGATTTTGACTATAATTATTGACTTTTTTAGTCAATTTTGACTTGACATTTTTCGACGCCCAGGGTCCGAATTTGTAGCCTGTTTCACCTAATTTGAACTCGAAAGCCTTTTATTGATTGCAAATTTAATTTGTACTTATTAAATTCTAAGAATTTGGATATGAGATCTAATATAGTTTATATATGTGTTTCAAACGACATCGCCTTTGAGGAAGACGAATCGCCATCCCCTTCGACTATTCGTTCTGATTATGCACGTGCATTAAGGTCTATTTGTGAGTATTCTTTCGTATTATTATCTATGTTTAGATTTTGGTGGCATAGTAATATTGTTAATAGAGGATTATTCTTGTAGTTTCTAATACAACTGGAACTAGTGCTTCTGACCGTAGGAAACACGTCTTTTTAGTAGGTTGAGTTTGTTTGGGCTAAGGCGTGTTCGCTTTCTGGGCTATATATTCTGTGAAATGTTTTCAACTTGCATGACTACTTTTCTTTGTTGATTATAATGAGTTTTGAGATATCATGCATACTATGTCAGACTGTGTTTCATTTAAACTATCAAAATTTTAGACAATAATTTTGTTTTACAAACAATATTTTTTATATGCATGGGATGAGATTGTACTGAGGAAGAAATGGTTTGACCACACTGTGATTGGTGAAATACAGTGTATAAAAAAGCGCACTTGAGGCGCGCCTAGGCGCTAAAGCGCTGGGCGCCGGGTCCTGAACGCCCATTTGAGTTCAGGCGAGTCGATTGTGATGAAGCGCACAAAAAGCGCTAGAGGCGGGTGAGGCGCTAGAGACGGGTAAGGCGTTGTTTTTCTACGCTTAATCTAAACTTGGGGGAAACTGAAAATAACTTTGAGAAATTGAAAAGGAAAATAAAAAAAAACTAAAAGGATATGTTGAAGAAGAAGAAGAGGTGGTGGAGAAAGAAATCAGAGAACTCAAAAAGAGAAGAATGAGTTGTGTGGTCTATTGAAGAAAACAGAAGAAGAGGAGGAGAGAGAAATCGATGGGTAAATGGAAAATAGAAGAAGAGGAGGTTTGGGTAAATGGAGGGAGAGGTGTGGGTCCCACTGCTTGGATTTTTTGACAAATTTGGCCCACACGTGTTCTCTTCCACCGACCCATTCAGATTAAATAAGAAAAAAATCACTTAAAATGAATAGATATTTAACTATAATTTTATTATTTATACAATTTAATAATTATTTTATAATTTTTATAAATTCAGTTTCAAAATATTCTTATTAAATAATAAATAAGAATCTAATATAATTAGATATTTATCAATCTAAAATTATATACTTACACAATCACAATTAACATAAAAAAATGAAAGAAACAATGAGTGATTCTTAAAATCTTTAATTTTTAAAAAGTGTGCCTCACTTCGATGAGGCGCGCGCCTTTCGTCTTGCGCCTTACGCCTCGGCTATAGGGCCTCTATCGCCTTAGTGCGCCTTGTGCCATTTTTTATACTGAGTCCTCTGCGGTCGCTTGTATTGCGTCTGTCCAGAAGCATGCCATGAGGAAGCTTTTGCACACGTTTGTTAATGGCTGCTTTAGAATTCAAACTCTTATACTCCTAATTTCCGATGTTATGGGTTTATGAGCTCTTCCAGACACCTTTTTGGCCTTCTATCAGATGATTACATGCTTGGAATATCCACTTAGATTCAATCAATCGTTACAACTGCAAATTACAACCATATAGTTTTCCTTGATTCAGTCTGCAGCATTGAAAGAAGCACTCGATGATCTAGAATGGCCAGGTCGAGCATCCAGATTGTTTATACGGCCCGACCCCTCGTGTGTTACATTTAAAGGAGAAGGCCATGGAGACTTGCAGGTGTGGTTTTACTTTCGCACTCGTACGCAACATATTGTTTTGGTTTCAAGAATTCGGAAGCTTAACCACTCATCCTCTTTGCAGATAGATTTCACCTATTATGTAAACACTGAACTTGTGATTGCATTTCATTGTGATCGCCAAGTATCCTATAGGTATGTTTATTTCGTATCGATTCTTTACATCATATTAACCATTTAACTTGTGCAAATCAAACGTCATCTGTTCTCGTCTGGCAACTCGGCAGGTATAAATACAAGTTTCTTCGAGCAATAACTTCGAATCTTCCCAGCAGTGTTATTAAAGATAACAGATGAAGTAAGTTGACTATTGGGAGAGGAGGAATGTTGAAAGTTCAGCATTTAGTTTCAGTAGCAAGAGCAACTGCTTCACATCCTCATATTGGTTCTGATGGGCATCAACAACCTAGTCGAATTGCTTATATTGAATTCTTTGTTAAGTCTGAGGTTGATGAAGACAATTAAACAATTCATACGACTTTATTCACTAGTTTTTTTTTTCATTTCAATTTTTAGCTGTCGGTAACATATCCATGTTCTAGAGGTGCATTTAAATGTTCTTGAATGCTTTTTTTTGTCAACAATCTATAAAACAAGTATTAAAAAGCTTTCAGTGACACATTTTTCTCCTTTTAGGTTGTAAATTTTAGACTCAGAAGCAAATTTTCCTTTCTCTCTTTCCCTAGGCAGGATTTGTTCAAAAAAGTATATTTTGGACTAAAAATATTTTTGGAAGCTTTTCAAAAGTGTTTTTTTTTTAAATATTTTGAGTAAAAAATAATGAAGAATAGGTAACTTTTCAGGTAAGAAGTGTTTTTTAATACAAAATTATTTATTTTGTCCTCATTCATATAATCAATTCTTTTATGAAAATAGTTTAAAACAAATATTTTATTTACTTAAAAATATTTTTTTACAGCAATTTCAAACACTCAAATTTTAAACCAAATAATCTAAAAGTACTTTTCAAATGTATTTTCTCACAGTAGTTTTTAAAAAACAATGTCAAATTAACCCTTAATTTATACTTTGACATTAAACATAAAAAAGTTGTTCTCTCTAATCTAACGGAAATCAACATGTCACATACGGAAATTGGCAGTTAGCAATTTGATCCACTTAATACCGTCCTTAAAACACTCTCAAGATTCCCAATAAAAGAATTTAGATTCAAACCTCAAAAGTTGGAACAGAACACTTTTCTTTCTTGCATTCATTTCGGAAATTGAAAAATTAAAGCACAAAACGATCTATAAATATAGATTAATACACACTGTTATATAACACAACATATAAGTCCAGCCATGGCTAGCCAAGTCAAAATTGAGTAATGCCATTCTTATTCTAAGGCCTCTTCATCAATCACTTCGATGGCATTGGAAGTACTTGCAAGCTGAAACTCCCCTATCGTACTGCCAAAACTATTGCATATATAAAATATACAAATTACTTACTCCATTCTTTCCACAGCAACTGGACAGGATATTGTGTTCAATGTGTTCTTGATGAAAGCAGACTTCGAGCCTATGAAGGCTGCTTTGCATGGCAGCCAAATAACTCTGAGACGGACTTTATTACGGCTTGCCTGCATTTAGATTAAGAAGAACACACCACGTTCATTCAATTACTTGATTTCATAAAACCTACGGATCCCAAAATTCTTAGCAAAACGAAAACTAAGGTCTTAATCTCAATCTAATCTCTCATGGGGAATCAGTGTTCATATATTGCAAAACTCCAAAGTTCCATGCACTTTTAATACATCAAATAAGTCATCTTTCCTTGGTAGAAACCAACTAGTTTAATATTACTTTTGATGCTACCAAATTCTAACACCAACCACCGGATGAGAGATAAAACTTCCAACCATCACAAGTGCGTGATCACCGTAGTTTGGTTTCTTCTCCAAACAAAAACAATGCAATGGGTTGCCGTCCTATAATATCCGATATGTAATAGTTAGCTTTAGCACTTGGTTCTTTTGGATTAAAAACAGCTCCTTTACACCTTTTAAACAATGGTCAGCTTTATGACTTGAGTTCCTAATGACAAATCACATATACAGGAATGCCAAATTTGACAGAAACCCTGAATTCATCAAATGCAAATATGCAGGTTCCCATTGAATAGAAGATTCAGTTGCTGTGCATATTTCAAATGTTGAGAATGTTTGTTAGAGAAAGATACATCACAGCCAATCAATCACATTGACATGATTCAGAGAAATGAAGTAAAAGAAGAAATGTTTACCAAAAGGTGAATCCAGCCGATCTAGTTGAGCACTGTTGAGATTCTAATTTCTTTTCTACAGAGCTGGAGTGAACAAGCCTTTCAAATTTTGCAGAAAGCTCTTGATACAACTGAATCTCTGATGGTCGTGCTTGTCTGATTGCAGCTTTCAAGTGGCACATTGTTACTTCTTCAGCATCAAGGCTCTCCTGATTGCAAATTAATGTTAAATTAACAAATGGTGAGAAGAGTCCAAAAAACCAAGCTTAAACTCACAAACCTCAAGAGCTATTACAGCTGCCTCCCGGCAAATCAATGATATATCAGCACCAGTACAGCCCTCTGTAAGATGAACAAGCTCTTTTAAGCTGACATCAGAGCTGCAAGGAATTTTCTGCAAATGTTTATGAAATATATCTTCTCGGTCATTCTCATTCGGTGGTCCAACATATAAAAATCGATCAAAACGTCCTGCACGAATCTTTGTTAGATATTATGAGGAAGTAATCATGTTTATGATAGAAGGATTAGAGAAAGCTGTAAAATTGGCTGGGCTTTCTCCTCTGCATCAAGAGTGGGGGAAGGGGAGAGAAAAGACCTGGTCTTAAAAGGGCAGGGTCAATCTTGTCTGGTCGGTTAGTAGTTGCAATAACAGTAACATCAACTCTTTGATGCCAACCTAGACCAGCAGAATCAATCGAGACTGTATATTTAAAAAGGAAAAGTAAACTAAAGAGCGTTTTAGCCCATATGAGCAAACAAGATACATTACAGTTTAATCCAAATAGGTCAAATGGAATATCCTGAAGGGAGGTTAAATCGAAATGATTGATGTGAAGAACATAGAGGCCATTTTGCAAGCTAGCACTGCCAATCTTCTTCTTCGAGGCCAGTGCCTGCAAAGAGCAATTAGAATCATTAAAAATCAAGGAGCACTTTAAATCTTTGGAAAGCTTGCTCACAGAAAGCAAATTGCATGCAAGATTAGGTACAAATAATACTCCCTCAAGTAACAAGTCTTCGCTAATAGCAACAAAACCACTTCCTTTAACAGGAGATAGTGAGCCATCAGCAGTCTTAATTGAACTCTCAGAACTAATTGGTGTAAAACTGAAAAATAGTTCCCTATTACCAGTCATGTGATCTGAAGCCCCATAGTCAATGATCCATGGTGAGGTAGCCTTGGTGGAAAGAAGGGCAGTAGGTAAAGAGTGGCTTGATTTACCTGCTTCTTCTACTAGGGCTAGGTTTCCATCACTAGGCTTTGTGAATTTGCCAAATAGCTTGTGAAGTTCCTCCATTTGTTGTTTATAAAAACCACTCGAACCACCACTAGTTGCTGCATTAGACTTTGATTCTCTAGGAGCCCTGTTGGTAGATGATCTCCAATCTGCTGGTTTGTCATGTAGCTTCCAGCATTGTTCCTTCAAGTGCCCCATCTTCTTGCAGTAGTCACACACAATTTTGCTTTTTCTGATCTTAACTGAGTTCTGAGTGACAAGAGCAGAACCTTCTGTGGCAGTAGTTTCAGGCTGCATAAAAGACCTACTTTCTTCCCTGCGCATGTCAGCAAAAACTTCTCGAAGTGATGGAAGAGGTTTGCTGCCCAGGATTCTGGATTTTTCTGCATCCCACTCTCTGTTGAGGCCATTAAGGAACTGGAAAATCCTTCTTTGTGCTGTAATTTTTTTGTAGAGAGCAGCATCAGTAGGTGTCTCCCATTCATGACTCTCGTATAGATCTATTTGCTGCCACAAACTGGTCAAAGTGTTGTAAAACACTGTGACGGACGCCCCATCTTGTTTTAGGTTGGCAGCTTTGCTCTTAATGCCAAATAATTCTGAGCCATTGTCACTACTGGAATAGGTCTCCCGCACAGCATTTCAGATCTCACATGCTGTGTTGTAAAGAAGAAAATTAGTCCCAACTTCAGGGGACATGGTATTGATGAGCCAAGACATCACTTTTCCATTCTCTCGAGCCCATCTTTCAAAGTTTGGATCTGCAACAGAGGGTTGTGGAATGGTCCCTATGATGTAGCCGAGTTTGCCTCTCCCAACAAGAAAAAGCTTAATAGATTGTGACCACTGAAGATAGTTGTGGCCAACTAGTCGATGGCATGTCACAGAGGCACCAAAAATGTCTGAAAAATCCTCCACGCCTGCAGAAGTTTCTGCTGTAGATTGTTGCTCACTGGTTGCCGAAGAATGACCCATTTGAATTTGTTGAATTAGGATCGATTAGACTGATACCATGTAGAGAAACAGAAAACTCTCTTTTCTGTATTTTTATTATGTTAAAGTTATAATATTTACAGCCTTATATAGACTTAGGAATAAGACTTTAAGTACAATTAGGAGTCCTACTTACATTAGACTAATCCTACTTCTAATCCTCCTAAAGAAATACAAGTCTTTACCAGAAGAAAAAAGTCTATTCCAGAAACTATTTTGCAATCTGACACTTGCCGAGAATTGCACTTGAGTCCAGCTGCCAGTGAGGAAACAAGAGGTAATGAGGTAACTGAGATTCCTTCCCACTTGCTTGAATACGAGTATCTGCCTATTGCTAAAAGAAAAGGGGTTAAAGAGTGTACGAAATACCCTATTCAAAGGTATGCTGATTATAGTAGTCTAATGCCATCCTTTAAGGCTTTTACAGCTTGTTTAGATGAAGAGCAGATACCTACAACTATTGAGGAAGCATTGCAAAATCCTAAGTGGAAAAGGGCTGTTGAAGAAGAGGTTGAAGCACTGGAAAATAATGAAACCTGGTCTGTTATTGATCTTCCACAAGGAAAGAAACCAGTAGGCTGCAAGTGGGTCTTTGCCATTAAATATAATGTCGATGGGAGTGTGCACAGGTATAAAGCTAGACTGGTGGCCAAAGGCTTCACACAGACCTATGGAGTTGACTACAAGGAGACTTTTGCCCCAATAGCAAAATTACACACTATCAGAGTATTAATGAGCTTGGCTGTGAACAGTGACTAGAAACTACATCAACTGGACATTAAGAATGCCTTTCTTAATGGAAAGTTAGACGAGGAAGTGTACATGAACATTCCACCAGGCCTAGAGTTTGCAAACTGTGAGGGGAATGCTTGCCGACTAGAGAAATCACTCTATGGACTGAAACAATCTCCTAGATCATGGTTTGATAGATTTACAAAAGTTGTTCTTGAGGATGGATATCAGCAGTCCCTAGCAGATCATAACTTCTAATAACAAAAGGGTTATCTTAATAGTGTATGTGGAGGATATAGTTTTGACAGGTGATGATGAAGAAGAAATAAATCATCTAAAAATCTTGTTGAGCAAGGAATTTGAGATAAAAGACCTAGGAAAACTTAAATATTTCCTAGGCATGGAGGTAGCCAGATCAAGCAAAGGATTGGTCATTAACCAGAGAAAGTATGTCTTGGATTTACTCACTGAAACTTGAATGCTAGGCTGCAAACCAGTCGAAACACCTATGGATGTAGGCTTGAAATTCAGTCAAAGGGATTCAAGTTCAAAAATAGATAAGGGGTTGTATCAAAGGTTAGCTGGAAAATTTATTTATTTATCCTTGACTAGACCTGACATAGCTTTTCTAGTTAGCATTGTTAGCCAACATATGACTAATCCTACTGAAGAACATATGGAAGCTGTAAAGAGGATTCTAAGGTATCTAAAAGGGACACCAGGACATGGCTTGATATTCAAGAAAACCTTGGACAGTACAGTAAAGATCTTCACAGATTCTAGTTGGGCAAGTGAGCTGACAGACAGAAGGTCAACCAGTGGGTATTGTTCTTTCGTTTGGGGGAACTTGGTCACTTGGAAAAGCAAGAAGCAAATAGTTGTTTCAAAGAGCAGTGCTAAGGCAGAATACAGAACATTAGCCCTTGGAATATGTGAAGGAATCTGGTTGGTAAAACTACTCAAGGAGCTAGGAGTGAATAAAGAAGAAAAATTTGAAGTGTTCTGTGACAATCAGTCTGCAATTCAAATTGCCAAGAACCCTATCCAACATGACAGAACAAAGCAAGTTGAAATTGACCGACACTTCATTGCAGAGAAGCTCACAAGTGAAGTGGCAGTCTTGAACTATGTTCCTACTGAAGAACAGGTAGCAGATATTTTAACAAAAGCTTTCCCAAAAGCTTTCTTCGAGAAATTTAAATTTAAGCTGGGATTATACAATATATATTCTCCAGTTTGAGGGGGAGTATAAGTTAATTCCGTGTAAGTATTTACATTTCATTATTATTAGTAGTTTTAGTTAAAGTCTACTACCTAGAAGAGTTGTAAATCTAATGCAAGTAGGATTAGTCTAATGTAAGTAGGACTCCTAATTATACTTAAAGTCCTATTCCTAAGTCTATATAAGGCTGTAAATATTGTAACTTTAACATAATAAAAATACAGAAAAGAGAGTTTTTTGTTTCTCTATAGTGGCAGCACTGGCGGCGGCACAGTTTAGGGTTAAATCATTAAGGTTAGGGTTTTTTAGGTTTTGATTATTGGGTTTGGGTAATTCCGGGTCGGGTTTGGATCCGGGTTTGGTGTAATTGGGTCTGGTATGGGTTAATGGTATTTGGGTGATATAAATAGGCCGGTTGATGTAATATACTATTTTGGTATTGGATTTTAATTTTAATCTGGGTTTTAATTTGGTTGCTGATGGGTTTTAGATCCGGGTTAACGGGACAAAATGGGTTATTACAAAACCAAAACTAAAATAGATACAAAAGTGATCATCATCTAACGTTTAACATGTGAAACAAATGAGAGAAAAAAGATTAAAGAAATAAAAGTATTTGTGAATGAATGCATCATTTGACAAAATAACAAGAACACTTTAGTGCTTAAAAACAGAAAAATGACATTCAATCAAAAAATAAAAAAGAGATAATATTTTCCATGTTATAGATATGAAAACCTACAGAATATATAAAATTTAGGTCCCAGGCTTGATTGTCTAGCCCTCGAAATCTCATTCAAGTTAACTTATCATGGACCAAACTTTCTTCGAGAACATGTAAAACAAGTTCCAGAGACTGATGCTAACCAAATAGTGAAAAATCTAGTCCTCTAAAATTTACCTTTTTTTAACAAATACATTCTACGCATTAAAACATGCCTAGTCTTCATTCTAATGAACGTTTCAACATCCAATATTGTATATAGAAAATAAGAAGTCTTCACAGAATAGAACAATATTTTATATAACAGACAACTGAATAATACTATTAATTCCAAAAGGTAAAAAGAACAAATTCATAACATTTACCTTAATAAAGCATTCCTCACCAATGAGAGAATGATGTCCTTCAGTATTGCATATTCTTTAGACAAGCCACCCAATTCTGGAATATCATGCTCCATAATGGTTTTCACATCTCCAATGTCATGTTGCGCCCATGACGAAGGTCTTTCAGCTTGAGTTTTAGAAGACAAATCCAATGATGAACATAAGTATACTTTAGTCCTGTGGTCAACAACAAAAGCACTATTCGCATGCACCACTGGTTCAAGAGTTTGTGGGGACAAACTAATATGGCTTCCATTTGTCAAACCTTGTTTACTGATACGAGAACCTATCACGCGGAAAATGCAAAGCTCCAAAAGTATTGGAATTGCCACAATGTTTCCACGCAATAGATTACGTGAATACAACCATGAAGTAGCACAGGTCATTAGGAGTTTCTTAGAACTTTCATCCCTTAGTATCTCTTTAACATCAAATGAATCAACACATAGACCATTTGGTTTGGAGATAATTGATGCAAAACCTTCACAAAAGGGTGAATCTAACTGAGCAGAATGACGAGAACCCAGCTTTGGCTGATATAATGGCGTCTTAGGGGAAGATGTTATTCCATTCTCAAATCGATCATGAGTTTTTCCAGCCGAGAATTCCATTTTAGATTGTAAATTACAGTTTGTATTTACAGTATTCTTAAAAGTCAGCTCTAGATGCAATTGTTAGCAGCTATACAATGAGAGGCAATTAGCATTTAGGTTATGTTCCCTTTCACTCCCACTTATAAGACCAGTTTGAAATTCACTTTGTATGTGGTAAACAAACACAATGTTGCCAGAAGAGTAGAACCCAGAGCATATGAAAGGCTTGAAGACAGTCTCACTCCATTTTTCAAAATCTAGAAAGAAATAATAAGATTAAGGTATAGAATTCAATCCCCACGATATCACCACTAGAATCTCCAAAATTAAGAAGGTAAAAAGACTTTTTCTTTTGATAAATAAGAAGGTGAAAATTTAAGACAAAGCACCAACTCCATAATTTACAAATTAATGCAAGGTAAATAAAACCAAGATTTATAAGGTTAAATATATACGATATTCCATCAATTCACCTTAAAGAAATATGCAACCTTAAAAGATCGTCTGCAAAATAAGATACTACATAATCTACATAAAGAGTGTCAGACTACCATATGATTGTCATTCAAACCTTACAAGAGGGGAAAACTTTAGCAAGTGCAAAGTAGTTTCCAGCTTCTTTTGCAGTTTCATCGGCTGAACCAACACCAAAAGGTAGAGCATATTCATCTGTTACTGAACTTAGAGGAAAGCCATTTGAATGTTTAATTTTTAAAGCAGCAAGTGAGACTTGGCAATGGGATTAGAATATAATTCAGTAGCAGGAAAGCGGTGGAACATGGGGCAGGGTATGCAATCCTAGAAAATTACAAGATTCAAAGTGAATTACAGATACTAATGAACCAGGGGTAAGATAAGAAGCAACCATAGAAGATGACAGGCAAATTGTACAGCTTCTAGTTTCAGGGTCAACATGATTAACTCGACCAATGAAAGCCGATTTTCCAATAAGAGAAGGATATTGCCTTGAAGCTTCATCAAGAGAGAACCTAAGATCTTCTCCATTAACTTCTGCATCTACAGAAGTCACAGACGATGTCCGTGGAGAAGCCGACAGGTCGAAATTCGACTATCTAGAAGGCATCTCCACAGTTGATCACAAACCCTGGGAGACAAATGAAATAGCTTATTTAAGATGAGGCAACACAAGTTAGGGATAGCTAGAGAGTCTGGTTACTATAAATACACCAGAACTCTTTAAATAATTTCCTCAATTTGATTATGTCCTTATACATTATATAAAATAATCAGAAAAACTTAGCGCCATGATTTTTTTCCAATAATGAACATGAAGAATATAGATTGACGCTAAATTTTACTTTCTGGAAGTGATGTTAAAAAATTGAAAAACGTTTACTTTTTTCAATGAAATATATATCAACCCAAACTAAAAACAACCTCAAAAATAGTAAAGCTAATAACATGTGGTAGGGGTGTTCATAACCGGGTACCGGAAATACCGAGTACCTGAAAATTTCTGGTACTAAAACCTCCGCCCATGGAAACCAGGTACCTGCAAGTCAGATACCTGTAAAACCCGGTACCCGCTAATCCAGATAACAAGGTACCCGAAAATTATGTTTTACAAACTGCCTTTTACAATTTACATATGCATCTTACTGTTTGGTTTTTACATTGATTATAAAAATTGATTATACATCTGAACCAACTTTTTTAAAGAAGATAATATACTGAAAAAAAAAGTGAAATGGTATACATTGATTATAACAATCGATATATATACATATATATTGATTTTAAAGTAAAACGAAATGGTATGAATAATGGATTATTTCTTTTTTTTGGATAATTTAATGTATTATTTCATTCAAGGAAAACATTCAGGTAACAAACAATAGCATTTTCATAATCACTCAAATTCCCATAAAAGCTCATATATTATCATATTGAATGCTAATCATTACATACAGACAAAACCAACTCATTACTCAAAACGAACAGGAAAAAGAAAGCTTTGAGCTTCTGTTAAAATGACTACACTGATGCTACCTCAGCCTTAAGCTCCATCATCTTCCTCCAACCATCAATTTGGATGGCTTCTCACAAGTCACAACAACAGTAAAGAGAGAGGTAGAGAGGGAGAGTTTGTGGTTAAAGTGAGATGTAACCTACCTGGCGTTGGATAACTCTCTGAGCCTCTGGCTGCTGCGGTGCTAATTGCTTGTGAGTTGCTAGTGACGGCGAGGGAAGGGCCGACGAGGCAGCGATGGGGTCGGTGAGACAGAGAGAGAGAGGCGATTGGAGGGAATTAGCAAATTAGGGATTGCAGTTGGGTTTGGTTTGCGGATTAGGGTGAGTGATTGAGAGTTTGAGTGACTCTCTATTCAAAACGGTAAAAATGGGAGTGTTTTAGTAAAATGAAAATAATAATAATAATAATAATAATAATAATAATAAATAAATAAATAAAAAGGAAATCTTGGCAGTGAGGTACCCGGATAAGGAGACTTTTGTGACCCGGCAGACCCGAAAATTCGAAAAAACGGCTCGAATATTTGACATGAAAATTAGAGTATTTTGTCATAAATATATGGTATTTTTAATTTGGGTAGGTGAGTAAACGAGTCAGATTATTCGGTTTAAATATTTTTTAACTCTTCTAATATATAAATGATTATTGACCGAAAATAAAGCGAAACAAAATAAAAAAAAATCTATAATGAAACTCACTTCAATGAAGCTGAAAAATGGTTGAGCTTTCTTCTTGAAACAAAATAAGGAAAACAAGAGATGATTAGTGTTGTGGTGGCGCCAATAAAGATGACGATTAAGAACTTAAACAAACGGCGTAGGTTTTTTATGTGTTGGGTCAAACCTAATTGTCTTTTCTTTTAAATACTACCACTGAAATAAATCAGCTAAACAACTATTTGTATCTATAAAATCTCAACTAATTCGAACTAATCCGGAATGTAGTAGGCTCAACCCCAGTATAAAAGTGCATCTCCACAAGAGGAGAAATTATATCATAGGTCCGGCTCGTCATGTCATTCATAGTCCCAACTAATAAAAAGCATTCATTTCATTAAATTTTTCCATGTCATCTTTTTACTAAGTGAATCTATAATTGGTAAAAAGTGATTTTTAATTTAATTTACAGTAAATCTGAGTGAAGATTCACTTGGTAAAAAGATGACATGGAAAAATTTAATGAAATGGATGCTTTTTATTGATTGGGACCATGGATGACGTGGCGAGCCGGGCCTATGATATAATTGATAATTTTTAAAAAA
The DNA here is from genome assembly GCA_019671005.1 of Hibiscus mutabilis. Taxonomy (NCBI): domain Eukaryota; kingdom Viridiplantae; phylum Streptophyta; class Magnoliopsida; order Malvales; family Malvaceae; genus Hibiscus; species Hibiscus mutabilis. The sequence goes on along the minus strand of CM033719.1, from coordinate 35,851,916 downwards.
TAAATTTATTACTTCGAACAAAACTAATTGATAATTTTATATGTAATTCCAACAGACAATTAGGGTACGTTTGATGGAATGTAAGATTACCTTTGGGAATAGGATTCTTAGAATGTAACATTACCTGACGTATTACTGGGAATGTTACATTATCTTGTTTGGTTTAATTGGCAAGAATATGAGATGACAATTTGGTTAGAGAAATATAAGGTTGTCTGAAAGTAAATTTGACCAAACTGTCGTATTTGCCTTTAAATAAGCTAAAATTCTCATATATAATTGAAAATATTTGCATGGAAATACATATAACTATTTCTGTTGCACTATATAATTTTTTGAAAAAAAAATATGTATCAAAATTTTAATATAACTAGTACATTAAACCTATATTTTTAAATAATTGTCACAAGTATTAAATTTATTTATATATGAGATATAATATAGTATAAAAATATGAGTTTAAAATAAGATTTTATTAAAATTTAGTTAAAAAAATATAGTTAAAAAATATACTTATGACAATTATTTAAAAATTATTCAAAGTAAGATTTAAAATCATATTTCATTGTAAGATTAGATTAATGATATTATTCAATCTCTTTTATATTCTGAGAACATGTGATAAATTTATATTTTTCGGTTGTTAAATTAATTTTTTTACTATTAATTCGTAATAATAATACTTAAAAAGTAAAATCAATGTTTAAAGTGTTTTTATGATTTTATATAAATATAATTATATATTTTGATATTGTAATCGTTCTGAATATATAATTTATTTTATAAAAATCTGTATATTTATATTTTTTGCAATGTCTATATTTTTATTTATTATCCTATGTTTTAACTTCGTGTCTTATTTTTTCAATATTTATTTATTTGTATATAATTATTTAATAATTCAAACTAGTAAATTAACCCAAAAAAGAAAGGATATGGTTGAAATGTTTCTATTTTTATTAAGGGTTGTTTTGTCCTAAATGCAAGGTAATGTCAAATACCTAAGAAAAAGAAGGGAATAGGATTCTTGGTGTAACGCCCTAAACCTGATGTCACATTTGGGCCTCAAGCCCAACCCATAGATAGAATTTTTGCAACTAGATTTAGCACAATCCATATTCATTCCCATAAATCCATAAAACGTTTTGGAAAAAGGACGATAAAACATAGTGAAATCATTTACATTGGAGCTCCAATTTTAAAACAAGTAATAAATCATTCGACATGATCTAATAAATCCAAAATACAGTTATAAACATAAATCAAGGGTCCTATCAATACATTGCCCGACAAGTGTAAGTATTGTATTCTTGATCACATCAATGAGCTAAAGTCCTACTCTCATAACAATCATAAACATAAGCATATAGCAAGAGAAGATGGCATGGCATTACAACAAGTATGATATTATCACAATTCATACACATATAACATAGCATCAAAACATCTCATAACAATCATATCCACAAACCTGGAGTGAGACTCGGGGCCACACAGCATCAGAAATGTACACTTAAGTGAGACCTGGAACCCACAGTATCAAGAACATACACTTTATACTCAGAATCCCCCCATCGAGTATCCTCGAATGAGACCCGAGGCCACACAGAGTCGGGAACATACATTTGGGAATATATCTTACCATGGTATTGCAACACTCTCACTAGGTATCCGAATCCCATCAAATAAGTGCCCACATGGCACACAACATCATCACATAATTATATCATCCTATATTTTCTATCAATATATAAGTCAAATAAGGCACTTATCAAGTTCTTAAGCTTTATGCTCGAGTATAAGAGGATTTCTTGGTTTTACTCATTTTAGGCCATTAGGGGTCTATTGGATCAAAGGATATAATTTTTCAACCTTTTAGGCAAAAATCAACATTTTGGGGCAGATTGTCCAGTAGGTAGGTACTAGTCCTCGCGTGCCGGTATGATACCCTTTGGGTACCGGTACTCACATGCGTACCGATACGATTTAGACTTACTAGAATTTTATCCAGCCTTCGTGTATTGGTACGAGTTGACCTATACCGATACTACTTTACATGGCATATTGATACTAGTTGAACACTGTATCGGTACCCCATTCAAAGTTCATAGTAATGGAATAGTGTTCTTAAACCAAGAACACTAGGGTATCAGTACTTCCTCCCCGTATATCGATATCGAAGCCCAAAAATGGCTTTTTAAGCTCGAAAAATCACTCCCCAAGCTCCCAAAACCCAACCTTTAACCCATTTTTACTGTTTTTAACACAAAATCTGAGTTTCACCGTAAACACTTAAATCCAAGCATGCAACACACAAATTATCAATCAAGCATACAAAGCATCATCCTTAGGATGTGCATGAAACAAAAGGAGTTGAAAGTGTACTAACCTTTCTCCAAACTCTGAAAAAGAACCTCTTTGTACCAACCTAAAGCCCTCCCTTTTTCTTGAGTTTTAGAGTGCTCTTCAACCTCTTTCATTACAAGGAGATATTGTAAAACAGGTTACAACATTGCTAGAAGGTTAAGAGACATGAAAGAATGAACTTTACAATAAAAAATGGAGTTAAATCCTTTATTCATGTTCTTCCTCTTCACCCCTACCAAACTCTCATTTTTCCAAACTCCACCAAAACCCTATATTCTTACCTTGCTAGATAGATCACTTGATGCTAATAAAATTACCCTTCACTTGTACTCTAAAATTTCAACTCAAAATGACAAAGATTTAACCTTTACCTTTGAGCTCTTAAGATAATAGAGATGGGAGATGAAGAAGGTAAGGAGAGACAAGGGTGAGCTCATCACTTCCACCATTTTGTAAAAATTAAAAAAACTAACCCCTCTCTTTTTTCAAAATTATGAGAATTGCACATTTACCCTTCTATCAACCTTTTATCCCAAACACACAAACCTCACAATATAAGGAATACCCACTAAGGCATTCATGAGCCTTCACCAAGGGCCCAGCTCTTAGCCCACGGCTTGGTTTAAACCAACCCATGGATTTTGAAATCTGGGTCATTACAACTCCCATAAACTCTCATATCCTTTAAGAAAATTATGTCCTCAAAATTTACAAATATGAATACAACAGCATCATATCCTCCTTAACTTCCCACGTAGTTTCCTCGACCTCGTGGTTTTTCCATAGCATCTTTACTAAGGGTATACACTTCTAGCGAAACTCTTTAACTCCCTTATCAATGAATCTTTTAGGGTCTTCTTCATAAGTTAAGTTGGTGTTGATCTCAATCTCCTCAAGCGGGATAACATGCGATGGATCCGAATGGTATCACCTCAATATAGAATCATGAAAGACGTTATGAATGTGTGCTATCTCTGAGGGTAAAGCTAAATGATACGCCACGGGTCTAACCCTCTCTAGCACCTCATAAGGTCCAATAAACCTAGGGCTCAACTTGTCATTCCCCCCAAAGCGGATAACTATTTTCCATAGTGACACCTTAAGGAACATTTGTCCCAAACCTCATACTCGATGTCTCTACACCTCTGATCTACGTAGGCTTTCCGACGGTCAAAGTTGACTTGCAATCTTTCCTTGATAATTTGTATTTTTTCCTCAGTTTGTCTTATTAAATTGGATCCCACAATCCTACTCTTATTGAGCTCCGTCTAACACGTCGGTGATCTACACTTGCTCTCATACAAGGCTTCAAAAGGAGCCATCTTGATACTTGACTAAAAGCTATTATTGTAGGCAAATTCAACTAGTGGAAGATACTCCTCCCAAATGCCCTCAAAATCAATGATACAACAGCGAATCATATCTTCTAAAATTTGTATGACTCTCTCGAATTGACCATTAGTTTGAGGATAAAAAGCGGTGCCGAAATGCAACTTGGTATCCAACACTTCATGTATATTTTTCCAAAGCCTTGTCGTGAATTGTAGATCTCTATTCGAAATGATGGGTACTCCATGCAGCCTCACTATCTCTTGAATATACAATCATGCAAGCCTCTTAAGCCTGAAGTTCATAAGCACTAGTAAGAAATGAGCCATCTTGGTCAAATGATCTACAATTGCCCAAATAGAATCATGACTTTTTTGGGTTAACGACAAGCCTATCACAAAATCTATGGTCACCTAGTCCTACTTCTATTGTGGAATCTGAATGGGCTGAAGCAAACTTGAAAGAACTTGATATTTCACCTTAACTTGCTAACAAGCTAAGCACCTTGTACAAACTTTGACACATCTCTTTACATGCTAGACCACCAAAAAAATATGTAAATCTTGATACACTTGTTACTGTATGGATGTATGGTAAATGAACTACAGTGTACTCTCAAAAGATACAATTTCGCAAATCCTTCAAAGCTGGAATGCATAATGGACCTTTGAAGTACAAGATCCAACCACCTCATACTTCAAAATTAGAAGTCTCACCTCTCTGAACCATCTCTACCTTTGCCACTAACTCTTCTTCCAATACATGCATTCTCTTGATCTCTTGTACTAAGGTAGGCTCTACACGCAGCTCGACTAACAACCTGCCATCCTCGGTCATCTTTAACCGGGCAAACATTGCCCTCAAATTTGACATAGACTTTTTAATCAAAATATTGGCCACCGTATTCGTTTTTCTAGGGTGAAACTCTATGATGCAATCATAATCCTTAAGCAACTCAATCCACTATCTTTGTCTCAAATTCTACTCTTTTTAGGTGAGCAGATACTTTAAACTCTTGTAATCGGTATAGATGTAGCACTTCTCTCTATAAAGATAGTGCCTCTAAATCTTTAACATAAAGATGACTGTCGTGAGCTCCAAATCATGCGTGGGGTAATTTCGTTCATGAGGCTTAAGTTGTGTCGATGCGTAAGAAACCACCTTATTGATGCGATACAGTTTCACTCTTGAAATGTTGATAAAGAATGCCTTTGATTGTTTACTGATCATTGAATGCAAGTGTGCAAGTAATTTTTGTGATAATGTTATAGCAGCAAGGAATATGATTTGGCAAGTTGATGTTTTAGGTGTGGAGTTGGTTAAGGAATGAAAAGAATGTTTGATGGTGACTAAGAATGTTTGATGGTGAATGGAAGAAGTAATGTAAGGTTTGAAGGCTTTAAAATGGTAAAGGCATGACGATGGTGATGTAGATGAAAGGATGGTTAATGGGTGTTTAGGGTAATGGTTGTGGAAATAGAGTGATTTAGGATCAAGGAAGAACCTATAGTAAAAAGTATAGACCCAAACCTCAAACGATCATTAACAGAGAAGGACTTGGACCCACTAGTTAAAAAACTATGAACCACAAGTATCAAGAAAGAGTGACGCCACAAGTAGAACACTTGATAAGTCGATAAAGCTCTTAAAAAACAAAGTTGAGGGAAAACTTCACAAATGATATATTATGCAAGAAATGAGTTGTCTTACAAAATGACAAAAGCTTCCCTATTTATAGTTTTTCTAGGGGTGGCTGAAAAGTCACTTTAAACACATGAATAGTGATCAACCATGTATGAATAAATAAGTGCCCTTTTGAAACAACATGGTGTTTAAAAAATTAAAGCTTTGTTGTTGAGATAATATTTCGATATAACAAATGAAAATTGTTTTAAGTGTTTTTAACTTGTTTAAATATGTTTTAAACATTCCAAAATGTCAAAAACTGTATGCCCGTACCGATACGATTAAGCCCATATCGATACACCCTTTATTTTTCCCTAAATCAATTTTCCAGTAGCTAAATAGCATATCGATGCAGACTTGTCCTTCCCGATACGAGTGGTCTTATACCGATACGGTGAATCACGTACTGATACCTAATTAACGGTCTATAACGGCTAGTTTTGATTTAAGTGTATGTACCGATACAGGGTTACGCGTACCGATACCCACTGCCTAAAATAGATTCCAATGGCTGGAAAATGTCCCGAACGGCTCCAAATTACCCTTAACGGCTAGTAACAACCACAAACTCATTCCAATCAATAAAAGGAAGGCTAGAACACTTGAAGATGATTTGAGAACATATCCAAGCATAATGATCAAGAGAAATTAGCCTTCAAGTCTTATTTTCTTATTTCTCTTATATATAGTGTATAGGGAATGCTTAATTGTTTTATCTTTTGTACTCTTGTGAGCTTAAACATTTGTGTAAACACCCACCTTGTGAGGTATTTAGTTTACCAAACAAACCTTGTAAAAGGGAGAGGTTCTAGTTTAGCCTAAGTAAAAACTAGAGTGGTTCTATCTTAGCCACTGGAAAGATAGGGTTGTAAAGGTTTCCTCTTGAACATTGTAACGCCCCGATTTTGGGCCTAGCGGTTTTGGGGCTGGCTAGACGGTATAGTGGACCAGGTTAAAAATTCGAGTCAGATTCGGGAGCAAATATTTTTCTAAAAGATAAAAATATAGAAAAATGTTTAAAAATCATATTTTATTATATTAAAAATATTGGTGAAAACAATTTTGGAAAATGAGCTTTGGAAGGGTGACATTTTGGCTAGCGACCAAAATGCAAATTTTGAAAATTGTTTTTAAAAGGTGACTGTTTTGTAAAGAGTCAAAACTTAGAATCTTTAAGGAGCTATTTTACCATCTGGTCTAATCTGAGTTTTCTCTTAATTAGGATTATTTTAAAAAGTTTTTAATTAAAAGAATTAAAAAAGATTTAGTTAAAAGGTGGCTATTTCTTTCAAAATACAATTTGACGTAACTTTTCTTCTCTCACATTTTCTCTCAAAACATTCTTTTTCCATCAAAGATTTAAGGTAATGATTTTAATTTCTTAACTCATTGATTTGCTAAATGATTTCTCAAGTTGTTTTCCAAAAATCTCATTGAATTTCTTTGTTTTTCAAGAGGAAAAACCATCCAATTAGGGGGAAAACTCATTCATTGAAGGTAAGTTTCGTTCTTCTCCTCTAATGAAAGGTTCTTTACTGAAATTCCCAAGTTCTTGGCTCTTTACATATGTTTTCTAATAGGTTTTGATTAATTAATTATGGATTTTAGCTTAATTGAGGTTTGATTGAGGGATCTTGTGATTTTTGATTTGGATCTATTTTTCCAGTGTTGTGGATTGATTTCAATCTTATTTTGGATGTATTATTATGTGGATAAGTTGTTTTTAATAACGGAATCCTGAAATTTGTTGAATTTCTAATTGTTTAGGTTGTTAGTTAAGGGTTTTTGGGTTGTTTAAGGTGTTTGATCATTGCTGGAAGTAAAAGGATGTTGTGAATGAGTTTTTAGATATCAATTGATGAAGCTTGATGTTTTGAATCGTTATAATATGGCTGGGTTAAGATTGAGTAGTGTTTGAGGTTGATTTCGGTAAGTTTCGGATGAGTTTTGAGTGGGCATCTTGAGTGCTACGGGATTTTGAGTTGTAACAGAGTGTTGGATGCATTTTAATGCATGTTTCCTCTGGTTTTGTGTGGCTGAAACAGGGGATAGTCAAGGCATAGCATCTTGAGGTGGTTCTAGACTTGCCAGGAGCTTGTTTCGTGGTAGCAAGCAAGACAAAGTGAAATCGGTGAGTGGAAACGGTCTTAAAAGTCTTTCAAAGTGGTTTTGGGAGTTTAGGATAAGTTTGAAACACTTACCTAAGCTCGGAAGTAAGTTTCCCTCTTTTGCTCTTTAATATCGGTTTAGATATGGGCATATGTAATTCATGTTTTGGGTTGTAAACATGGTTTGATTTTAATTACTGTAAATGCATGATTTTGAGTACATATGCAGTGGCTTAAAAGTGTATTAAATGCTAGTGAGCATTGGTTTTTATTCCGGTCGGGAATGTGATATTGTTATGGCAATGTGATTTGCATATGTGGGGATTTTGTGTAATGCATTGTAAAACAGTGAGTATAAGGTTTTGTAAATGATATATTGGCTATGTAACAAGGTGAGAAAACATTCAGATATAGTTGGCATGCCATAGGATAAAGTGCACTATAATATGATTAAAAATCGATCGTGGTTAAGGGTCCTTGAGGTATAGCGGTTGACTACTCGGACTATGTTGTTATCACTTGGGTTGAACGGTCGGTTTCCCTTGTTGGTTTAAAACTTGCGGTCGGCATGGGGTAGTCTTAATGATGGTCGGTCATTAAGGGAGATCCGTGTATCCGATGTGTAAAGTTAACGGTCGGTTAACTAAAGATTAGCGGTCGGCTAATCAAGGATAGTGGTCGACTATCTAGGGTCACTATAATTGCCAATATATGAAAGTTCCTTTGTTGAACCTATTTATTTATTCTTTGGGATTTAAGTATGGTTTTGTATTTGATGCTTTGGGATTAAACATGTGGAATATATATATATTGTTTTGCATATGGTTGATATGCACGTTTTGATTTGAAACTATTGGAACTTGCTTAGGTCGTAAGCATGGTGTGGAAACAAGTGTTGGTTTTCTAGGGATTTAATGCAACATTGTTTTAAGAGCATCCTCACTAAGCAAGTGTGCTTACGCTCTCTTTTTCCTAATGATGCAGAGCATTAAGGCTTAGGCAGCAAGGGCAAAGTCGTAGTGATCAAAAGACAAGACTATTTGAGTATGAACTCGGTTTTAGTTTTCGGATAATAAGGCAATGCGTTCGCCATGGATTTTTTTTAGTTTTGTAATTCGGTTTTCCTTGGTTTTTAGCATGTATAATGATGTGATTTTGGAACTTGATTGTTGATGTTTCGCATACCGTGCATCATTACCTATGGTTGATGTTATATGGTTACCTAAGCATCTAGGTGGTTTTGCTTGGATGGCATGCATTTGATGAGCTAATCCTGTTGAGTATGGTATTGATGTGTTGTTGGTATGGTGTTCTTGCTGGTAAATGCTTAACTGAGCATCTTGGTATGTTTGGTGGTGAGTTATAGGGAGCATGCCTCTAGATTAATCTTTTGGTGGCATAATCTTGTGTTGTAGTTAAACCTTGGTTCAAGTGTTGTTGAATGTGATGTTGGATGCTTATATGTATGTATGCAAGTTGCTAGGACCTAAATGCATCTAGTTTTGTGTGAAAAAACTAGCTAAAAATGTCATTACAGGTTCAGGCGTATCGAAACAGGTGTCCCCGTACCGGTATGGCTTGGCCATTTCAGGCATAGCATTTCGATACGTGCCTGCTTTTCCAGGCTTAACGTTTCGGTACTCGAGCAAGTGTTTCAATACGGTCATAGACATTTTTTCCAGGCGTTTCGATACGCGATCAAGCATTTCGGTACGGGTTTTAGCTATTAGATTCTGAGTTTTTGAAAACATAAGGGCGTATCGAAACACTAGCACGCGTACTGGCACGGGTGCCGTTAAATTGATTATTTTGGAATTTTGAAGGTTTCTTATTCATTCATTTTAGTTATTGAGTCTTGGGAATGCAATTGTATGAATTGGGATGATTAAAATGACCTGGACTTTTTCATGTTGGCATGTAAATAGACTAATTAAGGATTGGTAAACTTAAATTCAATTTTGGTCTTGTAATTTAAAGTATTTACGTTTTAGTCCTCAATTCTAAATATGATGCAATTAATTGTCTTTTCTGACTCGTTTCAATCGAGAACATATCCGCTGCGAGTATGAACATTAATTTGCATTTAGACAAGATAAAAGAAAAAAATGGACCAACTTTTCGTAACCTTTCTCCGGTTTGCTTCGGCAAACCTAATATAGCACTCTCAGTTCAATCGGGTATCTAGGCCGAGTCGAGGGGGTTACAAACATAGAAAAGGGAATAATTCATAGTAGTGAATTGGGAAGTGTGCTAAGAAAGTGGATGTAGACTCGGTTGGGTAGCCAAGCCACTCTAAAATCATCGTACAGATTTGTCCACCCTTTTTTATTTTAGCCAATTCATTCAAAAAGCAAATTCAACCCTTATGGGATAATCTGTTGGAGTGCATCAAGCCTTTCAATTGGTATCAGAGCCTTATCTCTATCAAATGACTAACATTCAAGAGTAAAGATCAATTGCTCGAAGTTTACTAATTTAAGATTTCAAATGGCAAGATTTGAAGAAGGCTGCACTATCTCGTGTCCTCTGCTCTTTGAAGGATAAGCATACTTCCAATGGAGCAATGTCATGAAGTATTTCCTCAAAGCACTCAATTTTAAGGTTTGGGAAATAATTGAAGATGGATATTTGAAAGTTTCTAAGAAGAAGCAGTAGCAAAAGAGTGCAAATGACACGAAAGCAAAGCTAAACGCAAAGGCTATGCATACTCTTCTTTGTGGCCTCAATGAAGATGTTTCCAAGAAGGTTTCCACATGCAAAAGTGCCAAAGAAATATGAGAGAAGCTTGAAAAACTCTATGGCAACAAGAAGGAAGAGAAGAAAGATGATGCTTCATCATGTTCAAACCTCCTCTCAACACCTAAGGTGGATGGTGTTATGGCTCTTGATGAGCCCAAAGTATCTTCTAACTCAAATGAATTAAATTTATATTCTTTTGACGAGTTACAAGGTGCTTTTGATGAATTATTTTTGGAATTTGAGACCATGAATTCCAAATTTAAGAAAATGATTTCAAAACTTGAATTTGAAAATAATTTTCTTTTGAAAACTAAATTGGATTTTGGAAAACAAAATGTGATTTTGAAAAATGATTTAGAGTTTTCAAAATTGGGCAATGAAGTTTTGGAAAAAGAAAATTTTGACTTGAAAGTTAAGCTTGGAAGCTTAACAAAAGCAAATAAAATTATTTCTAATAATTTATCTCATCCCATAATGACAAAATGCTCACATTGTCATTATCATGTCATTCCTTGCATACTTGTCCTATAAAGAAAAGAAAATCTTATAGGGTTAGACAAGTATGGGTTCCTAAGGGAACTAGGAACATTGAAACTAATGTCAAAGGATCCAAAGCAATTTGGATACCAAAAATAAGTAAATGTCTCTTGTAGGTGTGATGGAGAAATGAAAAGAAATGCAAGTACATGGAAATGCTCTAGTCATACAAGTGAAGAAAATGGGTAATCTCTAAGCCTAATGCTTTTAATTCTATATTTTTGGTTATCTATTTTTGATTGATTAATGTTCATGCATTTATGCATTTTTATATCTAAATAACATGACATTATTTGTGTGCTTTATGCATATTTGTTCTTAAAATTGTGTCAATTAATTTTTTGCATAAAGTTTTTAAAGTCTTGGATAAATTGAATTTCATATACTCTTAATTTGATTTTATCTTGAAATTCAATGTCTTTTAAGTGTCAAGCATTTGAGTTAAATTTATTAAAATGGAATGCTTTGATTAAGGGGGAGCTTTTAATTTTAAAAAGGAAAATATCTTATCTCCATTGTTATTTTACACCAATAATTGGTATCTTCTATCAATTGGTACTTAATTTTAACATTTGGTGCTTTTTGAACTTAATTAGATTTCAAACTTGGTTTGAACTATTTTTGACATAACAAAAAGGGAAGAGATACGTTTAAAAAATTTAATTTCAAAAAGAAAAATGGGGAGTCTTAAATATTTTTCACAAATATTCTCTTTTTCTAAAATTATTTTCCTAAGGGGGAGCAATCTCAAAAACAATTTTTCAAATGTTTTGTTATATAAAAAATGGGGAGCAACTCAATCCACCGTTTTTGTCTCAAATTCAACTCTTTTTGAGTGACAAATACTTTAAATTCTTGTGATCAATATAGATGTAGCACTTCTCTCCATAAAGATAGTGCCTCCAAATCTTCAACGTGAAGATGACTGCCACAAGCTCTAAATCGTGCGTGGGGTAATTTCGTTTATGAGGCTTAAGTTGTCTCGAGGCGTAAGCAACCACCTTACTGATGCGATGTGGTTTCACTCTTGAAATGTTGATGATGAATGCCTTTGATTTTTTAGTGATCGTTGAATGCAAGTGTGCAAGTAATCTATGTGATAGTGTTATAGCAGCAAGGAAAATAGTTTGGCAAGTTGATGTTTTAGGTATAGAGTTGGTTAAGGAATGAAAAGAATGTAAGGATGGCGAATAAGGAATGTTTGATGGTGAATGGAAGAAGTAAGGTAAGGTTTGAAGGCTTTAAAAATGGTGAAGGCGTGATGATGGTGATGTAAATGAAATGATGGTTAATGGGTGTTTAGGGTGATGGTTGTGGAAATAGAGTGGTTTAGGATCAAGGTAGAACCTATGCTAAAAAGTATATAGCCAAACCATAAAGATCATTAATCGAGAAGAACTTGGACCCACAAGTTAGAAAACTATGAACCACAAGTATCAAGAAAGTGTGACGCTACAAGTAGAACACTTGATAAGTCGATAAAGTTCTTAAATGAACAAAGTCGAGGAAAAACCTCACAAATGATATATTATACAAGAAATGAGTTGTCTTACAAATTAAAAAAAGCTTCCCTGTTTATAGTTTTCTAGGGGGTGGCCGAAAAGTCACTTTAAACACATAAATAGTGGCCATGTATGAATAGGTAAGTGCCCTTTTGAAACCACATGGTGTTTGAAAAATTAAAGCTTTGTGTCTCCTCATTTGCTACCCAAATCCGCCTCTCACTTTTGGTGTTGTGCTTGCAACTTTTCATGAAATAACATCTTTTTGAAAGGACATAAGCTGGAAAGTCGCGTTCCTTTGTTTGTAGGTGACTTTTCACGAAAAGGATTGATGAATAGTTATGTCTCTTGGCAGCACCTATACAAGAAAAGACTTATCATCTGATAAGCTTTCTCTGGATGAATAATTAGGTTATCTGATGATGTCCTTTGACGAAGAGACACGACTCTTGGTGAAGAGTCACAACCTTTGATGAAAAGGCATGACTTCAAAAGGCTCATTCTAAAGAAATGACATGATTCTTGGATGCAGCTTTTCATGAAGAGTCATGACTATTAGGAGGCACCTCTTGGTGATAGGACACGACCTTTGGTGATGAGCTGCACCCTAGCTACTTGAGCTATTTCCAGTTAATTGAGCTGCATCCTAGCAGCTTGAGCTATGTTGAGCTGATTAAGCTATGCTTGAGCTTGATTGAGTTGACTGAGCTACGTTTGAGCTTGATTGAGCTGCTTTCATTTAATCCCCTAGCTGTGTGAGCTTTAATAATACCTTTAAATAAAACAAACAACAAATTAATACTTGTAATTTAATGTAGAGATGTGATACATGATAAACTAAGCTTAAATAAAGATGTGGACTTTAGGTTATATGCATTATAAGCATATAATGTGCAAGGTATAAGGAATAATGAATGGAAACATGTTATGATAACCTAAGATATAATGTGTAATACTAAATGCAATCACGACATAAATACAAATGATATGAATGACATGATATCATAAACAAATAATAATATGTGTATGGATGTTCATGAATGAATAACTTATATAAATGATAAAAAGTAAAGTAAGGAAGAAAAGAAAGAACTCCCTCTACTTTCATCCTTATCAAGAAGAGAGATGAAAGTAACCAAAGTTTGAATGAGTTACTGAATAGGATCGCATCAGCCCCTTATTTAAAGTGATTTATCCCCAAATCGACGCTTGCTATTAAAGGGAACAATTTTGACTTTCTTTGGGCAAGAAATTCCTCATCTGGCATTCACACCCAAAACTATTCTCCGGGATCAAATCTTCTCACTTGTGATTTTAGCTTTTCATGTTGCTTGGTTAATTCAGAATTGATACTCTTGCAACATTTGTGGATGTATTGCTAATATCATTCAAAACTCTTTAGAATCTCAACCTTATGTGGTACACCATCTTCCTTTGCCTTTGTACTCTTTCGAATGATTACCCTTGAGTGGGTGGATAGTCCTCGTTTCACATCTTTGATTTGAACAATCTTTTGCATGATATAAAATTGTAGTTTGGTTTCAATTTTGATATCCAAACTCATCCCAAAATTGCAAAGAAACTTATCACAACTTAATATGATAACTCCTTGTAATCGAACCATTTTGCTGAAAAATAAGCTAAGATTAGAACTGGAGAATCTTATAGCAAAGTTAATGGAAATAGCAAACCACAGAGGATGCTTGTTGATCCTAATGTGTGGTTGCTACTTGATGTCTCTAGGTTCTCCTCTTGAGATGTCTTTCAAAGTTATTCCTTTAAAATCATGCAATGTATACAACATAGGAGAAAACAAATTGTTATCAAAGTGGTTAGTGCAAATCGATTTCTTGACATCTTTTTGTTTTGCAAAATCACTCAATCTTTTTGCATCATATCCTCTTTTGATTCTTTTGATCTTTCCACTCTCTTCATTTGTTTTTCTTTCTTGTTCAAACTCTTTTCCTTTTTCTTTTTCAACCTCAATCTTACTCTCACTCGCATTCTCTTCAATATGTTCTTCTTCTTTTGCACTCTCTTTCATGGCCTCGATGCTTTTCTTTAAATGAGTTTGATCATCATGTACTTGTTTTAGGGTTAGAGACACCAAAATGATCTTTTTGCCTCCAAAGGGAAAAGTATACCAGTTGGTATATCCATCATGGACTGCTCTTTTATCAAATTTCCACGATCGTCCTAGTAACAAATGACTTGCGTTTATTGGCACCACATCACATAGGATTTCATCTTTGTATTTTCCAATTGAGAATGGAACAAGCACTTGCTTGGTGACTTTCAACTCTCCTCCATCGTTCAGCTATTTTAGTTTGTAAGGCTTGGATGTTTGATTGTCTTTAAGCCTAGTTTTTCCACTATTAAAGTACTTGCAACGTTGGTGCAACTCCCTCTATTAATAATCATGAAGCAAACTTTTCCATTCACATGGCAATGGGTGTAAAAGATGTTATGTCTTTGTTGCTCGTCTTCCATTGATTGAATGTTCAAAGTCCTTTTGACAACAAGAACTTTTCCTGAAGTAGATGGAAGAGTAAAATATTCTTGTGACATTGTTAGTAAAATAAAAAAATAAAACCTTACCAGCACACTCTAAAAAAATCTCACTAGATAACTCCAAAGAAAAGAAAGATGTCACTCTATTTGCTCGTGTTTGTACTCAGGAATATATGGCTTTTTCTTCGCCTTATGAACTCACAACTCTCTTACCTTTTTTCCTCGATTCTCTCGTGCAAAGTTCTTGGAAGAACTTACTCAAGACCTGTTCAAGTTTCTTTTTTATGGCGTTTGCTGCAAAATAATGTTAGGTTAGGTAGGAAAATAAAGTAATAGAAAGGTAAGCTTAGAAGAAGTAGAAGAAAGAAAGAAAAGGGTTAACTTTACCACAAAATTACTCGCAACTTGTTCGAAAAAACAGTCAAATCTTGATGTACTTCTTCGAGCTCGGTTGCTTTGTCTTGCCTTCACCTTTGTGGTATTCTTTTTCACAATATGTTTTTTGTAATTTATTTTTTTTCTACTTTGATTTTTTTGCACAAATTGAAATCACAAAGATAGGCGCTTACTTGATTATGCCAAAGCTTTGATTACCACATGATGCAATGTGGTTTCACTCTTGAAATGTTGATGAAGAATGCCTTTGATTGTTTCCTGATCGTTGACAGCAAGTGTGCAAGTAATCTTTGTGATAATGTTATGGCAACGAGGAAGATGGTTTGGCAAGTTGATGTTTTAGGCGTGGAGTTGGTTAAGGAATTAAAACAATGTAAGGATGGTGAATAAGGAATGTTTGATGGTGAATAGAAGAAGTAATGAAAGTTTTGAAGGCTTTAGAAATGGTGAATGTAACACCCCTTTTCCCGTATTCATCGCTGAATAAGAGTTAGGGATGTCACATGATACTTGTAAAATAATTCTTTAATATTAAGAAAATCTTATTTTTTTACTGTAAAAATAGTTAATCGCGTAAAATTTAAACTTAATAATTTCACATTCAATTTTGAACCTAGATTCAGACAACAATTTAACAGTTTGATCCACTAGCATATAAATAATAAAACTGCCTGAAAACTGCCTAATTTAAAATCATTCAGATTCTAAATAAAATACGATTCATATTAGAGCAGGCTTCGTATTTTACTATACATGCCGACTAGTAAATATCATACAACATAAAAATTATATTACTGATACTGATGTACCTATTTTCGGTAGATGATGTTCTCTAATGCTCTTTATTCTCAACGCTTCTCTTTTCCTACGTTTGAAACAATCACACGCTAAGTATAGCTTAGTGAGGCATTATAAATAATCATAAAATAAGTATCAAAATAAATGAAAACATGGTTAAGCAAAATCATATCAAATCTTTCGTATACTTATAAACAATCACATATAAGAAATGGTGAATTTCATATACATTTACTTTATAATCAGCCCAAGAATTTGTATAAAGAGAAACTAAAGTATGCAAGGTCGGTACTCATTGAGTACTAGTCACCGAAGTGACGATAACATATAGACACATAAAGTGCCAGAAACATATAGACACATAAGTGTCGAAAACGTATAGATCCGAAGATCGGTGTATAGATATACTGCAGTACTTGACTGCTAGACCTCTATGGCATGCCACTATACTGTAACTCTCTATCATAAACTTGGGCAAATAATTTCATATAATTGACTTGTAAATTATAATTTGATAAATGATTCATATATCACCATTATTCAATAATAAAAGTTATCAAAATAAAACATAATAGGGCAATTCATACCCTAACATGTACTAACCTTTTTCCTTTGCTTGTGAATCATCATATAGCTTATAGAAAAACCATGTTATCATTTTAATAAAATCAAATAAATAGAATTTATAAAAGTTTACTAAAATAATTTCAAAACATATAAATGCACTCACCTGGGCCATTTATTATCTTGCCTCACTAAGCTTACTCATTAATATTTTCATTTCCTTGAATACTTGTACCATCCCCAGTATTTCTTGTAACTGTAGAAATCTATCAAATATACTTATTACTATACACTTACTTAATTCAAGTCTAACATTGCCAAACAAAATACTAATGTCGCTAGCCAAAATGTCACCCTTCCAAAGCTCGTTTTCCAAAATTACTTTCACCAATATTTTTAATATAATAAAATATGATTTTTAAACATTTTTCTATATTTTTATCTTTCAGAAAAATATTTGCTCCCGAATCTGACTCGAATTTCTAACCTGGTCCACTATACCGTCTAACCTGCCCCAAAACCGCTAGGCCCAAAACCGGGGCGTTACAATGTTCAAGAGGAAACCTTTACAACCTTATCTTTTCAATGGCTAAGATAGAACCACTCTAGTTTTTACTTAGGCTAAACTAGAACCTCTCCCTTTTACAAGGTTTGTTTGGTAAACTAAATACCTCACAAGGTGGGTGTTTACACAAATGTTTAAGCTCACAAGAGTACAAAAGATAAAACAATTAAGAACTCTCTATATACTATATACAAGAGAAATAAGGAAACAAGACTTGAAGGCTAATTTCTCTTGATCATTATGCTTGGATGTGTTCTCTAATCATCTTCAAGTGTTCTAGCCTTCCTTTTATTGATTGGAATGAGTTTGTGGTCGTTACTAGCCGTTAAGGGTAATTTGGAGCCGTTCGGGACATTTTCCGGCCATTAGAGTCTATTTCAGACAGTGGGTATCAGTACGCGTAACCCTGTATCGGTACCTGCACTTAGATCAAAACTAGTCGTTATAGACCATTAATTAGGTATCGGTACGTGATGCACCGTATTGGTATAGGACCACTCGTATCGATACGGACAAGTCTGCATCGATATGCTATTTAGCTGCTGGAAAATTGATTTAGGGAAAAACAAAGGGTGTATCGGTATGGGCTTAGTTGTATCAGTACGGGCATATTCCTTAGATGACCAACTCCACACCTAAAACGTCAACTTGCCAAATCATATTCCTTGCTGCTATAACATTATCACAAAAATTACTTGCGCACTTGCATTCAGTGATCAATAAACAATCAAAGGCATTCTTTATCAACATTTCAAGAGTGAAACCGTATCGCATCAATAAGGTGGTTTCTTACGCATCGACACAACTTAAGCCTCATGAACGAAATTACCCCACGCAAGATTTAGAGCTCACGACAGTCAACTTTATGTTAAAGATTTAGAGGCACTATCTTTATAGAGAGAAGTGCTATATCTATACCGATTACAAGAGTTTAAAGTATCTGCTCACCTAAAAAGAGTAGAATTTGAGACAAAGACGGTAGATTGAGTTGCTTACGGATTATGATTGCATCATAGAGTATCACCCTATAAAAGTGAATGTGGTGGCCAATACTTTGAGTAAAAAGTCTATGTCAAATTTGAGGGCGATGTTTTCCCGGTTAAAGATGACCGAGGATGGCAGGTTGTTAGTCGAGCTACGTGTAGAGCCTACCTTAGTACAAGAGATCAAGAGAATGCATGTTTTGGAAGAAGAGTTAGTGGCAAAGGTAGAGATGGTTCCGAGAAGCGAGACTTCTAATTTTGAAGTATGAGGTGGTTGGATCTTGTACTTCAAAGGTCTGTTATGCATTCCAGCTTTGAAGGATTTGCGAAACTGTATCTTTTGAGAGTACATTGTAGTTTGTTTACCATGCATCCATGCAGTAACAAGTGTATCAAGATTTACGTCTTTTTTGGTGGTCTAGCATGTAAAGAGATGTGTCAGAGTTTGTATAAGGTGCTTAGCTTGTTAGCAAGTTAAGGTGAAACATCAAGTTCTTTCAAGTTTGCTTCAGCCCATTCAGATTCCACAATAGAAGTAGGACCAGGTGACCATGGATTTTATGACAGACTTATCGTTAACCCAAAAGAGTCATGATTCTATTTGGGTGATTGTAGATCATTTGATTAAGATGGCTCATTTCTTACTAGTTCTTATGAACTTCACGCTTAAGAGGCTTGCATGATTGTATATTCAAGAGATGGTGAGGTTGCATGGAGTACCCATCGTTTTGAATAGAGATCTACGATTCACGACAAGGCTTTAGAAAAATATACATGAAGTGTTGGATACCAAGTTGCATTTCAGCACCACTTTTTATCCTCAAACTGATGGTCAATTCGAGAGAATCATACAAATTTTAAAAGATATGCTTTGCTGTTGTATCATTGAATATTAGGGCATTTGGGAGGAGTATCTTCCACTAGTTAAATTTGCCTACAATAATAGCTTTTAGTCAAGTATCAAGATGGCTCCTTTTGAGGCCTTGTATGGGCGCAAGTGTAGATCACTGACGTGTTAGAGGAAGCTCAATGAGAGTAGGATTGTGGGATCCAATTTAATAAGATAAAATAAGGAAAAATTACAAATTATCAAGGAAAGATTGTAAGTCAACTTTGACCGTCAGAAAGCCTACGCAGATTAGAGGTGTAGAGACATCGAGTATGAGGTTTGGGACAAATGTTCCTCAAGGTGTCACTATAGAAAAGAGTTATCCGCTTTGGGGGGAATGACAAGTTGAACCCTAGGTTTATTGGACCTTATGAGGTGCAAGAGAGGGTTAAACCCGTTGCGTATCATTTAGCTTTACCCTCAGAGATAGCACGCATTCATAACGTCTTTTATGTTTCTATATTGAGGCTATACCGTTCGGATCCATCGCATGTTATCCCGCTTGAGGAGATTGAGATCAACACCGACTTAACTTATGAAGAAGACCCTAAAAGATTCATTGATAAGGGAGTTAAAGAGTTTCGCTAC
The DNA here is from genome assembly GCA_019671005.1 of Hibiscus mutabilis. NCBI lineage: Eukaryota > Viridiplantae > Streptophyta > Magnoliopsida > Malvales > Malvaceae > Hibiscus > Hibiscus mutabilis. The sequence goes on along the minus strand of CM033719.1, from coordinate 35,832,354 downwards.
AAGTGTATGCCCTTAGTAAAGATGCTATGGAAAAACCACAGGGTCGAGGAAACTATGTGGGAAGTTGAGGAGGATATGATGCTGTTGTATTCATATTTGTAAATTTTGAGGACATAATTTTCTTAAAGGATAGAAGAGTTGTAATGACCCAGATTTCAAAATCCATTTGTTGGTTTAAACCGAGCCGTGGGCTAAGAGTTGGGCCCTTAGTGATGGCTCATGAATGCCTTAGTGGGTATTCCTTATGTTGTGAGGTTTGTGTGTTTAGGCTAGAAGGTTGATAGAAGGGTAACTGTGCAATTCTCATAATTTTGAAAAAGGAGAGGGGTTAGTTCTTTTAATTTTTACAAAAAGGTGGAAGTGATGACCTCACCCTTGTCTCTCCTTACCTTCTTCATCTCTCATCTCTATTCTCTTAAGAGCTCAAGGGTAAAGGTTAAATCTTTTTCATTTTGAGTTGAAATTTTGGAGTACAAGTGAAGGATAATTTTATTAGCATCAAGTGATCTATCTAGCAAGGTAAGAATAGAAGGTTTTGGTGGAGTTTGGAAAAATGAGAGTTTGGTGGAGGTTGAAGAGGAAGAACATGAATAAAGGATTTAACTCCATTTTTTATTGTAAAGTTCATTCTTTCATGTCTCTTAACCTTCTAGCAATGTTGTAACCTATTTTACAATATCTCCTTGTAATGAAATAGGTTGAAGAGCACTCTAAAACTCAAGAAAAAGGGAGGGTTTTAGGTTGGTGCAAAAAGGTTCTTTTTCAGCGTTTGGAGAAAGGTTAGTACACTTTCAACTCATTTTGTTTCATGCACATCCTAAGGATGATGCTTTGTATGCTTGATTAATAATTTGTGTGCTGCATGCTTGGATTTAGGTGTTTATGGTGAAACTCAAATTTTGTGTTAAAAACCAGTAAAAATGGGTTAAAGGTTGGGTTTTGGGAGCTTAGGGAGTGATTTTTCAAGCTTAAAAAGCCATTTTGGGCTTCGATATCAATATGCGGGGAGAAAGTACTGATACCCTAGTGTTCTTGGTTTAAGAACACTATTCCATTACTATGATCTTTGAATGGGGTACCGGTACGGTGTTCAACTAGTATCAATACGCCATGTAAAGTAGTATCGGTATAGGTCAACTCGTACCAATACGCGAATGCTGGATAAAATTCTAGTAAGTCTAAATCGTATCGGTACGTATGTGATTACCGGTACCTAACGGGTATCGTACCGGTACGCGAGGACCAGTACCTACCTACTGGACAATCTGCCCCAAAATGTTGATTTTTGCCTAAAAGGTTGAAACATTATATCGTTTGATCCAATATACCCCTAATGGCCTAAAATGAGTAAAACCAAGAAATCCTCTTATACTCGAGCATAAAACTTAAGAACTCGATAAGTGCCTTATGTGACTTATATATTGATAGAAAATATAGGATGGTATAATTATGTGATGATGTTGTGTGCCATGTGGGCACTTGTTTGATGGGATCCGATACTTAGTGAGAGTGTTGCAATACCATGGTAAGATATATTCCCGAATGTATGTTCCTGACTCTGTGTGGCCTCGGGTCTCATTCGAGGAAACTCGATGGGGGATTCTAAGTATAAAGCGTATGTTCTTGATACTGTGGGTTCCGGGTCTCACTTAAGTGTACGTTTCCGATGCTGTGTGGTCCCGAGTCTCACTCCAGGTTTGTGGATATGATTGTTATTAGATGTTTTGATGCTATGTTATACGTGAATGAATTGTGATAATATCATACTTGTTGTAATGCCATGTCATATTCTATTGCTATATGCTTATGTTTATGATTTGCATGAAGCATGGTAGAAGTAGAGGTGTATCCACTAAGTTTTATGAGCTCAGCGTTCGGAATCATTGTTTCTGTTTGCAGTTTTTTAGGTGGCAGCGTTACATTGAAGGAGCCCATTAGAGTATGGCTTCAGCTCATTGATGTGATCAAGAATACAATACTTAGACTTGTCGGGCAATGTATTTATAGGACCCTTGATTTATGTCTATAACTGTATTTTGGATTTATTAGATCATGTCGAATGATTTATTACTTGTTTCAAAATTGGAGCTCCCATATAAATGATTTCACTATGTTTTATCGTCGTTTTTCCAAAACGTTTTATGGATTTATGGGAATGAATATGGATTGTGCTAAATCTAGTTGCAAATATTCTATCATGGGTTGGGCTTGAGGCCCAAATGTGACGTCGGGTTTAGGGCGTTACACCAAGAATTCTATTCCCTTCATTTTCTTAGGTATTTGACATTACCTTGCATTTAGGACAAAACAACCCTTAATAAAATAGAAACATTTCAATCATATCCTTTCTTTTTTGGGTTAATTTGCTAGTTTGAATTATTAAATAAGGCATAATTATATACAAATAAATATTGAAAAAATAAGACACGAAGTTAAAACATAGGATAATAAATAAAAATATAGACATTGCAAAAAATATAAATATACAGATTTTTATAAAATAAATTATATATTTGGAACGATTACAATATCAAAATATATAATTTTATTTATATAAAATCATAAAAACACTTTAAACATTGATTTTACTTTTTAAGTATTATTATTACGAATTAATAGTAAAAAATTTAATTTAACAACTGAAAAATATAAATTTATCACATGTTCTCAGAATATAAAAGAGATTGAATAATATCATTAATCTAATCTTACAATGAAATGTGATTTTAAATCTTACTTTGAATAATTTTTAAATAATTGTCATAAGTATATTTTTTAACTATATTTTTTTAACTAAATTTTAATAAAATCTTACTTTAAACTCATATTTTTATACTATATTATATCTCATATATAAATAAATTTAATACTTATGACAATTATTTAAAAATATAGGTTTAATGTACTAGTTATATTAAAATTTTGATACATATTTTTTTTTTCAAAAAATTATATAGTGCAATAGAAATAGTTATATATATTTCCATGCAAATATTTTCAATTATATATGAGAATTTTAGCTTATTTAAAGGCAAATACGACAGTTAGGTCAAATTTACTTTCAGACAACCTTATATTTCTCTAACCAAATTGTCATCTCATATTCTTGCCAATTAAACCAAACAAGATAATGTAACATTCCCACTAACACGTCAGGTAATGTTATATTCCAAGAATCATATTCCCAAATGTAATCTTACATTCCGTGATCCAAACGTACCCTAATTGTCTCTTGGAATTACATATAAAATTATCAATTAGTTTTGTTCGAAGTAATAAATTTATTTTTACAAAATTTGGAAACGAAATCCTCTCGAATCTCTTGTGGGAGAAATTATATCATAAGTCCGACTCACCACGTCATCCATGGTCCCAATCAATAAAAAGCATCCATTTCATTAAAGTTTTCCATCTCATCTTTTTACCAAGTGAATCTTCACTCAGATTTACTGTAAATTAAATTAAAAATCACTTTTTACCTATTATAGACTCACTTAGTAAAAAGATGACATGAAAAAATTTAATGAAATTGATGCTTTTTATTAGTCGGGACTATGGATGACATGACGAGCCGGACCTATGATATAATTTCTCCTCTTGTGGAGATGCACTTTTATGCTGGGGTTGGGCCTACTACATTCCGGATTAGTTCGAATTAGTTGTGATTTTATAGATACACATAGTTGTTTTAGCTGATTTATTTCAGTGGTAGTATTTAAAAGAAAAGACAATCAGGTTTGACCCAACACATAAAAAACCTACGCCGTTTGTTTGAGTTCTTAATCGTCATCTTCATTGGCGCCACCTCAACACGAATCATCTCTTGTTTACTTATTTTGTTTCAAGAAGAAAGCTCAACCATTTTTCAGCTTCATTGAAGTGAGTTTCATTATAGATTTTTTTATTTTGTTTTGCTTTATTTTCAGTCAATAATCATTTATATGTTAGAGGAGTTTAAAAATACTTAAATCGAATAATCTGACTCGTCTACTCACCTACCCAAATTAAAAATACCAAATATTTATGAAAAAATACTCTAATTTTCATGTCAAATATTCGAGCCGTTTTTCAAATTTTCGGGTCTGCCGGGTCACAAAAGTCTCCTTATCCGGGTACCTCACTACCAAGATTTCATTATTATTATTATTATTATTATTATTATTATTATTTTATTTTCATTTTACTAAAACACTCCCATTTTTACCGTTTTGAATAGAGTCACTCAAACTCTCAATCACTCACCCTAATCCCCAAACCAAACCCAACTGCAATCCCTAATTTGCTAATTCCCTCCAATCGCCTCTCTCTCTCTCTCTCAGTCTTACCGACCCCATCGTTGCCTCGTCGGCCCTTCCCTCGCCGTCACTAGCAACTCACAAGCAGGTAGCACCGCAGCAGCCAGAGGCTCAGACTCAGAGTTATCCAACGCCAGGTAGGTTACATCTCACTTTAACCACAAACTCTCCCTCTCTACCTCTCTCTTTACTGTTGTTGTGACTTGTGAGAAGCCATCCGAATTGATGGTTGGAGGAAGATGATGGAGCTTAAGGCTGAGGTAGCATCAGTGTAGTCATTTTAACAGAAGCTCAAAACTTTCTTTTTCCTGTTCGTTTTGAGTGATGAGTTGGTTTTGTCTGTATGTAATGATTAGCATTGAATATGATAATATATGAGCTTTTATGGGAATTTGAGTGATTATGAAAATGCTATTGTTTGTTACCTGAATGTTTTCCTTGAATGAAATAATACATTAAATTATCCAAAAAAAAAGAAATAATACATTATTCATACCATTTCGTTTTACTTTAAAATCAATATATATGTATATTTATCGATTGTTATAATCAATGTATACCATTTCTCTTTTTTTCAGTATATTATCTTCTTTAAAAATGTTGGTTCAGATGTATAATCAATTTTTATAATCAATGTAAAAACCAAACAGTAAGATGCATATGTAAATTGTAAAAGGCAGTTTGTAAAACATAATTTTCGGGTACCTGTTTTCCGGATTAGCGGGTACGGGGTTTTACAGGAATCTGACTTGCAGGTACCCGGTTTTCATGGGCCGAGGTTTTAGTACCAGAAATTTTTAGGTACTCGGTATTTCTGGTACCCGTTATGAACACCCCTACCACAGGTTATTAGCTTTACCATTTTTGAGGTTGTTTTTAGTTTGGGTTGATATATATTTCATTGAAAAAAGTAAACGTTTTTCAATTTTTTAACATCACTTCCAGAAAGTAAAATTTAGCGTCAATCTATATTCATGTTCATTATTGGAAAAAATTCATGGCGCTAAGTTTTTCTGATTATTTTATATAATGTATAAGGACAGAATCAAATGGGGGAAATTATTTACCGAGTTCTGGTGTATTTATAGTAACCAGACTCTCTAGCTATCCCTAACTTGTGTTGCCTCATCTTAAATAAGCTATTTCATTTGTCTCCCAGGGTTTGTGATCAACTGTGGAGATGCCTTCAAAGTTCAAGAAGAAATCGAAAACGCCTTCTAGATAGTCGAATTCTGACTTGTCGGCTTCTCCACGGACACTGTCTGTGACTTCTGTAGATGCAGAAGTTAATGAAGAAGATCTTAGGTTCTCTCTTGATGAAGTTTCGAGGTAATATCCTTCTCTTATTGGAAAATCGGCTTTCATTGGTCGAGTTAATCATGTTGACCCTGAAACTAGAAGCTGTACAATTTGGCTGTCAGAATCTTCTATGGTTGCTTCTTATCTCGCCCCTGGTTCATTAGTATCGGTAATTCACTTTGAATCTTGTAATTTTCTAGGATTGCATACCCTGCCCCATGTTCCACCGCTTTCCTGCTACTGAATTATATTCTAATCCCGTTGCCAAGTCTCACTTGCTGCTTTAAAAATTAAACATTCAAATGGCTTTCCTCTAAGTTCAGTAACAGATGAATATGCTCTACCTTTTGGTGTTGGCTCAGCCGATGAAACTGCAAAAGAAGCTGGAAACTACTTTGCACTTGCTACAGTTTTCCCCTCTTGTAAGGTTTGAATGACAATCATATGGTAGTCTGACACTCTTTATGTAGATTATGTAGTATCTTATTTTGCAGACGATCTTTTAAGGTTGCATATTTCTTTAAGGTGAATTGATGGAATATCGTATATATTTAAACTTATAAATCTTGGTTTTATTTACCTTGCATTAATTTGTAAATTATGGAGTTGGTGCTTTGTCTTAAATTTTCACCTTCTTATTTATCAAAAGAAAAAATCTTTTTACCTTCTTAATTTTGGAGATTCTAGTGGTGATATCGTGGGGATTGAATTCTATACCTTAATCTTATTATTTCTTTCTAGGTTTTGAAAAATGGAGTGAGACTGTCTTCAAGCCTTTCATATGCTCTGGGTTCTACTCTTCTGGCAGCATTGTGTTTGTTTACCCCATACAAAGTGAATTTCAAACTGGTCTTATAAGTGGGAGTGAAAGGGGACATAACCTAAATGCTAATTTGCATCTAGAGCTGACTTCTAAGAATACAATAAATACAAACTGTAATTTACAATCTAAAATGGAATTCTCGGCTGGAAAAAGTCATGATCGATTTGAGAATGGAATAACATCTTCCCCTAAGACGCTATTATATCAGCCAAAGCTGGGTTCTCGTCATTCTGCTCAGTTAGATTCACCCTTTTGTGAAGGTTTTGCATCAATTATCTCCAAACCAAATGGTCTATGTGTTGATTCATTTGATGTTAAAGAGATACTAAGGGATGAAAGTTCTAATAAACTCCTAGAGACATGTGCTACTTCATGGTTGTATTAACGTAATCTATTGCGTGGAAACATTGTGGCAATTCCAATACTTTCAGAGCTTTGCATTTTTCGCTTGATAGGTTCTCGTATCAGTAAACAGGGTTTGACAAATGGAAGCCATATTAGTTTGTCCCCACAAACTCTTGAACCAGTGGTGCATGCGAATAGTGCTTTTGTTGTTGACCACAGGACTAAAGTATATTTATGTTCATCATTGGATTTGTCTTCTGAAACTCAAGCTGAAAGACCTTCGTCATGGGCGCAACATGACATTGGAGATGTGAAAACCATTATGGAGCATGATATTCCAGAATTGGGTGGCTTGTCTAAAGAATATGCAATACTGAAGGACATCATTCTCTCATTGGTGAGGAATGCTTTATTAAGGTAAATGTTATGAATTTGTTCTTGTTTACCTTTTGGAATTAATAGTATTATTCAGTTGTCTATTATATAAAATACTGTTCTATTCTGTGAAGACTTCTTATTTTCTATATACAATATTGGATGCTGAAAGTTCATTAGAATGAAGACTAGGCATGTTTTAATGCGTAGAATGTATTTGTTAAAAAAAGGTAAATTTTAGAGGACTAGATTTTTCACTATTTGGTTAGCATCAGTCTCTGGAACTTGTTTTACATGTTCTCGAAGAAAGTTTGGTCCATGATAAGTTAACTTGAATGAGATTTCGAGGGCTAGACAATCAAGCCTGGGACCTAAATTTCATATATTCTGTAGGTTTTCATTTATATAACATGGAAAATATTATCTCTTTTTAATTTTTTGATTGAATGTCATTTTTCTGATTTAAGCACTAAAGTATTCTTGTTATTTTGTCAAATGATGCATTCATTCACAGATACTTTTATTTCTTTAATCTTTTTTCTCTAATTTGTTTCACATGTTAAACGTTAGATGATGATCACTTTTGTATCTATTGTAGTTTTGGTTTTGTAATAACCCGTTTTGTCCCGTTAAACCGGATCTAAAACCCATCAGCAACCCAAATTAAAACCCAGATTAAAATAAAAATCCAATACCAAAATAGTATATTACATCAACTGGCCTATTTACATCACCCAAATACCATTAATCCATACTAGATCCAATTACACCAAACCCGGATCCAAACCCGACCCAGAATTACCTTAACCCTAAACTGTGCCGCCGCCAGTGCTGCCACTGTAGAGAAACATAAAACTCTCTTTTCTGTATTTTTATTTTGTTAAAGTTACAATATTTACAGCCTTATATAGACTTAGGAATAGGACTTTAAGTACAATTAGGAGTCTTACTTACATTAGACTAATCCTACTTGCATTAGATTTACAACTCTTCTAGGTAGTAGACTTTAACTAAAACTACTAATAATAATTAAATGTAAATACTTACACGGAATTAACTTATACTCCCCCTCAAGCTGGAGAATATACATTGTAGAATCCTGGCTTGAATTTAAATTTCTCGAAGAAAGCTTTTGGCAAAGCTTTTGTTAGAATATCTGCTACCTGTTCTTTAGTAGGAACATAGTTCAAGACTGCCACTTCACTTGTGAGCTTCTCTGCAATGAAGTGTCAGTCAATTTCAACATGCTTTGTTCTGTCATGTTGGATAGGGTTATTGGCAATTTGAACTGCAGACTGATTGTCACAGAACACTTCAAATTTTTCTTCTTTATTCACTCATAGCTCATTGAGTAGTTTTACCAATCAGATTCCTTCACACATTCCAAGGGCTAATGCTCTGTATTTTGCCTCAGCACTGCTCATTGAAACAACTGTTTGCTTCTTGCTTTTCCAAGTGACCAAGTTCCCCCAAAACGAAAGAACAATACCCACTGGTTGACCTTCTATCTGTTAGCTCACTTGCCCAACTAGAATCTGTGAAGATCTTTACTGTCTTGTCCAAGGTTTTCTTGAATATCAAGCCATGTCCTGGTGTCCTTTTTAGATACCTTAGAATCCTCTTTACAACTTCCATATGTTCTTCAGTAGGATTAGTCATATGTTGGCTAACAATGTTAACTAGAAAAGCTATGTCAGGTCTAGTCAAGGATAAATAAATTAATTTTCCAGCTAACCTTTGATACAACCCCTTATCTGTTTTTGAACTTGAATCCCTTTGAATGAATTTCAAGCCTACATCCATAGGTGTTTCGACTGGTTTGCAACCTAGCATTCCAGTTTCAGTGAGTAAATCCAAGACATACTTTCTCTGGTTAATGACCGATCCTTTGCTTGATCTGGCTACCTCCATGCCTAGGAAATATTTAAGTTTTCCTAGGTCTTTGATCTCAAATTCCTTGCTCAACAAGATTTTTAGATGATTTATTTCTTCTTCATCATCACCTGTCAAAACTATATCATCCACATACACTATTAAGATAACCCTTTTGTTATTAGAAGTTATGATCTACTAGGGACTGCTGATATCCATCCTCAAGAACAACTTTTGTAAATCTATCAAACCATGATCTAGGAGATTGTTTCAGTCCATAGAGTGATTTCTCTAGTCGGTAAGCATTCCCCTCACAGTTTGCAAACTCTAGGCCTGGTGGAATGTTCATGTACACTTCCTCGTCTAACTTTCCATTAAGAAAGGCATTCTTAATGTCTAGTTGATGTAGTTTCCAGCCACTGTTCACGGCCAAGCTCATTAATACTCTGACAATGTTTAATTTTTCTACTGGGCAAAAGTCTCCTTATAGTCAACTCCATAGGTCTGTGTGAAGCCTTTGGCCACCAATCTAGCTTTATACCTGTGCATACTCCCATCGACATTATATTTAATGGCAAAGACCCACTTTGCAGCCTACTGGTTTCTTTCCTTGTGGAAGATCAACAACAGACCAGGTTTCATTTTTTTCCAGTGCTTCGACGTCTTCTTCAACAACCCTCTTCCACTTAGGATTTTGTAATGCCTCCTCAATAGTTGTAGGTATCTGCTCTTCATCTAAACAAGCTGTAAAAGCTTTAAAGGATGGCATTAGACTACTATAATCAGCATACCTTTGAATAGGGTATTTCGTACACTTTCTAACCCCTTTTCTTTTAGCAATAGGCAGATACTCATATTCAAGCAAGTGGGAAGGAATCTCATTTACCTCGTTACCTCTTGTTTCCTCACTGGCAGCTGGAATCAAGTGCAATTCTCGGCAAGTGTCAGATTGCAAAATAGTCTTTGGGATAGACTTTTTTCTTCTGGTAAAGACTTGTATTTCTTTAGGAGGATTAGAAGTAGGATTAGTCTAATGTAAGTAGGACTCCTAATTGTACTTAAAGTCCTATTCCTAAGTCTATATAAGGCTGTAAATATTGTAACTTTAACATAATAAAAATAAAGAAAAGAGAGTTTTCTGTTTCTCTACATGGTATCAGTCTAATCGATCATAATTCAACAAATTCAAATGGGTAATTCTTCGACAACCAGTGAGTAACAATCTACAATGAAACTTCGCGGTGGAGGATTTTTTGAGACGTTTACGGTGTGCCTCTGTGACATGCCATCGACTAGTTGGCCACAACTATCTTCAGTGGTCACAATCTATTAAGCTTTTTCTTGTTGGGAGAGGCAAACATGGCTACATCACAGGGACCATTCCACAACCCTCTGCTGCAGATCCAAACTTTGAAAGATGGGCTCGAGAGAATGGAAAAGTGATGTCTTGGCTCGTCAATACCATGTCCCCTGAAGTTAGGACTAATTTTCTTCTTTACAACACAAAGCATGTGAGATCCGGAATCTTTGTGTAAGGGAGACCTATTCTAGTAGTGACAATATCTCGTAATTATTTGGCATTGAGAGCAAAGTCGCCAACCTAAAACAAGATGGGATGTCCGTCACACGGTGTTTTACAACACTTTGACCAGTTTGTGGCACAAATAGATCTATACGAGAGTCATGAATGGGAGACACCTACCGATGTTGCTCTCTACAAAAAAATTACAGACAAAGAAGGATTTTCTGGTTCCTTAATAGCCTCAACAGAGAGTGGGATGCAAAAAAATCTAGAATCCTAGGCAAGCAAACCTCTTCCATCACTTCGAGAAGTTTTTTTTTGACATATGCAGGGGAAGAAAGTAGGTCTTTTATCTTTGCATGAAACTATCGCCACAAAAGGTTCTTCTCTTGTCACTCGTAACTCGGTTAAGATCAGAAAAAGCAAAATTGTGTGACTACCGCAAGAAGATGGGGCACTTGAAGGAACAATGCTGGAAGCTACATGGCAAACCAGCAGATTGGAGATCATCTACCAACAGGGCTCCTAGAGAATCAAAGTCTAATGCAACCACTAGTGGTGGTTCGAGTGGTTTTTCTAAACAACAAATGGAGGAACTTCACAGGCTATTTGGCAAATTCACAAAGCCTGGTGAGGGAAACCTAGCCCTAGTAGAAGAAGCAGGTAAATCAAGCCACTCTTTACCTACTGCCCTTCTTTCCACCAAGGCTACCTCACCCTGGATCATTGACTCTGAGCTTCAGATCACATGACTGGTAATAGGGAACTATTTTTCAGTTTTACACCTATTAGTTCAATTAAGACTGCTGATGGCTCACTACCTCCTGTTAAAGGAAGTGGTTCTGTTGCTATTAGCGAAGACTTGTTACTTGAGGGAGTATTATTTGTACCTAATCTTGCATGCAATTTGCTTTCTGTGAGCAAGCTTTCCAAAGATTTAAAGTGCTCCTTGATTTTTAATGATTTGAATTGCTCTCTTTGCGTGCCTTGGACTCGGGAGAAGAAGATTGGCAGTGCTAGCTTGCAAAATGGCCTCTATGTTCTTCACAGCAACCACAAGTCTTTCCATTCTCAAACAATTTCTTGTTTTACTTCCTTAAGAAATCTAGATGATGCAATGTTATGGCATTTTAGATTAGGCCATCCTAGTTTTTATTATCTTGCAAAATTGTTCCCTGATTTATTTATTAATAAAAATCTAAGTTCCTTTAAATGCCATATATGTCCTCTTGCTAAGCAAACAAGATCTTCCTATTTACCATCTCTTTATAAACCTTCACAACCTTTTTCTTTGATTCCGGTTATGTTTGGGGTCCTTCTAAAGTGAAGAATGTGACAGGTAGTAGGTGGTTCGTTACTTTCATAGATGATCACAGTAGAACCATTTGGACTTATTTGCTCAGAGACAAATCAGAAGTTGCATCCATTTTGGAGAGATTTTACACCATGGTCAGTAACCAAATTGGTACAAAAATTCAAATCCTAAAATCTGACAATGGGGGTGAATGTTTTTCTAGGTCCCTAGGAGATTTTTTTGCTAAACATGGAATTGTCCATATCACATCTTGTGTAGATACACCACAACAAAACATGATTGCAGAAAGAAAAATAGACATTTGTTAGAAGTCACTAGGGCTCTCATGTTTACAAATAATATTCCTAAATATTTGTGGGGTGAAGCCTTGTTAACTACCACATATCTCATCAATAGGAGGCCCAGTAAAATTCTCAAGTTTAAGACACCTAGGGATGTTTTCACCGCCAGTCTTGTTGTCGTCGCGTCGCTCATTCTTCCGGCCATTGCCTTCAACTATGGCGACCAATCCCCAAATTAAACCACTAACCCTAAAACCTAATATGCCATAACCTAAACCCTAAGAAAACCTACCCCTCACCCATACCTTGTTTATCATTTATGCCCATACCCGGACATCCCACAAAATTCGGCCTTTAAATCTGCATCAAATAAAAAAAGAAGAGGAGTTGTTAATAACGGTTATAAAATCGAACCAAAATGTAAAGGAAGGGGGATATAGATATTTTTTTCCAAAAAAATTGGTGTAAAAAATGCTTTAACAAAAAAAGGTAATTTTTGGTTCCCTCTTGCATATTTAGCCTTTTCCTTTCGAATCAAAATAAAAAAGAGAATCATATATGTTTGAAAATCATATTTTCTTGTTTTTTGTTTTAAATCTTAAAAAAAATAAAAAAGAGAGGGAGATTTCGAATCATACCTGGTCGTTGAGTGTCGCTGTGTGTCCGCTGGGGTTGTCTCACCATCACCGTGAGGCTTGAACGCCAGTGAACGAAATGTTGAAGGGTGAGAGTGGCACCGTCTAGGGTTAGGGATGGTTGAGAGGAGAGTATTTAGGTTAGGGTTTTGTTTTTTATTAAACTGTTTTTAACAAAAAAAAAACCCTTTTGTTATTTAATCCGGCCTCTATAAAACGACGCCGTTTTGGTGTACTTGACCTGCGCAGTGACCCGGTAACCCGGAGAGAATCCGCGTTTTCTTGAAATGGGTAAATTACTTCTCAGGTCCCATCCTTTTGTCCCGCCTCATTTTTCATCTAGGGGTCAATTGTACTTTTGGTCCCTGTAGTTTTTATTTTCTTTCTTTTCGCCTTTATTTATGTTTTGCCCCTTTATTTTCTGTTTTTTTCAATCTGGTCCTTTTCTAGATTTTAATTATTTTTCTTTTATTTTAATTTAGGCCCCCTCATTTTTTTTGTTTTATATTCTTAGCACTTTTAATTTATGTTTTGATCATGTTATATTTTATATAGTTATATATATTTCTTTGCATATTATAATTTTATTATATATATATACACACATACATATTTATCATAGTATATGTATAAGCATTAGATATTATTGTGTATTATTACTATATGTTACTTAATATATGTTTATAAAGTATTTTGTTAAATATATGAATATTATATATTATATTATAATGTATGTTCGTTATATATTATGTTATGTATATATTATTATATGTATTTATCTTATTTATTAAATGTATGTATTTGGTGCGTAATAGGTATTTGATATTATTATGTATTTATAATTTTTATATTTACCATCTATTATTGTTTTATATTATATATGTAAATGTATTTATTTATGTTTTAATTATTCATGCTTTGTATTTATTTTATTTACATATTCGAATATATTAATTGTCAATGCGGTGTTCCCTTTTTCGACGGTAAACTTGTCTATCAGTCTGAGTGGTAGCTTTCGTTTATCCCTCGAACACTGGAGCTTTTAAAATAAAACCACATATATAATCGAATTTTAATTTAGATGGCACTTAAACTCACAAATTTTGATATTAATAAAAATGTTAATCGACTGGGTACCAATTTTTGGGCGTATCGGGGTGCTAACCTTTCCCCGTACGTAACCGACTTTCGAACCTAAATTTTTGGATCTCTGGTTATTTTATGGTGTCCGGCCTATCGAAGTGGCCGGCTGCGACTCCATTTTTTAAATTTTTTTATCTTTTTCAAATTTTCAAAATCTAATTTTTCTCTTTTAATTTTACCCCATTCTGTCAAATTTCTTTTTTAAAATTTCTCATTTCCCCACAGAAATATATAAATGTGAATATTGTACTATTTCAAACTAAATTTTTGGGGTGGTCAAAAAACCTTGATGACAGGTTTGCAAACTATAAAAGGAGTACTTCTTCATGGTCCACTTGGAATGAGGAAGACTTCTTTGGCACGGTTCCGAGATTGTTAGTGAATATCATGGTGAAAGTGAGCAAGAATTGCACAAAGTTTTTGAGTCAGCTATATAGGCTGCACCTTCCGTGGTTAGATTCTTTTTCTGTCAAAGTTGTTAGTTGTGTTGACTTTTCTTCTGTGTGCTTTTATAACTCTATGCTTAAGTATTAAGATTTGAGACACCATGAAGAGGATGAACAAAAATTCTTGGATGTAAGATGCAGTAGCTAAATTTTAACATGTCAATTATAACACTTAGATTTTATCTTTTGAAGAAAAATATTGAAGGTTATGTTTTCTAGGGCTCATTGCATACCTTCTATACCTCTTAAATGCAACCTAACTAACAATTCCTCTATGTAGGTGTTCATTGACGAGTTAGATGCCATAGCTTCTACACGAAAAGGAGGTAAACAACTATCCCAAAGAATGGTTGCTACTTTGTTGAATTTGATGGATGGGGTTAGTACAACTGATGGAGTGCTTGTCATTGCCGCTACCAACAGGCCTGATAGCATTGAGCATGCACTTAGGCGACCTGGAAGATTTGACAGGGAACTTGAGATAGGTAAGATGAAAGATTTTGTCTTTGATATTAAATTTCATTACCTTGATATAAGTTTGTTTTGTTTCTTTTGTTGTCCATCCAATCGATGCAGATACAAATAGCAAATCTTCTTCCCTTTTGTATGATGTGCTATATTGATAATTTACATGTAGGTGTGCCATCTCCAAAGCAACGACTAGATATACTGCGCACTATTCTCAGAAAAAAGGACCACTTTATTTCAGATATTCAAATTCAGCAACTTGCCATGGCTACACATGGTTTTGTGAGTGCTGATCTAGCTTCTCTTTGTAATGAGGCAACCCTAGTTTGTCTTCGGCGTTACACTAAGTCTAAAGTTTTTTGTAATAGTTTGGAATCTTGTGGAATGCCAATTACATATGTAGGCTTGTCGGGCAATAATACGAAAGGAATAGAATGTACAAGTGATTTAAGAGACATTTCAACTAGTTTTTTAGATTCATCATCTTCTTGCAAATCGCTTGATTCCTCTGAGGCAGTCTTACAAACTACAGCTAGCATCCAAAATGGTATTGCCAATATTTCTGAAGATCCGTCTTTGGTTAAAGAAAATTGCCTGCTAAGATTGGCGCTTGAAGATTTTGAAAAGGCCAGGATGAAAGTGAGACCAAGTGCCATGCATGAGGTATGACTAAGATATAATTGTTGTATGGGGAAATATTTTCTTGCCATTTGTTTAATGCTATCATTCTCTAATACTGCAATGTAAGCACCAAAAACAGTTGTGCACAAAATTTTATGCTTCCAACATTATTTTTAAATATTTTAACTAAAAAGGATTGAAGCTATAACTTCTTTGAATTGCAAGTTGATTTATTTTAACAAAATGTTGTGCCTAAGATATAACTGTTGTTCATATGAGATATGAACTTTGTTCTGTACTTGTTGATCATACTTGAAGTCCCAAAAGATAATTGGGAAGATGTTGGTGGTTAAAGGGAGGTCAAAACCCAGTTGGTGGAAGCTGTTGAATGGCCTTAGAAACACCAAGATGCATTTAAGAAGATTGGTACGCGGCCTCCCACAGGGGTGCTGATGTTTGGACCTTCTGGTTGTAGTAAAACCCTCGTGGCTGGTGTTGCGGCTTCGGAAGCTGGATTGAATTCTCTAGCAGTGAAGGGTCCAGAACTTTTCAGCAAATGGGTTGGTGAATCGGAAAAGGCAGTAAGATCATTTTTTGCAAAGGCAAGGGCAAATGCTCCATCAATCATATCTTTTGATGAAATTGATAGCTTTGCCATAGTTCGTGGGAAGGATACAGATGGGGTTTCAATTTCTGATAGCGTCATGAGTCAACTTCTTGCTGAGTTGGATGGTTAGTATTAGATGTGAAGCTATAGGTTAGCAATTGTATAGTAGGAGTTGTAAATAAATTCTAACTAAGTAGTTTAGTTGTAATCTAACTCTATTTTTGTAGAGGATAAGAGTCTTATCCTAGAGGTTAACTACTAAATGTAAAACTCTTTGTAAAAGTCTATAAGTAGACTTATTTTTCTATAAATCGATATATAGAACAAGAGTATACCCAAATATGATTTCTACATGGTATTAAGTTAGGTCGATCCTTTATACCCACAATCTAATTCCTTTTTCTCTTTCGATCGAACCTACAAATCACCATGGCTCATTCAGAACCTTATGCGTCAGAAATTAGTTTCCAAAACAACTCTCGTTCATCTGATTTCCAGCTATTAGATACCTATATTTCCCAAGTTACATCCTATAAATGAAATGGAAACAACTACCTCCCTTGGTCTCAATCAGTGCAGGTGTATATTACAGGAAGAAAGGCTTCCTATCTCTTAGACTCCATGCCTATTTCAGATGAGTCTGATCCAACCTACTCTAACTGGTTAAGTGAAAACACCATGATAATGTCATGGTTAATTAATTCCAAGGTTCCTGAAGTTGGAGAGAATTTTATGTTGTACCAGAAATCTAGAGTATAGCCAGGGATACATACTCTAGTGTTGATAACACACAAGAACTCTTTGGAGTTGAGAATCAGACCAAAGATCTCAGACAAGGGAATATGATAGTGACACAACAGTATTTTGGAGTCCTAACTAAATGCTGGCAACAAATAGATTTATACGAAGCAAATGAATGGAAGTGTCCTGATGATATTAGCTTCTACAATAAGCTTAAGAATCAGAGGATAATATTTCAAATTCTTTTTGGACTAAATGGTGAGTTTGATGGGGCCAGGAGTAGAATTTTATCCACTAAACCCTTTCCACTGGTTCGAGAAGCCTTTTCAGAAATTAGGAGGTAAGAAAGCAAGCTTTCCCTGATGGTGCCAGCAGTCTAGCAAATATATGCTTTTGTTCTTCTTACAAACTCCAACTCTAAAAGTAAACATAGGAGGGGGAGACCTTGGTGTGAACACTACAAAAAGACTGGGCATGTGATGGACCAATGTTGGAAGCTGTATGGGAAACCAGCTGATTGGAAGCCTCCTAGATCCAGATTTCAAAAAGAAGCTCATCTTGCATCTCTTGACAGTTCTTCCACCAGCTTTAGCAAACAACAGATTGAAGAACTTCAACAAATTTTCAGTAACCTATCCTCTAAACCTACCACTAATGCCTTAACAACTACTGAAGGTAGAATTTCTTGCTTAGCAACAACAAATTCATTAAATTGGATAGTGGATTCTGGTGCCTCTGACCATATGACAGGAAATCCTAATCTCTTCCACACATATAGCAACCACAATTCTACTTCCTCCATCAAGATAGCAAATGGTTCACTCTCAACTGTGAAAGGAAGTGGTTCCATTCAATTAAATAGCATGCTAGTATTATCTGAAGTTCTCTATGTTCCCAAACTAGCATGCAATTTGTTGTCTGTGAGTAAATTGGTTAAAGATGTTAAATATGATGTTAATTTTGGGTTGTTGATTATGTTTTTCAGGCACAGGGCTCGAAGATGGTGATTGGCAGTGTTAGGCTGTGTAAAGGCTTATATATCCTTGATGGACTACCCTATCAAAATACTACTATTTCCAGTTGCCTTAAGACCTCAGTTTTATCTACCTGTTTACTTTCAAATGATATCATGCTATGGCATCTTAGATTAGGACACCCGAATTTCTACTACCTTTCAAAGTTGTTTCCCAATTTTTTATTAAAAAAATTCATCTTCTTTTACTTGTGGTGTCAAATGGAAAAACATACAAGAAAACCATGTTCCTTCCCCATTTAAACCTACTTCACCATTTTCTATTATACACAATGACATTTGGGGCCCTTCTAAAGTAAAAAAAACATCTATGGGTCTAGATGGTTTGTGTCTTTTATTGATGATTATTCTAGGACCACATGGACATTTATAATGTGAGAAAAACCTAAGGTTGAAACAATTTTTAAAATTTTTTATCACATGGTCAAAACACAGTTTGACAAACAAATTAAAGTGGTGAGGAGTGATAATGGGAGTGAATATCTTAGCAAATCCCTTGGGTATTATTCAAAGAGAAGGGAATTTTTCATCTCACCTCTTGTGTCAACACCCCTCAACAAAATAGAGAGGCTGAGAGAAAAAAATGGACACCTATTGAAGTCACTAAGTCCTTATTGTTTTCTGCTAATGCACCTAAATATCTTTGGAGGAAGCTCTTCTTACTGCAACCTACCTTATCAATAGGATGCCTAGCAAAACTCTAGGATTCAAAGTACCTACTAAAACTCTTTTTCATCATTTTCCACACTTTAAACCATTGTCCTCAATTCTTCCTCTTCGAGTCTTTGGATGCACATCTTTTGTTCATGTTCATAGCAATAATGGAAGTAAGCTTGATCCTAGGTCTCTAAAATGTGTGTTTATAGGGTATTCCTTGAGTCAGAAGGGTTATAAATGTTATTGTCCCACTACAAAGAAAACCTATGTTTCTTTTGATGTTACTTTCTTTGAAAATCAACCTTATTTTGCAGGGACTGAAATTCAGGGGGAGAGATATAAGGAATCTCAGTCCTTGCATGATCTACATCATTCCTTTGCCTATCCTTGATACTGCTCCACAAAGTATTCATGTTGTGCCCACTTCTGATGAAACTGTGATTGCTGCCCCTAATCCTATAGACACATCTTCTGCATAGTCCAAATCTGGCAGCCCTTATACAACACCTCATCCTCACTTAAAACTATACCGCATACATCCCCAAATTTTATGAATCCACAACTACCAGAAACACAACTCAGTGTCTATACAAGGAGGAAAAGAAATTTAATTGAAGCAGTCAGTCAGCCTAACACTTGCCAAGAACTAGTTTTGAGTCTTGTTGTTGTGGAGACAAGGGGTAATATTATCCCACAAGATTCTACTACTGTTAATTTAGATGAATTTCCTATTGCTATTAGAAAGGGGGGTAAGGAAATGTACTGCTCATCCTATTAACAGATTTGTTGCCTATGGAAAGTTATTATATGGTTTTAAAGCTTTTACAGCTACCATTGACAGTGTAAAGATTCCTGAGACAATAGAGGAGGCTTTTGAAAGTCCTGAATGGAGGAAAGGCTGTTGAAGAGGAAGTCAAAGTATTGCAAAAGAACATTACCTGAAGTTGACTAATTTTCTGGAAAGGAAAAAGGTTGTTGGGTGCAAATGGGTCTTTATAGTAAAGTACCATTCAGATGGGAGTGTTGAAAGATACAAGGCGAGACTAGTGGCTAAAAGGTTTACTCAATCATATGGAGTAGACTATCAAGAAACCTTTGCACCAGTAGCTAAGCTAAATACCATCAAAGTGTTGCTTTCAGTGGCTGTTGTTGTCACTATTTTTTTGAAAAAAATGAAATAAACAATATATAAGTAAATAATAAAAAATATAAAAATATAATAAAGAATAAAAAAATAAATAAAAAATAAAAAATGTAAAAAAAGAGGACCCAAGCGCTTGGCGCGTGCGCTGCACGCGCGCGGGTTCATCTTCAACAGCCCCCTGTTTGCACGCAGTAGTGGCTGCCGTCCCTAGGTCGTGGCGGCCACTGTGGTTGGTGCCGGTCGACTCGTCTCGACCGGCTGAGTCCAACGTCGCCGTTGCCATCCCTAGCCGCCGCCGCTTACCTGCAAAATAAGCAAGAAAAAGGTCAAACCCTAGCTCGATATAAGGAGTAAATTCATCTCCAAATCCAAGCCAAATCATATTGTTTTCTGGAATTCAACCAAAAATCAAGTCCCTTATTTGATTTTGGCTTGAATTTAGGGATAAGAATCCCGAATTGCCTTGAATTTCAATCCCCAAACCCTATAAATAATACCTTTTTCACCATTGTTGAAGACACAGAAGAAAAAAGTTTGAAAATAATCAAAAAAATTATTGGGAGGTTGCTGGATTTATTCAAGTTTTGGGCAGCGTTGGTTCGAATTTTCGCAAGGAATAGAAGCTAGCAACTCGTCTTTTCATCGGTATAATTTTTTTTAAAATTTCAAATTTATTCATTTTATTTTTGGTTAATGTTCTTCTTTTTTTCAGGATGTATTTGATGTTGGTTTGGATTTTTTAATCTTGTTGTTTGGTTGATTTTCTAATATTTAGTGTTATTGTTTTGGTAGAAAAAATAATAATAATAAAAAACATCATGAACATGTTGTGTTCTTTTTAAAAAAAATGATGTTTGATTCATTTGATTTTCTAAAAATTAAAAAGTGGTGTTTCTTGAAATAAATCTTTTAATTTAAAAAATAAAAAAACAAAATAATAAGACTTTACTAAAAAACTAAAAAATGATGTTGTTGAAGTAAGAAAGTTTTTCTTTTAAAAAATGATAAATAAAAAAAGTCTTAGAAAATGGCAAAATATTTAAAAATAAGAAAAAAGAATAAAAAGCTCTAAAATACAAAACAAGAGTAAATAACATTTTGAATAAAAGTTTCAAAACGCAAATTAAATAAAAAGCTTTAAAACAATAAGGAGTATAAAAATAAGACCTTTTCAATTTACCAAAAAAACTCCTTGAGTGTAAAAAGAATAAAAAAAACAAACAAAAACCTCTCTTCTAATAAACAATAAAAATCTTTTCAAGTTAAGACTAAACCAAGACCATTAAAAAATTGTGAGTTTTAAATCGTGCTTCTTTTCTTATTTTGTTTTCTTTAGCTTTAGCGTTAAGTTGGCCTTAGGAATAGGTTTTTCAAACTTTAGATAGAGACTTCTTTGAAATAAAACTTTCTTCATGAGGAATAAAATACGCTTAATAAAATTCAAACCCTTAAATAGGAAAAACACTTAGACTTTTTAGGATTAATAAATTTTAACTTAGAATAAGTAAAAATCTTCAACAAATCAAGTTTCTTTGCTTGTTAAAAAGTGAAATTAAAGTAATACGGTGTCTTACTAAACGAAAATGACGGGTTAGCGCAAGAAGTGTTAGCGGTGGATTGGAGTTCATTTTCGGATAGTAAGCCCGTTAAAGTAAAATTAAACTTATGGACGGACAATAATTTAAGCTTTACATCAATTCGCAAAATCCGACTTTAAAACCTTTTGTAATCGATAAGGTACCAATTTTTGGGCGTTGTGGGGGTGCTAACCCTTCCCCACGCGTAACCGACTCCCGAACCCATTTTTGAGTTTTCGCAGACCAAATTCGTTGTTTTAATAAAATAAAACAATTTTATTAAAATAACCCATTTTTAGGTGATCCAATCACATTTTTTAAAAGATTAGTGGCGACTCCGTTGTTTTGGTTTTATTTAAAAAACCGTCAAGGCCTCCTTTAAAAAGGGGTTGCGACAGCTTGGAGACTCCGCTGGGGATATTTTTTTCACAAAAAAAGAGAGTCAGGCCACAAGTCGGTTATATCTTGTTTTAATGTTGGAATTTGCGAATTTAAGTAAAGCTTAACTTAATTGTCCGTTTATAAGTTTAATTTTATTTTACGCATTTAAGACTTAAATCCAAGCTCTAAGCCCGAGCTTTGTCCCGATCATTTAAGTAGAGGGAAAACGCTATTGCTTTCGTGGGAATATTGATTCTCCGTATGGGTGTAGCAAGTACCTCTAGGGCCCACGCTCTATGTCTCCGTGTGGATATTGATCCTCCGTATGGGCGTAGGAGTGGGTCCCCTGAGTTGAACTTGATTCATTTGAAGCCTATAATGGGTGAGAATCAGGGGTCTTGCTACCCTTAGTAGGGGACAACAAGCACAATTTGGGAACCTTTTAGAACCCAAACCTGTGTGAAAGTTTAGAAGCTCACCTCATTAGAGCCATGTGTGAAACCTTAGGCTGTGATTTTGGTCAAAATTATTTTGTAGGAATAGTCAGTGGAGACATGTCCAAAAGTGTTGGAATGTGCTGCCCAGTTACTATTTGTACAATAAAATTATTTTGGACCTTCTTGTTGTTTCTTTTGAAGTATTAATCATTTCCTTCTTTTGTCTTGTTTTTGTTTTGCATGTTTGGATCCTCATTCCATATCTAGAAGGGGTTGATTCTTAAGACATTTGCTCGATTAGAAAACAACTCTTGTCATAGATATGAGGTACTTAAAGAAGGAAGAAGACAATATGGATGTACATCACTGGTCTGAGGTCAACTAACGAGCACACGAGGATAGTTTGACAGTTGATCACAAGACAGAGACATCAGAGTATGCCCATATAAGTGTCAAACAGAACAGTGTACATAAACTACGAGAGATATGAGGCCGTTTTGACTATGCAACAAAGCAATTGTTCCTTGATACCTACGGCGACATAGCATATCTGCTACATGTGGAGGTCGATGAACCATTCCTCAAAGCATTGATTCAGTTCTGGAATCTTGGGTGCTGTTGTTTTACTTTTAATGGTGAAGATATGATGCCTACATTTGAGGAGTATTTTGCACTTTTCAACCTACGCAAGGTAAAGAAGGACGAGTCTATGCCAAATCGCTTAAGAACAAGAATGCCCACTTGAGGCTCAAAACTTTTGCTGGCATGAGGGAAGGTTGGGTAAAAGAACTGATACAGAAAAGAATGAGCAACTTTTCCTTCCCTTGGTGGAGCATCCGAAACATAATTCCCACTCATCCGGATAAGGAAAAGAGAATGGATCTCTTGGCTATGGCAATTTACGGCTTGGTCATCTTTCCAAGGGTATTAGGCAATATCGATGTGGCCATGTTAGATTTCTTTGAGCAATTGAAAAGGGAAACTAACCCAGTGCCAGCTGTACTAGCAGAAATATTCATCTCTTTGAATGCATGCCGCAAGCTGGAAGGTGTACGTTTTAGAGGATGTGCACATTTGCTCCAGGTTTGGGCCCTTAGCCATTTCTGGAAGTGTCCGACCCTAGCCTTGTCTAATATATACTCCCAAAATTTTTCTCCGCTCTGAGAATTTCTGGCAAAGAAGTGCCGGTAGCTAAGAGGAACAAGTAGGTTGATATCTTCCGGGGTCGCCGTGATCAAGACATCGTATAAAGAGTTCCATGGATTGGCCGCACCAAGGTGTTGTACAGGTGTGAGGATTATGATTATTTGATGCTGTTAGGCCTATGGGGTGGAATTGGTTGTGCTCCCTTACTAGTTTCTCGACAGTATGGCTCTCGGCAGTTTGTTCCCTTCACTACAGGTCTTGACCTATCATAATTTGAGTTCCAAGGGGAGTTTAGAGAGAAGATCCAAACTATTAACGATTCATGGAAGCATTGCTACCTCATGGAAATCGAGTTCGACAGTCAGTGTATGTTCACCCCTAATTACGATGTTTAGAGACGTGTCAGGATGAATGACAAAATTTTACCACCAACTCCAGGTTAGGCTAAATCCTTGGAGGAACATCTGAAGGTGGTCCCGTCTGAAGCAGATATTCTAAGAGCCGAGTTAAAGAGGGCCAAGGCTGAGATTGAGGACCTACAAAACCAGCGCACGAAGGACTTATTCGAGGCAAGCTTAGATGTGGATAAGTATAAAGGAGAGACAGATCGGGTAGTGAAGTTGTACAAGGACTTAGAAGCGAAATTTGAAATTCAGAGGGTGGATTTTCTAAAATTTCAAGCCACAGTTCAAAATGCTGATTTGAGGAAAACTCCAGAGCAATGGAGGCAAGAAATTGAGTAGGCCGTGAAAAAGGAAAGAGAGCGTGGCAAGAAAGAAGTTGAAAAATATAAACGATTACTGATGGATGAGAAGAAAAGAGGGAAGCAGGTAGTTGAGAGTGAAAATAACAAACGGGCCCTCGAAAAAGAAAAGGAAAATGTTACTACATGGAAGAGGAAAGCCCATGACAACAAGGTCCGTTTGTTTGAGTTACAAAGGGTATGTGATGAGACAAATAAGAAGCTGAAGCAGAGCTAAGCCTCCGTTGTTGAGTTGCAAGCCAAGATAGCAGATCTAAATCATTCGCTGCACAAGTTCTAGAATCGTCATACTTATATCGAACTCTAGGCCAGTCTGAGTGAGAATGATACATTGAAGGAGCAAATAAAAGCTATGGAAGACATTATTTAGGAGTACAAGACACAGATTCTGGTTCATGAAGATATCAATGAAAAGGCAATGACTATTGGTTTACTCGGCTTAGGGACAATGCTAGAGAGTTCCCAGAACGAGATAAATTCAACAAAAACATTATGACCCAGATACAAGATGTGGCTAAGCATGTAAAGATGTTAGCTACTGAAGCTACGACTCTCCGCCAGTATGTTAGGCCAGTTGGTGAGGTGGGACCAAGACTCATATGGCTGATAGAGGAAATGAAGGAATTAGGCATTCGGGCAGAAAGATATTTGTAAAAAAAGAGAGGAGTTATTGTAATAAAGATCCTTCTATCCAATAAAGAGTTCGTTCTTTGAGCAATTACTTTATGGAATCAATGGCCCTTTGTTTACATTCATGCATTTTTCCTTTTTTGCATTTCTTTGTTTGTTTTGCGTTAGATTAATATCATTGCATACATATACATAACATAAGATTTTAATCGAAATAATTTACCCAAACAGAAAATTCAATATAGCATGTTACAAATACGGTACCCGTTCCAAAACCAGAGCAATGGATAAAAGTATTGAAGGCAGAATGACATCTCTCGAAATCAACCACAAGAGTACTCATGACAAGCTGGATAAGATCGAGAGTGAATTGAAACATGAGATTGAGTTGGAGCACAAGAAGACAGTAAGTCATATTGCGGCCATGTTTGGGTTCAGAGACCCTGATGCTCAAGATAACCCAGAAGATGTTATCACTTAACCATAGTTTCAGGGGATTCACCCTGGAATTCCAAGAGGGGCATCCCCGTTTAAGGCCAAGTTCCCTTTCAACTTTGCAGAATCTTTTGCTCGCGCACAAACTGATCCGGTAGTCAACCCGGGGGTAGCACATGATCATGAGGTTCCGAACCTTGATGAAATTGCTGATAAGGTCAACATGAATAAAAAAACCTGAAGATCGCTGTGACAAGTTAGAGGAGATCATTAGGACCTTCCAAGAAGGGAACACCCATGGAGGTATTGATGCTAGAGACCTAAGTCTGGTATCCAACTTGACAATTCCTCCGAAGTTCAAGACCCTTGACTTCAATAAATACGATGGGACTACGTGTCCCAAGGCCCACCTGATCATATATTGCCACAGAATGTCGATGTACTTAGAAAATAAAAAAAATTCTCATCCATTGCTTCCAAGATAGCTTATCTAGGTCCGCCACTCGTTGGTTCAATTAGTTAAGCCGAGAAAGCATCTGAACTTGGAAGGATTTGTCAAGGGCGTTAGGTGAACAATACAAACATGTTGCTGATATGGTTCCAAATAGGTTTGTTTTGCAAGGGATGGAACAAAGACATAATGAAAGCTTCCGCCAATACGCTCAAAGATGGTGGGGTGTGGCCGTTCAAGTTCAGCCGCCACTATTGGAAAATGAGATAACGCCCATGTTTGTGGACACCCTTAAAGGTGCTTTCTATGATCGTATGATCAATCATGCAATAAAGAGTTTTGCAGACATGTTAATGAATGGGGAACTAATTTTAGCAGCTGTTAAGAGTGAGAAGCTCGATGGAGGAGAGATAAAGAAACCATATAAGAAAAAAGACAATGAAGTCAGCATCACACGTGTTTACAACCATAATTATTTAAAAGGGGTAGTCTTTAATAAGCCTGCCACCCAGAATACCAATCCCGTGGCTTCAAATCCGTCAAAAGATGAACGAAAATACCAAGGGAATAAAAAGCCGTATTTTCCTCCTATCCCTATGACGTATGCTGATTTATTCTCTGAATTGGTTGAAGCACAGATGGTGCTACCACGACACGTTCCTCCCTTTTCTCCTCCATATCCGCCATGGTATGATGAGAAGGCTCAATGTGAATACCACGCGAGGAAAATGGGGCATGCTATTGAGAACTGAACTGCCTTCAAAAGGGTAGTAGATGACCTACGGAAATCAGGCATATTATCTTTCAAAACTTCAGACGCGAAAGATAACCCACTGCCCAACCACCAGAAGACTAAAGTGAATGTAGTGGATGAGAAGAAAGGCAAGTTGGTTAAGGAATATGTTGAGGAGGTTAAGGCACCTATGGCATGGGTATGGGCCCAAATGGTGAAGGCTGGACTACTAAAAAACAAGACGTGGAAGTTTAAAGAAGATGGTGAGTTTTTCTGTGAGTACCATCAAGAGGGAGGACATGAAATTCAAAGCTGTTTTGAATTCAGGAGTTTGGTTTAAGACAAGATGGACAACAAAAAACTAGAGTTGTTTGAAGAGAATGAAAGGTGTTGCACGTTGGATGTGTGCGCCTCAGATGAAAGCCCCGCAAGAAGGGACTATACGAGAATAAAACCCTTAGTAACTAAGACCAAGGGTAGAACTACTGAGCTTGAGAAGGGGATAATTCCTAAGCTGGTTATAAAGGCACCTACCCCTTTTCCATACAAAGACAGTAAACAAGTGCCTTGGAATTACTCTTGCTCGGTAACGGCCCCAGGAAATATATCAGGTGAAAAAGGAAAAGAAGAAGAACCGGTTAATTAGGTGGGCAATTTTACAAGAAGTGGAAGGTGTTACTCACCACCAGAAGCCGAAGATATGGATGCCACGCTCAGTAACCGCAAGAAGGTCGACTCGTCTCGGCCGGCTGAGTCCACCGCCGCCGCTGCCGTTTACCTACAAAATAAGCAAGAAAATGATCAAACCCTAGCTCGATATAAGGAGTAAATTTATCCCCAAATTCAAGTCAAATCAGATTATTTTCTGGAATTCAACCAAAAATCAAGTCCCTTATCTGATTTTGGCTCGAATTTAGGGATAAGATTCCCGAATTGCCTTGAATTTCAATCCCCTCAAACCCTATAAATAGTACCCTTTCACCATTGTTGAAGACGCAAAAGAAAAAATCCGAAAATACTCAGAAAAATTCTCTAAAAATTATTGGGAGGTTGCTGGAATTTATTCAAGTTTTGGGCAGCGTTGGTTCGAATTTTTGCAAGGAATAGAAGCTAGCAACTCGTCGTTTCATCGATATAAATTCTTTTTTTAAATTTCAAATTTATTCATTTTATTTTTGGTTAATGTTCTTCTTCTTTTTTCAGGATGTATTTGATGTTGTTTGGATGTTTTAATCTTGTTGTTTGGTTGATTTTCTAATATTTAGTGTTATTATTTTGGTAGAAAAAAGAAATAATAATAAAAAACATCATGAACATGTTGTTTTCTTTTTTTAAAAAATGAAGTTTGATTCATTTGATTTTCTAAAAATTAAAAAGTGGTGTTTCTTGAAATAAATCTTTTAATTAAAAAAAACAAAATAATAAAACTTTACTAAAAAACTAAAAAATGATGTTGTTGAAGTAAGAAAGTTTTTCTTTTAAAAATGATAAATAAAAAAAGCAATAAAAGTGATGTTTGATTTATTTGATTTCTAAAAGATAAAAAAAGATGATGTTGTTATAGAAAAGAGAAGTTTTTTTAGTTTTTAAAAATAATAAATTCAAAAAAGAGAATAAAACATTTTTTAAAAAAAGAAGAAAAAAGTTTCTTTAAATTTTTCAAAGGGAGTTTTCCCAAAACTTGCAAATAAAATTCTCTTGAGATGTAAAAAAGGGGTTTTCTTAAAACACAAAAGTTTAAAATTTAAAATAAAAAAACTTAAAAACATAAAAAGAATAAAAAGAATATTTCAAATAAGGACTTTAAAACATAAAGAATAAAATGTTATTTTTTAAAAAACAAAAAAAAAACAAAAAAAAGGCTTAGAAAATGGCAAAAATATTTAAAAATAAGAAAAAGAATGAAAAACTCTAAAATACAAAAAAAGTAAATAACATTTTGAATAAAAGCTTCAAAACGCAAATTAAATAAAAAGCTTTAAAACAATAAGGAGTATAAAAATAAGACCTTTTCAATTTACCAAAAAAAACTCATTGAGTGTAAAAAGAATAAAAAAACAAACAAAAACCTCTATTCTAATAAACAATAAAAATCTTTTCAAGTTAAGACTAAACTAAGACCATTAAAAAATTTCGAGTTTTAAATCGTGCTTCTTTTCTTATTTTGTTTTCTTTAGCTTTGGTGTTAAGTTGGCCTTAAGAATAGGTTTTTCAAACCTTCGATAGAGACTTCTTTGAAATAAAACTTTCTTCACGAGGAATAAAATACGCTTAATAAAATTCAAACCCTTAAATAGGAAAAACACTTAGACTTTTTAGGATTAATAAATTTTAACTTAGAATAAGTAAAAATCTTCAACAAATCAAGTTTCTTTGCTTGTTAAAAAGTGAAATTAAAGTAATGCGGTGTCTTACTAAACGAAAATGACGGGTTAGCGCCAGAAGTGTTGGCGGCGGATTGGAGTTCATTTTCGAATAGTAAGACCGTTAAAGTAAAATTAAACTTATGGACGAACAATAATTTAAGCTTTACATCAATTCGTAAAATCCGACTTTAAAACCTTTTGTAACCGACAAGGTACCAATTTTTGGGCGTTGTGGGGGTGCTAACCCTTCCCCACGCGTAACCTACTCCCGAACCCATTTTTGAGTTTTCGCAGACCAAAATCGTTGTTTTAATAAAATAAAATAAAATAATTTTATTAAAATAACCTATTTTTAGGTGATCCAATCACACCTTTTAAAAGATTGGTGGCGACTCCGTTGTTTTGGTTTTATTTAAAAAAACCGTCAAGCCTCCTTTAAAAGGGGGTTGTGACAGCTGTTAACAAGGACTGAAAGTTACATCAATTGGACATCAAAAATGTATTCCTAAATGGAAGCCTTGAGGAAAAAGTGTACATGCAAGCTCCACCGGGTTTAGAAGGTAAAACCACAAAATGGACGGTGTGCAAACTAAATAAGTCATTGCACAGATTAAAGCAATCCCCAAGAGCATGGTTTGACAGATTTGCTAAAGCTATGGTTCAAAATGGTTTTAAGCAAAGTCAAGCAGACCATACATTATTTAGAATGGTTGCACCAAATGGTAAGATGACTCTCCTAATTGTCTATGTTGATGATATGATTATTACTGGGGATGACATAGAAGAAATAGAGAGGCTGAAAACTGTTCTAGCAAAGGAGTTCGAAACTAAAGACTTGGGAAGCCTTAGGTACTTCTTGGGAATGGAAGTAGCAAGATCGAAAGAAGGGTTAGTCATCAACGAAAGAAAATACATCCTAGATCTACTCACAGAAACTAGAATGCTTGGGTGTAGACCAACTGAATCTCCAATGGAACCAGGTTTGAAATTCAATAGAGATGAAATGGGGAATCCAGTGAACAAAGAATCCTACCGAAGTTTGGTTGGAAAACTAATCTACCTCTCACTCACTAGACCTGACATTGCATACTCAACGAGCACAGTTAGCCAACACATGAGTGATCCGCGAGAAGAGCACATGGAAGCAGTCAATAGGATCTTAAGGTACTTGAAGTTTACACCAGGATCCAGGCTTATTTTCAGAAAACATCAAGACAAAACAGTAAGAGTTTACACAGACTCAAGCTGGGTAGGAGAACTAACAGATAGAAGATCTGGAAATGACTATTGTACATTTGTATGGGGAACTTAGTCACTTGGAGAAGTAAAACCAGGCTGTGGTATCTAGAAGCAGTGCAGAGGCAAAATTTAGATCAATGGCTCTTGGGATATGTTAAGGAATGTTGATTAAAAAACTCCTCACTGAGTTGGAGTTAGAGGGAAAATTAGAATTTGAGGTTTACAATGACAACCAGTCAGCAATGAGTATTGCTAGAAATCCAGTACAACACGACAAGACCAAACATATTGAAATAGATAGACACTTTATCTATGAGAAGGTTAATAATGGAGTTATAAAGCTTCACTATATTCCTACCAGAATTCAGCTTGCTGATATCTTCACCAAAGCACTTTCAAGAGTAACTTTTGATGAGCTTTCATCCAAACTGGGTGTACAAACATATACACACTAGCTTGAGGGGGAGTGTAAGTTAGCACATGTAGAGTAGGAGTAGTAAATAAATTCTAAGTAGTTTAGTTGTAACCTAACTCTATCTTTGTAGAGGATAAGAGTCCTATCTTAGAGGTTAACTACTCAATGTAAAACTCCTTGTAAAAGTCTATAAGTAGACTTATTTTTCTGTATATCGATATATAGAACAAGAGTATTCCCAACTCTGATTTCTACAGAAGCATTAGTTCCCCTCTTAAATATATGGTGCTCTCACTCATATACTTTGTATGACTTTGCATTTTCTATTAACAAATGCATCTTATGGAGCTTTGATTATACCTAGAGTATTTCAATTTAAAGCGTGTTCATTTCGATTTAACCTCCCTTCAAGATATTCCATCTGACCTATTTGGATTAAACTGTAATGTATCTTGTTTGCTCATATGGGCTAAAACGCTCTTTAGTTTTCTTTTCCTTTTTAAATATACTGACTCGATTGATTCTGCTGGTCTAGGTTGGCATCAAAGAGTTGATGTTACTGTTATTGCAACTACTAACCGACCAGACAAGATTGACCCTGCCCTTTTAAGACCAGGTCTTTTCTCTCCCCTTCCCTCCACTCTTGATGCAGAGGAGAAAGCACAGCCAATTTTACAGCTTTCTCTAATCCTTCTATCATAAACATGATTACTTCCTCATAATATCTAACAAAGATTCGTGCAGGACGTTTTGATCGATTGTTATATGTTGGACCACCGAATGAGAATGACCGAGAAGATATATTTCATAAACATTTGCAGAAAATTCCTTGCAGCTCTGATGTCAGCTTAAAAGAGCTTGTTCATCTTACAGAGGGCTGTACTGGTGCTGATATATCATTGATTTGCCGGGAGGCAGCTGTAATAGCTCTTGAGGTTTGTGAGTTTAAGCTTGGTTTTTTGAACTCTTCTCACCATTGTTAATTTAACATTAATTTGCAATCAGGAGAGCCTTGATGCTGAAGAAGTAACAACGTGCCACTTGAAAGCTGCAATCAGGCAAGCACGACCATCAGAGATTCAGTTGTATCAAGAGCTTTCTGCAAAATTTGAAAGGCTTGTTCACTCCAGCTCTGTAGAAAAGAAATTAGGATCTCAACAGTGCTCAACTAGATCGGCTGGATTCACCTTTTGGTAAACATTTCTTCTTTTACTTCATTTCTCTGAATCATGTCAATGTGATTGATTGGCTGTGATGTATCTTTCTCTAACAAACATTCTCAACATTTGAAATATGCACAGCAACTGAATCTTCTATTCAATGGGAACCTGCATATTTGCATTTGATGAATTCAGGGTTTCTGTCAAATTTGGCATTCCTGTATATGTGATTTGTCATTAGGAACTCAAGTCATAAAGCTAACCATTGTTTAAAAGGTGTAAAGGAGCTGTTTTTAATCCAAAAGAACCAAGTGCTAAAGCTAACTATTACATATCGGATATTATAGGACGGCAACCCATTGCATTGTTTTTGTTTGGAGAAGAAACCAAACTACGGTGATCACGCACTTGTGATGGTTGGAAGTTTTATCTTCTCATCCGGTGGTTGGTGTTAGAATTTGGTAGCATAAAAAGTAATATTGCAGGAAGAAACCAAACTACACTGCTTATGATTTCCAATCTCGCCAGCGTGCGATTCTTCGAGAGGCTGAAGCTACGGTAAAGCTGGGGCAGTTGGTAGGGGTTGGCATATATGGGTGAGAGGAAGACATTATTCTCGATATCTCACAAATCAATGGGGATAGTAGAAGGGTCACGTAAACAATGAGGATCATGTCGTGGAACATCCGTGGTTTGGGGAGTGTAGCCAAAAGAAGAGGGTGCGTGATGTTCTTCGACAGCAGCATTGTGACATGATATTATTGCAGGAATCAAAGCTTGAAGAGATATCGACAACTGTAGTTGGTAAGCTGTGGTCTTCGGACAATTTTTCTTTTGTGTTTTCTCCTTTAGTAGGAGCTTCAAGAGGGATCATTATTTTGTGGGATAATGCGAGATTTCGAATGGATTTGTCAAATGTTTTTCATAGTTTTGTGGTAGTCTAGGGACGTTGGTTGTAGGATGATTTTACCAGTGGCATCATTGCGGTATATGCGCCTTATGGATTAGAGGAACGGAGAATGCTATGGGATGACATTTGAGCTTTTCTAGGGTCATGCGAGGGATTGCATGGTGTGTCGGAGGGGATTTTAACGCTATTAGATGCCGTATGAAAGGTCAGGATACATTTTAGTTTCATACGGCATAGACGAATTCTCTAATTTTATTGAAGAAGCAGGTTTGGTTGATTTACCATGGCAAGGGAAACAGTTCACTTGGTTTAGTTTGAGAAGCAGATACAGTAGAATTGATAGGTTCTTATTGTCGCCGCATTGGATAGACCGTTTTCAATAATTACAACAATTGAATTTGTCTCGCTCAATATCAGATCATGCACTGTTAGTGCTGAGGGAGATGATACTGACTAGGGTCTTAGGCCGTTTAGATTTTTGAATTGTTGGTTCAATACTAAAGCTAATGCGAGTCATCTAGAGGGCGAGTGGAAGAGTATCACTGCCATGGGTAATAACCGGGTGAATTTGGTTGAGAAGCTGCATTTTTTGAAGCAATTTCTACGAGTATAGAATCGTAGTGAGTTTGGTGATATGGAAAAAGCTATATTAGACTTGAAACAGAAAATTGAGGGGATAGATGCGTCCACGGGCACCGATGTTATGGTTGAGGAGATGCTAGAATAATGTCGTTGTTGGATGCAAAAGTTATGGAGAGCGATTCACCGGAAGGAAGCATTGTGGAGGCAGAAATCGTGAGCGTCATGGTTATAGTTGGGCGACCAAAATATGGCTTATTTTCATAGGACAGTGAAGGTAAGGGCCATGCGGAATAACATATCAGGTCTACAAATAAACGGGCGATGGGAAACTGATGTTGGTAGATTAGCCATTTTGTGTTTCGGGAGTTTCAGCCACACTTCGCACAATAGGCGCGACTAGGTGGTTGGGAGGTGACTGGCATTTTCAAGAAAATTGAGCCGAGTGAGGTATTACATCGGTGCATCCATTTTCCAGTGAGGAAATGTGATCGGCCATTTGGAGTTGCGAAGGCTCAAAGGCACCAGGTCTTGATGGATTTACTTTTGAGTTTTACCATAAGGGTTTTGAGTTCGTCGAAGAGGATGTGATGAATTTTGTGATTCAGTTCCATGCAACAGGCAAGCTACCAAAAGGATCAACTTCAAAGTTTTTGGTTTTGCTACCAAAGGACAATTCGAGAGTACTTAGTGATTTTAGTCCTATTAGTTTGATTAATTCCGTTTATAATATATTGGCAAAGGTCTTGGCTAGTCGCCTACATGAGGTGTTAGATGGTGTTATTAGTGATACTCAAACAGCTTTTCTTCGGGGCTGACAAATTGTAGACGGTGTGTTATTGGCGAATAAGCTAATTCATTCGTTTTGTAAATCAGATTCTCAACAGAATGTTTTATTTTGAAATTAGATTTTGCCAAAGCGCATTATTGCGTATAGTGGTCATTTCTGAATGATATCATGGATCGGATGGGTTTTCATCGTGTCTGGTGTAACTGGATCTATGAGTGTGTATCGACGAAAATGATATTCATTTTGTTTAATGGGTCAGCTACTAAAGTATTTGGCATGTGACGTGGACTGTGGCAAGGTGACTCTCTTTCGCCGTTGTTATTTGTGATGATTGCGGAAGCTTTACATGTGTTGCTAGAGAATGCACAAGAGATTGGTGTGATTAATGGTATTCGTGTGGCTAATGGGTTATCGATGTCTCACTTACGGTTCACCGGTTCACCGACGACACTATATTATTCTTTGAAACATCTTTAGAGGTGGCTCGAAGTGTGCAACATTTGTTGCACTGTTTTGAGGTGTGTTCGGGGCTTAAGATTAATTTTTAGAAGTCACCGCTCTTTGCGTTTGGGGTGGATACAGTCTTATTTGATAAAGTTGTCGAGGTGTTGCATTATCAGAAAGATGAGTTGCTGTTTGTTTATTTGGGCTTGCTATTGGGGATGAATCCGAGGAGTAAGGCAATGTGGGGTCCCGTGATTGCTAGGTTTTGGTGTAAGTTGGCTGGGTAGAAACGTTCCTTATTTTCGTTTGCGGCTAGGGCGGTGCTTATGAATTCAGTATTGTCTTTGCTCTTGGTTTACTACATGGGGATGTTTGTGGTGCCTATGGCAGTGATCGCGAAAATTGATAGGATCCATAGAGGTTTTCTTTGGGGTGGCATAGAGATGAAGAGAAAAATGTGTCGAGTTAGTTGGAATGTGGTTTGTCGACTGCATCGTTTAGGGGGGTTTAAGTGTAGTAGATTTACGGATTCAGAAGTTGGCGTTGTTATCTAAATGGGTGCGGCGATACACCACAAAATCATCTTTCTTATGGAGAAAGGTGATGGCTAAGTATGTGGCAGTAGTCCCACGATGGTATCTCAACACAGTTGGAATGAGCTCTATGTCCCCGGTTTGGAAAAAAATTGTTTTCTAAACATTATAGTCAAATGTGGGATCACTTTTTGATTTGTTGAGTTTTGTGTGAAAGGTAGGTGAGGGGGATCTCGTGCTATTTTGGCATGATCCATGATGTTTAGAAGAACCTTTGAAGGATGTATTTTTGCGGTTGTTTTCCACCGGTATAAACAAGTTGGCAAGGGTATGAGATTATATAGATCGTGGGTCATTTGATCATTCTAATTGGGATGGTTTCTTTCACCGAAAAGCTTAGGAGTTTTGAGAATCATTCTCTTAGAGAATTATGGGAGCTACTTCTTCCGTTTTGCTTGCATATTGGCGTCCAAGATAGGTTTATTTGGAAGCCGGATCTGAAAGGTTGTTTTTTGGTAAGGACTTCGACGAATAGATTGATGCTGGATAATGTTGGTGAGTATGTTAGTGGTCTTGGCTTTATGTGGAAGGTACTAGTTCCACCGAAGATTCAAACGTTCTTGTGGTTTGTGTGGCTTGAAGGTTTGCCTACTTTTGATTTCTTGCGACAACATGGTGTGGTACTGCAGGAAGGCAAGGCATATGTGTATGGTGTTACGAGGATGATGAGGTCATTTACCATATTTTGTTCTTGTGTCCTGAGATTCGTAAGGTATGGGCATAGTTCATTCGATGGTGGGGCATTTGCTTGCCTTTCCCGCGTACATTAAAGGATATGGTTGGGGCGAATTTACATTGTTTGTTCACTGGGATAGTTCTTCATTAGTGGTGGCTGCACTGCTTTGGTCACTATGGCTTGGTTAGAATGAGGCTGTGTTTAATGGAAAACAGATGGCTATGAAAGAAGTGTTTTTCCTGGTAAAGTTGAAGTTATTCTTTTAGATTCGTGTAGCACAAGACTCGGACTAAGTGGATAAAGCGCAATGGTGGTCGTGTCCTCGCTTATGTGCTACGTCGTGTGGTATTTCGGGTAGCCAAGTGAGGGTGTGTTGGAACCTTCTTCCCTCGAGCAGTGTTAAATTTAATTTGGATGGGTCAGCTCGCGGCAAGGCGGGTCCAGCAGGTTTTGGATGTGTCATGCGAGATGCTTCAAGCAAAATTTTGGCTCTTTTCTCGGGTCCCTTAGGTATAATGGACTCGAATGAGGTTGAGCTTCGTGCCATTGCATTTGTTTTGTATTTTTTCCGTCGTTCTTAGTGGAAGGGTAACGTTCAGTTGATGTGGAGTCGGATTCTAGGATTGCCATTGGATGGATATCTCAATTAGACCGTTGGCCTTGGAAATTATGGGAAATTTTGGTAGACATTGACATGGCCTGTGCGGAATTGGGTGATTTGTGTTTTGTACATGTTTTTAGTGAGGCAGATGGGATTTCTGATGTCTTAGTATAAACCGGTTTTCAGTTTTTCAGACTGTACTATGAGTTAGTCGGGTGCAGTTGCTTGCTTGGGTCACGAAACAAGGCAATTTGGTTGGGTTTGCTTCGAGTGGTTTTCGAAGTGGCATTGGCTGCTACTTTTGGTTCTTTTTTTTTCAGTGTTATGTTCTTATTTTTTTCTTTTCTAATCGGCCTGTGTACTCTCTTTCTCCGACTAGGTTTAGGAGGTTTAACGAAGGACATGTCGGTTTGTGATGTATGATTGCGCTTAATAAAATCATATGTTTCTGAGCAAAAAAAATAATAAGGTAGAATTAAAAAAAACAATATTTTCATAAGCTATCATCGCCATGGAATGAAATTTGTAAAATGGAATAAATTTTGCTAGGGAAAGAATAACTAAGTATTGTCTACAAACAAAAGCCTCTAAATAGGTAAAAATAAACTTAATAATGAACAATTTAATACGATCTTACAAAATGAATGGGAATTTAGATATAGACAAATACGTTCAAAACTAAAAAATATCATAAAAAGAAAAATAGAAAGTATAAGTTATATAGATGGAAACCCTAGAAACAATCTAAGTATCCTTATAATAATGATAAAAGAAAAAGATTTGTTAGAAGAAAACTTTTAATAATTTTAAGAATAACAAAATTAAATGTAGATATTTTATATATGATGAAGAAGGTCATCTAACATTTGAATGTCCTAACAAAGATAAAAATACTAAGAAGATGAGATAAATGATGGTGAAATATTATATGAATTAATATCAGAATCTGACACTGATATTGACATTGATAGTTAGGAATATATATATATGTGTGTGTTTTAAAAACAATGAATACTTCTAAAAATCAATTAGAAGAAATTCTTGAT
Source organism: Hibiscus mutabilis (assembly GCA_019671005.1). Classification (NCBI taxonomy): domain Eukaryota; kingdom Viridiplantae; phylum Streptophyta; class Magnoliopsida; order Malvales; family Malvaceae; genus Hibiscus; species Hibiscus mutabilis. The sequence goes on along the minus strand of CM033719.1, from coordinate 35,795,360 downwards.
ATTATAAGAGAAGAAAATGATCTCTCCTATGATATGATAGAAAAGATAAATAAAAATCACATTTCTAAAGAAAAAATTTATAAAATATCAAAATTTAAAATATTGAATCAAATACATATAAAAAATAGTGGTAATACTATTCTTAAAGATACTAAGGGGATTAATAAAAATTCTTTTATTTACTAAAAATAGAATTACAAGAATAAGACACAAATATCTTCAAGTTAGGTATATACATTTAGGAGTAATAATGATAACAATAAAAACTTTGTTTAGAAGATGACATGACATACCAATTATAACAGTACTTTTAGATAAAAGATTTGAAAATCTAGTAAAAGTACTTATTGGAGAAATTCAATCAAATTTAAATGCAGGAGTTGTAAGATTTAAAATTAAGCCAAACTACTTTATTTCCATAACTGGTCCTTTAGTAGAAGAAAAAATTTTGATATTAAAGATTTAGCAGAAGATATAGCAATCAGTTGGATTTCTTTTAATGAATATACTAATACAACTGAAGTAGATATAAAAGAAGTTAATAACAAATTATTGAACTTTTTGAACCTAATAAATTTTCTATAGAAATATAGCCTACTTTATTACATATAAAAGATCTATCTATTCCTAAGACTAGATGATAAAAAATTACTGATGCGAGTAGTTTTAAACCGACACTTACAATAAGGTATATTGCTTCCGGTGATAAACTATATTTTAAAAATACATCTATCGATAACAACAACAACAACAACAACAACAACAACAACAACAACAACAACAACAATAATAATAATAATAAAAAGGCTAAAGGTCAAAATTTCCCCTGTAGTAAACCCAAATTAGTAATATTGCCCTTACTTTTTTCATGAATTTTACCCTCGAAGTCATTCAATTGTAGCAATTTTGCCCCTTGACCGACGTAGACTGTTAAAGTGCCGACGTGACAGTTAACGATGCTGATGTACAGGTCCACTATGATGATATGGCAGTCCACAATGCTGACGTGGTAGTACACATATGATGATGATGTGGCAGAGGGGTTGAATTGATTTTTTTGACTGACTTCGAGGGCATAATTGATTATTTTACCGAGTTTAGGTGCATAACTATTTTTAATTGAATGTTAGATAGCTTATTCGATATTTAATCTAAAAATACTAAATTATTAAAATTTTAAAAATATTTAAATAATATTTAAATAATCATAAAATATTAAAAATAAAAACACTATAATAAATTTTAAAAATTAAGTAAAAACATAAAATAAAAAATATCGAAAGTTATAAATATAAAAAATATAAAAATTATAAAAACTATAGAAAAAGTATTAGACTGTATCTGGTTATGCTAAGCCTACTAAAATTCCTTGAACAAATTTTCAATAGAATCATCCTTCCATTAGAGTAGTAATAAAACCAAAAGTCCCATTCATTTTTTTACATCAAATATTAATGAGCATCAGTTTGATGTAGAAAAATAAATAAAATTTGAGTTTTGTTGTTACTTTAATACAAGAATGATTCCACTATTTTTTAACGAATGGTAATACTCCAACTGACAAAGTCGAAGATTTTTTTGATGAAATTGTTTAATTTTTAATACTTTATAAATACTTTTTAATTTTTATATTTATATTTTACCATTTTTTAATTTCTAATACATTTTAATTTTTATATTAGTTTTTCAATAATTTTTTGAATATTTATTTATTTTTATTAAGTTTATGGTTTTTTTTTAAAAATTTTATTAATATTTTGATTTTTATTGAGAGTTCTCATTTTTTTAAATTATCAGGGACCCAAAGGATATTAACACAAATTTATTAATCGGTTTTTCATATATTTTATTTGTAAAAGTTCAACTCGAAAAATTAAATTATTTATCCAATTTTATTCAAAAACTAAATAAATCGATTAAATTAATTTGAATTTTAAACAAATTATTTATCCATTTTTAATATTTTAAAATTTTAATAATTTTTTAAAGTCTTATTTCTTTAACTTAGATATTAAATAAGTTATCGAACATTCAATTAAAATCAATTATGCCCTCGAAGTCAGATAAAAATCAATGTAGCCCCTCTGCCACATCATCATCACATTTGTACTACCACATCAACATTGTAGACTGCTACGTTAGCACAGTGGATCGCCACGTCAGCACCATTAACTGCTACATCAACACTTTAACGGTCAGCATCGGTCAAGGGACAAAATTACTTCAATTGAATGACTTTGACGGCAAAATTGATGCAAAAAAGTAAGGGCAACATTGTTGATTTGGGTTTACTACATGGGCAAATTTGACCCTTTAGCCTAATAAAAATCTAATTTTACCTTTAGCCTCTAATGTTTAACCAGCAGAGGAAGTTGAAGAAAATACTTCAACACCAATAGGGATGAAAATAATTCATATTCACATTTTCCTACCGAGCCAAGTAGAAATTCTTTTAATTATAGAAACACTATAATGGTAGAAATACAAACTTCTACAATAATACAACAATTAAAATTAGGAAAGAATATAATTACTTTTCTAATTTTCAACAAAGAAAATTTTATACATATATAGAAATTACATTTCAATTTAAATTATATGCTTTGTTAGATACTAGAGCTACAACAAGGAGCGGTAGAAAAATGCTACATCGATAGAAAAATGACAATCAATGAGCAATCTTATTAAAGCAATAGGAATTGATAGAAATGAAACAATAATTGAAGGCTTAAGGGCTACTTTTGTCCCTGTAGTAGTCCTAATTTATAAATTTCAAACTCTAAATCATAAACCCAAATAATTTTTTTTATCAATCTAAAGTGATTATAAAACATAAAAGTATTCCTAAACCCTAAACAATGATGCAATTTGATTACTTCAAGGGCCAAATTGATGCGAAAATACCATAGGGACGAATCGATAAATTAAGACTACTACAGGAACAAAAGTAACCCTTAAACCATAATTGAATATAAAGTCAAAAAGGTACTTGTAAACATTAATGGAGATAGATTTTTCATACCAAAACTACCATGATTTCCTGACATGTATGGAGATATACTATTAGGAAATAGTTTTATGTATAGTCATTTACCCTTTTCTATAGACAATGATATGATAACTTTATCTGCAGGAAAAAAATGTAGAAATTCTTTTGATAAAAGTCATAAGTTTATATGTGATAAAAATTTTAAACCTCCAAAAGAGGAGCAAATTAAACAAGTATGTAACATCCTTATTAGTATTTAATACCCAACACTAGTACAGAATGTCACATGATTGCTTAACCACTATTTAGATATAATTTATTATAAACATATCTAGATTAGTTCAAAACAAGCTACTAATAATCTATACATGCCAACTAGCAACATCAAAAACGCATTCAAGGATGTCATGACCGATGCTGTTTATTTTTCTTCCTGATAATGGTGCCTATTACTCCTTACTTCGATCTTTGTTCTTGCCTAAGCATGAAAATCATCATACGCTAAGTATATACCTAGGGAAGCAATTATAACAATTAATGCAATACAACATGATTTAATCTCATGTCAAGATAATAACAACCGTGCGTTGTGATCACTATATACATATATTCTTATTTCCTTATGTTAATCATGTATTAACATAATATAACCGGATATAAAATCCTACCAACATGCTTGCCATTTACTCCGAGAGTTCATATACTCTCTAAATTATTTACCATTTATCCAATAAATTATTATCCAAAGTAGTCTTGAGGACTTTGAGCACACGAGATAAAACTGCATCAAAGTGCTAATAAATATAAGGTTGTCCTCCTCTGCACATCACATTAAGATGTGCTAACCATTCTGCACATTAGGTTGTGCTAACCATTCTGCACATTAGGTTGTGCTAATCACACTGCACATTAGGTTGTGCTGACCACACTGCACTTTAGGTTGTGCTAACCATTCTGCACATTAGGTTGTGCTAACCACACTGCACATTAGGTTGTGTTAACCAATCACTAAGTGTTAAGTACTAACACTATAAGGCTATCCCGTATAAATATGCACTGAAGTGCTTCCCGCACATTTGTAAGGCTTTGTTTACCATAATACCCGCACATTTATAAGTCTGTGCTTACCATACACTAAGTGTACTTTTAACACTGTAATACCCGCACAAAATGCTAAATCGATATATTCTATAGCATTCCAACCATACCCTGCTCATCAATAACTTATTTGGGCATATATTTTATAGTCATATCTTTTAACTTGGAACTTCGGAAATTAACTTCCGTTTGCTGGAAACGAAACTAGACAACCATATCTTTACATGGGTATAAGATTCATCATCTACCATTTTTAATAAAATTTATGGCAGATTATTAAACTTACTGCCACAATTCGAATCCAACACAACTTTCATAATTAACTTTTTAAATATTCTAACATCCCCTTATTACTCTTCTTCTAAACATTTACCAATTGTTCATTATGGTCCTTAGTGACCATTTTGAACATTAAATAATTGTTCAAGCTCAATTTAGAGCAATTTCTATTACTATTAACTCATTTTGGACTAATATCCATTTAATTCTTAAACTTTATAAAAGTGACATTTTGGTCACTACCTCACATTTGTACATTAAATTCATGTACAAACTAACTATTTATTTATTTCTAACCTTTCTAAAATTTTTCCTTTGACTTTCCAACTTTGACTAATTTAGTCCTTCACTAAAATTTTTATTTCAAAATATTTCAAAATGGCCCATCACATTTCTTTTCTTGTCATTTTAATTCCTTTAACTTCCTATCATGCTTGAAACATCATTTCTATCAAATAATCATCAATTCAAATTCAATCCTTTATTTTTCTCAAATTGCTGAATTGATCTCTCTACTTCCAAAATTTTCCATTTTGGTCCCTAATCATCAATTCATGCTATTTTGATCATAATTCATCAATTCAAATGCTATAATAAATATTCAATAATTTCCCCTAATTTCTCCAACAATTCGAATTAGTCACTAAAATTTCAACTTGGGGACATTATTTAATCTAACATCATAATCAAGCTTACAACATCATATTCTAATCAATTCCATCCTCAATTTAATTCCCTAACCAAAATCCCCAAATTCTTAGGGTTAGGGTTCATAACCTTAGACATGAAATTAATCCAATTTCAAGCTTGATTCCATGTTTATAACATCAATTCTATGCAATACAACTTCAATTCCATCATATACTATCAATTTCCATAATCATCTTCATCCATAATATGAACTAAACTTAACTTTTATCATGCAATATTACTATTAAAATGTAGAGAATCAAGTGTAGAATAATTTACCTTAATGAATTTTTGCTTGAAACTAGCCTTGATTCCTCAATTTTGGACTTGAAAATTTGAAAACCCTCCCCCTTTTCTTTTATAGGAGTTTCGAACAGCCCTTCATAAGGATGAGAATATTTTTACTCATCTTTTATTCATTTAAACCACAAGTGATAATTTTATGAATATTAAATTCATTTAATTAGTTAATTTACTAATTCACCATTTTAATCAAATGGCCAAGAGTTAATCTTATCAAAATTCAATGGCCATGATTAATCCCATGTGTAATTGACCTTTCAAAATTGCCCCTAATATTAAAAAATATTTCAAAAATTCCATCCTTAGTAAAAGACTAATTTGCCCTCCAACTAGTCTTTATTTACCAACATGACTTAAAATTTGCCACTCCATCACAATCTAACTAAATCTAGTTAGAATCCAACCAAATATAATAAAATATTCATAAAATAATATTTTATGAATTTCCATGGCTTTTGGATCAGACTCTAAAATTTTCCATTCGATCCGATATACCGATAATTTAACCCTTTACTCAGGATTAAACTGTAGGATTCATCTTGAATCGAACTAAAAATATTCCCAGAACTTATAATGGACTTTTATAACCTTCCTCTATCTTATGAAAAAATCTCATAATTATTCGATTTAATTTGGATATCCAAATTCCATTTAAACTTTGACTGTAATTTCCCAATAATAGAAACATCAGATCCAACCAAAATCTTCACATTCGATCCACACCTTTAGGTGATCTATTTATTTATGAAATAAAAAACCTTAAATTTTAGGGAATTAAAACGTGAGTCCCCAAACTTTTCCAAAGTTTATACTTTAGCCATAAAATTTTCAAAATTTACATTTTGGTCACTAACTTCTTAAACTTCAATTCCCATTCCAATTTTCCTTGGAATTCAACCAAACTTTAATAATACCTTATTCAATTTACTATCTATCACATGAGACCTTTGAACCTTAGAAATTTTCTTTTCAAAACACATAATTAGAGAAATCCTAACTTTTGCATTTTTGTCATTTTAGTCACTAAGTTAGCTTTTAAGCTATTATCTTAGTACTAAATGACCCTTAATCAACTTAGTAAATTTTGGGGTATCACAAAGTAGAATTAATCATTGGTTATTTAAAATATTAGAAAATAATTTTAGTGAAGAACCATTAAAATTATGGGAAAATAGTCCAAGATATTTTAGTATAAAATTAGAAAATTCTAATAAAACTATAAGAGTAAAACCCATGATCTATACCGAACATGTTATAGATGAATTCGATATTCGGATTAAAGATTTACTAGATAAATGATTAATAGAACATACTAATAGTCCACATTCTAGTCTGACATTTATGGTAAGAAATAATGCAAAAATAAAAAGAAGAAAAAGCTAGAATGGTTATAAATTATAAAAGATTAAACCAAAATATTGTATTTGCTGGTTATTTTATTCCAAGAAATGATGCTTTAATTAATCAAGCTAAATATTTTAGTAAGTTTGATTATAAATTAGGATTTTGCCAAATCATGCTAACTGATAAATCAAAACTGTTAACAACTTTTAATGTACATAGTGGTCATTATCAATGATAAGTAATACTTTTTGGATTATGTAATGCACCACAAGTCTTCCAAAGATGGATGAGCTCAATTTTTAATAAGTATAAAAATTTGGTGTAGTCTATATTATATTAGTATTTTCAGAAACACTGGATTTACATAGAAAACATTTAATTATTATTTCTCAAGAATTCATAAAACATGGAATTATATTAAGCCCTAAGAAAATAGACCTGGAAAAAGCATAGATAGAATTTTTAGGATAAAAATTATCCTCATATGGTCTTAAACTCCAAGATCATATTATAGTTAAGATAAAAGAAATTCTTGAAAATATTGAAGATAAAAAACAACTTCAACCATTTCTAGGAATAGTTAATTATGGTAGAAATTTCTTTCCAAAACTTTTTGAAAAAATAGGCATTTTATATGATAAATTTAAAATTGATAATACTTTTATATATAGAAAATATATAGGAAAATAAAATTTGAAATTAAAGATATCCCAAAAGTTTATCTTCCTAAATAAGGAGATAAATTAATATTAGAAGGAGACGCCTTAGAAAAATATTGGGTGTTGTATATTAAAGCTAGAACTTTGGGTAATCAAAAAATGATATATAGATATGGTTCAGACAAATTTAAACCAAATAAAATTAATTAGTAATTTTGAAAAAAAATTATTAGCCATAAAAATGGTATACAGAAATTCTTTATATATTTAGCACCAGATAAATTTATAATAAAGACCAATAATTAAGAGGTTAAGCAATTTCTCACTAATAATAAATTAGAAACAATACCTAGAAGAATTAGATAGTATAACTAATTATGTACTTTTAATTTTGAGGTTTTATATTGTTGGTAATGCTCAAGGGAGTATAGCATGTAAATCCCACATTGGGTGGGATGTACCTTGAAATGAATTTATATAGGTCATTTTCTCCCCTCCTTGTTGAATGGTAAAATGTCAAGGCCCTCACATGCACGCATGAAGTTGTCATCGTTGATCGATGATTTAACGTCACACGAACTGTGCAAGCGTACACTGCCGATGTAAGTATAGTTAACAGGTGGATTCTGTTAGGTATTGATCCCATAAGGATATGTATTTAGTTGTATACTTATGTCGCTACAAGCAATTCTAAAAATCAAAGGATTGTGAGTGTAACTGTAAATGTAAAGGAAGAATAAAATGATTGAATATAAGCTTGATGTGAAAGCAAAGAACAACTTAATAAAAGTAGATGTAATATTGATTAAAGATTTGGATCCCTTCGGCTTAGCACAACATATTACCTTGTACAACAAGTCAACAACATAAAATGATTCATTTGACAAGTAAAATAAAAAGCTTGTTTACTGACTATCATTCAACTCTCAATCAATGACTCAAATATGTAGATCAACAACAAATCTCATTGTCCATCAAAACTACACATCCTCGAACAAGTGGATCAACTCTCATTATAATGGCTTGTTAATCTGGACTGTCACTGCATCTCTCGATGTCAGTGACCATGCTAAACATTCTCAGGCAAAGAAAGCTCAGATCCAACAATTGAAATATGAATAAAGCTAATAAAGATATATTGAACTTAAAACCCAAGGTAAACCAAGTTTAAAATCAAACTAAAGAGTAAATCATCGTCAAGCAATACAAAGAAATATATAAACTCTAATGAAACCTCTATTCCTAGCGAGCTTCAAAGAGAATCTACACATTTCCCCTTGTTTTGGTGCATAGATCTTCTTTTCCACAAAATATTTTGCCTCGTCTCGCCTCAGTTCTCCAGAAAGGAAGCTTAAGCCACCATGGGAGGAGCTTAAAAAGATGTAAAAATGATAGAGAATGATAATCGCATGAGTGTGTTTCTCTCTCCTCCAAAAATATTTTTTTATAGGCTGTCGTGGAAGTGACACTTGTCCTTTAGGTGAAATGTGTGAGAGACTACCATACCAAATCTGTTGTAACAGATTATACAGCTGGCATATTCATCCTTATACTTAGCAATCTAGACAGCTAGCTGCTGTAGTGTCGAACCTGGCTGTAGTGATGTAAAATGATAAAGAATAATAATCGAGTCAGTTTGTTTCTCTCTCCTCCAAAAATATATTTTTATAGGCTGTTGTGGAAATGACACTTGTCCTTCATGTGAAATGTGTGAAAGACTGACATTCCAAATCTGTTGTAACAGATTATACAGTTGGCATATTTGTCCTTATCCTTAGTGATCTAGATAACTGGTTGCTGTAGTGTCGAATTTGGCTGCAGTGATGAAACATCCTCTACAGGGACATTAATAATACAACGACAAAACAGAAAAAAATAGAAAGTTGCATAACAAAAGAAGATTTGACTTGAGTTAAACAAAATGCAAAAGATAAACAAGAAATGTAGAAATGAATGCATGAAACACTAATGTGGGGACAAATTAATCCATAAAGAAAGAGGAAATACTTGCTCTTTAGAGAGCTATCACACCCCCAAACTTGAGTTTTTGCTTGTCCTCAAGCAAAATTGGAAATAGATAGGTATAACGAAAGTTTAAGGATATTCTAGCTACTTGAATCATTCCAACCAACAATGAATCAATTGCATCGACATGAGAGAAGATTGCATCAACAACTCAAACATAAATATATGAACAAGCCTTTCAACTACATAGCATCATGCCTATAATATCAGATTATTTCTACCTAACAACGTTTATTTAACACATAACAACAAATATATAAAAAATATATAAATATTTTTTATTTTTAATATATATTTTAAATAGCAAGGGATATTGAATAATGAATGCACCCTAGACCCTGAGAAGTAAGATGTTGTCCAACGAACCCCCAGTAAGTACTTCATTGCCTCGACACATACTCATGCAGCGACAACCTTTGGCCAAATTTATTTTCTAACACATGTATTGGAGTGTTCCTCTTTAAGCTACTATCTTATTGCACTAACATTGAATGCCATTTATTTACACATAATAAGTACCAATAGAATAAATAACACAAGCTGAACAAGGCAAAATTTATCCCAAATCAAAGAGATGATGCTAGATATCCTTTACTCAAACAAGTAAATGTATTCATGCAGAGTTAAAATGCAATCATCCAACATATATATCCAGCCAACTCATTAACAATTAGTATGATTCAAGAATTAAACATCAAATGTAAGCAAAAGATTTGTATCACAAAAAGAACCTTGCATTTGCTTAATCTTTTTTTGAAATGGGGATGGATTTCAAATCCTAGTTGTATACCCCAAGCTTAAAGATTGCATTTTCCCCAATGCAAAACAAAATGCATAATACAGAGACAAAATGGATGTAATGACAATAAAACTAAATGAAATTACCATGATAATGCTAATGTAATGATAATAAATATTTTGACAAAAGAAAGTTACACTATATGGAAAGTATGCCTACAAAAAAAATCTAAACACTAACTCATTCCATCATTGCTCTTAAGTGGAGGAGGTGGAACGATGCTTTCTTCTTTTCCCTCTCTTATCCTCCTTGCACTTCTTCTTCTTTTTTCGAAGAGTGGCACCCTCTTCATTTTTGGGTTCTTCTTCTTCTTTCTCAGCATTATCGATCATCACTGCATGAGGGAGGAACTAAGATGGCTTTTTGTAAACTACATCGCAAGAGGGTTTAACTCTTGTTCTTTCATTGCAATGACCACTTATGCTGGTCTCGTTGCATCTCGCTCTACATCTGGTCCTTCAAATGTTGCATCTACAAACTTGGATGCAACATACTTCTCTTCAACAATAACATCTTTAGCATCATGCTTCTCAACTTGGGCACTATCATCTTCATCAACATCTTCAATAATAACTTCATCTTTTTTTTGGAAAAATAGGGACATCATCTACCTCAGTTGTAACATTCAAATAAAAAATACAGTCTTTGATGATTTTGCTATAGACCTCCTCCTTTTGAACATCTTTAGCAAGACTGACGTCCATAAGAGAGTTAACATGTTTCTCTGGTGTTTCTTTTTTAGTCACGATAGAGAAAAAGTCATAACTGCAGATGATTGGTGGAAATCTGGAAATTCTGGCAAAGTGACTGGGATAGCTTTACTCATTGCAGCGAGGGCAGGCTTATGACACGTCTTGACATATGGATAGAACAAGTTCTATGCAAGGTTTAGCATTTTCACTAGGGCTTGTAACACCCCTTTCCCGAATTCATCGCTGAATAGGAGTTAGGGATGTCACATGATACTTGTAAAATAATTCTTTAATAATAAGAAAATTTTATCGTTAACTGTAAAAATAGTTAATCGCATAAAATTTGAACTTAATATTTTCACATTCAATTTTGAACCTAGATTCAGGCAGCAACTTAATAGTTTAATCCATTAGCATATAAATAATAAAACTGCCTTAAATCTGCCTAATTTAAAATCGTTCAGATTCTGATTAAAATACGATTCATATCAGAGCAGCCTTTACATTTTAATATACATGTTGACTAGAAAATATCAAACAACATAAATAAATTATATTACTGATGCTGATGTACTTGTTTTCGATAGATGATGTTCGCTAGTGCTCCTTACTCCCAACGCTTCTCTTTTCCTACACGTGAAACAATCACACGCTAAGTATAACTTAGTGAGGCATTATAAGTAATTATAAAATGAATAATTAAATAAATGAAAACATGGTTAAGAGATCTTATATCAAAACTTTCTTATACTTTAAAAACCTTCAAATATATCATATATAAGGATAAGTTAGCTTCATATAACTTGTCTTTACCATTGGCCCAAGATATATATAAGAGAAACTTAAGTATGCGAGGTCGGTACTCCTAGAGTACTAGCCATTTCCTATAAAAAGAAAGGCAACTTTACGTGCTCCCCGAGAACTAGTCACCGAAGTGACGGTAGTCCCTGATTACTAGATTCGAATATCAGTGTGTAGCTACACGCAGTCCCAGACTGCTAGACCTCTATAGCATGCCACTATATTGTAACTCTCTATACTTGGGCAATAAATCATCAACATTAAACTTATAAAATATCATTCTGTAAATAATATGCATATTGTCATCAATATAACAATAACTTTGCCATAAACAAAATATAATAGGGCAATTCATACCCCTTTCATGTACTAACCTTTATCCTTGGCTTGTAAATCATCATATAACTCATATGAAACCATGTTATCATTTCAATAAAATCAATAAATAGACTTCATAAAAGTCTAATAAAAATGTATTTCAAAACATATAAATGCACTCACCTGGGCCATTTATTATCTTGCCTCACTAAGCTTACTCATTAATCTTTTTCATTTCCTTGAATACTTGTACCTTCCCCAGTATTTCTTGCAACTGTAGAAATCAATCGAATACCCTTATTACTTTACACTTACTTAATTCGAGTCTAGCATTGCCAAATAAGACACTAGTGATTACCATATATCTCATTTCGGATTCTTAGTGACCATTTTGAACATTTGGCAAACTATTCATACCTTAATGCTCTAATTCTTCCATTTAAATCCTCTACTTTCTCATTTTGGTCAAAGTGGTCCTTTTTCATTAATCCAAGCTAATTTGATCATGTTTTCAACAATTACTCCTCAATCACACCTTAATTCAAGATTTCCAAAATCACCCCCTTAAATTCTTTCAAATTACGGAATAGGTCCTTAAGCTTTTCTTAAATTTTAATTTTGGTCCAAAATGCTAAAATAAGCTTCTAACATCACAATTTCATCATTTTCACCACTAAAATAATTTTTAACAAATAAATCCTTAATTTATTGGAAATGCCAAAATGGTCCTCAACATTTCTAAAATATAAAATTTGGTCCTAAATTGTCAATTCAAGCTTGAAACATCATTTTCTATTCATTTCCATCATCAATTAAATTTTGACAATTTAATCCCAAATTTTCCTCAAATTTTTGAATTAGTCCCTAAATGGAATTTGACCTTCAAACATCAAAATTTAACTTCCATCATCAATATAATGCTTCAAACATCATAATCTAACCATTTTCATCCTTAATTCTCAAAACCCTAACAAATCCCTAAATTCAAGATTAGGGTTTATAACTTCCAACATAAAATTAACTTGATTTCAAGCTTGTTTTCATCACAACTAAGCTTAATTCATCATCTACTACTTGAATTCAATCATAATTCATGAAATCCTAATTTCTCTCTCTTCAAACCCTAATCCAAAACTTCATAATTTCATGAAATTTTAACATCAAAATGTAGAGTAGATCACTATACCTTAAACAACCTTGCTTGAATTCTTGATCAAAAACCTTGAAAATGGCTAGGAAATTTTTTTTCCTATTTTCCCCTTCTTTTCTCCTTGTTTTCAAATAGCAAGAAGAAAGATGAACAAATTGTTCATCATGTTTGACTTATATTCTTATAATAAATTAGAATTTGCCACATGTTTCTTTAAAAAATGAATTTTAAATTCATTTTCACTATTTCCAAAATTACCCCTCTAACTAAATCAAATTTACAACCTAGTTCAAAATTGTGCCATCCCATTACATTTTGAACTAGGTTGGTTCCAATCCAACCGTCCATCATCATTAGATAATCATAAAATATCATTTATGATTTTTGTTTGATCCAATTTCCCAATTTTCACCTTCTACGGTTTTTCCTTTATCGAACTATCAACTCTAATTCAGGAATCACGTATTTCCCTAATTCCATGAGTAGATCCATACTTTCATACAAAATCCTCCACTTTAATAAAGTCAAACTTAGAAATTTGACTCGATCCAAAAATATCGATAATTACCCGAAATCTCCATCGGGTAACATCTTTCTTGAAAATCCTTCATTAAGAATTTATACGAATCTTTCCTACTTCTTCTGAGTCCTTTTACTAATCAAAATACTGTTATGTGACACTTCCCAGAAGGTCACCCAAAGCTTTATCTAATCTGAGCACGCTTAATAATTTTATTTGATCAAAATTTCATATTTTCTACTGCATTCTAACCTCCAAACCTATTGCCAAAATCCTTATTCTGATCGAATTTATCGGCATACTGAATAAAAATCATCTTTGGGAAAATTTACACTTGGGTCCCTGAACTTCTACCAACTTTTTATTTTGCTCACTAACTTTTATGTTTTGTCATTTTAGTCACTAAGTTAGCCTTATGCCAAAACCTTAGTACTAAATGACCCTTATATAACTTAGTAAAATTTTCAGGATATTACAATTCCACCCCCTTAAAATAAAATTCATCCTCGAATTTTAGAATGTAACTGATTTGAATAGTTACGACACTTGCTTTTTCATCTTCTTCTAAGTTTTCTCCAGTGGCCTTCTTTGATGCTTGAGAAGACTGAGCTTTCATTATTTCAAATTAAACTTTCTCCATTGCCTTTGCTCTGTTCATTGAATCATGATACACTGTCAAATTCATGTCTAGCAAAATCTCCTTAGGCCTTGGGTGAAGTCCTTTGATGAGCCACAAATCGATTCAGTTTATTAAATTCTAACTCGTACTAATAAATAGTACGATTGCCTTGTTTCGGATTTAGGAACTGTTGGAACTTTTCCCTCCTATATTGGTCACCAATATATTTCTCCTTGAATGCTTATTGGAAGAATACCCATTTCACTTCAGTTGCAAGTATCATCTATCTGGTATTCGACCACTGTATTTGAGCATGTCCTTTTAATAGGGATACAACTCCTTCTAACTTTTCCAAATCGGAACAATTTAGCTCTTCCCTTATAAATTTAACATCATTAAACCATAAGTCTGCAGCCATCAGACCACCTTCACTATGAAATTCAGGATTTCCCAAATCCTGTACAGGCTCTCCCTATTGTGCCAGTGTTCTTTCTTATTTTTGATTAATCCAAAAGGTTATGGTTATCCTTATTATTACCACTATGGTTCTTTCCAGAATCTCCCATTTACTAGTTCATCTCAATCTTCTTGACTCAAATATTTATTATAACTTATCTCATTTCATATTAGTAAGGAGCGACATCAATCAAATCATATAAACATCAGATCGGTAATATTGATATCCTAGTAGCATGTATAAACTTTTTGACATAAAATCACTTGTTTACGCCTAGAACCGGCTAAACCTGTAGCTCTAATACCAATAAATGTAACACCCATTTCCCGTATTCATCGCTGAATAAGAGTTAAGGATGCCACATTATACTTGTAAAATAATTCTTTAATAATAATTTTTTTTATCTTTAACTGTAAAAATAGTTAATCACGTAAAATTTAAACTTAATATTTTCACATTAAATTTTGAACCTAGATTCAGGCAGCAACTTAACAGTTTAATCCATTAGCATATAAATAATAAAACTGCCTGAAATCTGCCTAATTTAAAATTATTCAGATTCTGAATAAAATACGATTCATATCAGAGCAGGCTTCTCATTTTAATATACATGACGACTAGTAAATATCAAACAACATAAATAAATTATATTACTGATGCTGATGTACCTGTTTTCGATAGATGATGTTTGCTAATGCTCCTTACTCCCAACGTTTCTCTTTTCCTACTCGTGAAACAATCACACGCTAAGTATAACTTAGTGAGGCATTATAAGTAATTATAAAATGAATAATTAAATAAATGAAAACATGGTTAAGAGATCTTATATCAAAACATTCTTATACTTTAAAAACCTTTAAATATATCATATATAAGGATAGGTTAGCTTCATATAACTTGTCTTTACCATTGGCCCAAGATTTATATAAGAGAAACTTAAGTATGCGAGATCGGTACTCCAGAGTACTAGCCATTTCCTATAAAAAGAAAGACAACTTTACGTGCTCCCCGAGCACTAGTCACCGAAGTGACGGTAGTCCCTGATTACTAGATTCGAAGATCAGTGTGTAGCTACACGCAGTCCCAGACTGCTAGACCTCTATGGCATGCCACTATACTGTAACTCTCTATACTTGGGCAATAAATCATCAACATTAAAATTATAAAAGATCATTCTGTAAATAATATGCGTATTGTCATCAATATAACAATAACTTTGCCATAAACAAAATATAATAGGGCAATTCATACCCCTTTCATGTACTAACCTTTATCCTTGGCTTGTAAATCATCATATAACTCATATAAAACCATGTTATCATTTCAATAAAATCAATAAATATACTTCACAAAATTCTAATAAAAATGTATTTCAAAACATATAAATGCACTCACCTGGGCCATTTATTATCTTGCCTTACTAAGCTTACTCATTAATCTTTTCATTTCCTTGAATACTTGTACCTTCCCAGTATTTCTTGCAACTGCAGAAATCAATCGGATATCCTATTTTCTATACACATACTTAATTTGAGTCTAACATTGCCAAATAGAACACTAGTGATCACCATATATCTCATTTCGGATCCTTAGTGACCATTTTGAACATTTGGCAAACTATTCATACCTTAATGCTCTAATTCTTCCATTTAAATCCTCTACTTTATCATTCTGGTCAAAGTGGTCCTTTTTCATCAATCCAAGTTAATTTGATCATGTTTTCAACAATTACTCCTCAGTCCCACCTTAATTCAAAAATTCCAAAATCATCCTTTTTAATTCTTTCAAATTGCCGAATAGGTCCTCAAGCTTTTCTTAAATTTTCATTTTGGTCCAAAATGCTAAATAAGCTTCTAACATCACAATTTCATCATTTTCACCACCAAAATAATTTTTAACAAATAAATCCTTAATTTCTTGGAAATACCGAAATGGTCATCAGCATTTCTAAAATATAAAATTTGGTCCTAAATTGTCAATTCAAGCTTGAAACATCATTTTCTATTCATCTCCATCATCAATTAAATTTTGACAATTTAATCCCAAATTTTCCTCAAAATTTTGAATTAGTCCCTAAATGGAATTTGACCTTCAAACATCAAAATTTAACTTCCATCATAATATAATGCTTCAAACATCATAATATAACCATTTTCATCCTTAATTCTCAAGACCCTAACAAATCCCTAAATTCAAGATTAGGGTTTATAACTTCCAACATAAAATTAACTTGATTTCAAACTTGTTTTCATCACAACTAAGCTTAATTCATCATCTACTACTTGAATTCAATCATAATCCATGAAATCCTAATTTATCTCTCTTCAAACCCTAATTCAAACTTCATAATTTCATGAAATATTAACATCAAAATGTAGAGAATGACGAGTATATCACTTTACCTTAAACAACCTTGCTTGAATTCTTGATCAGAAACCTTGAAAATGGCTAGGAATTTTTTTCCTATTTTCCCTTCTTTTCTCCTTGTTTTCGAATAGCAAGAAGAAAGATGAACAAATTGTTCATCATGTTTGACTTATATTCTTATAATAAATTAGAATTTTCCACATGTTTCTTTAAAAAATAATTTTTAAATTCATTTTTCACTCTTTCCAAAATTACCCCTCTAACTAAATCAAATTTACAACCTAGTTCAAAATTGTGCCATCCCATTACATTTTGAACTAGTTTGGTTCCAATCCAAATGGCCATCATCATTAGATAACCATAAAATATCATTTATGATTTTTGTTCGATCCAATTTCTCGATTTTCACCTTCTACGATTTTTCCTTTATCGAACTATCAACTCTAATTCAGAAAGCACATATTTCTCTAATTCCATGAATAGATCCATACTTTCATACAAAATCCTCCACTTTAATAAAGTCAAACTTAGAAATTTGACTCGATCCAAAAATATCGATAATTACCCGAAATCTCTATCGGGTAACATCTTTCTTGAAAATCTTTCTGATTGAATTTATATAGATAACCAAAAATTTGACACTTCCCAGAAGGCCTCCCAAAGCTTTCTCTAATCTGAGCACACTTAACAATTTTATTCGATCAAATTTTCATATTTTCTACTGCATTCCAACCTCCAAAACTATTGCCAAAATCCTTATTCTGATCGAGTTTATCCTCATACTGAATAAAAATCATCTTTAGGAAAATTTACGCTTGGGTCCCTAAACTTTTACCAACTTTTTATTTTGGTCACTAACTTTTATCTTGTGTCATTTTATTCACTAAGTTAGCCTTATGCCAAAACCTTAGTACTAAATGACCCTTATATAACTTAGTAAAATTTTCAGGTTATTATATTGCTGTAGCTTTACCCAATGTGCTTGTGACAGCATCAATTTTATCCTCAATCTCCAGAACCTTCAACCATACTTCCATGTTCTATGAGGGGTCCTCGATAGCAGACTCCACTTTGGCCTTTATTTTGTCTTGTCTCGTTACAGCACCCAACTTGGGTGTAGGAGACTCAATGTTTCTCACCATTCTTTCAATGGAGACTTCATTGATTGGCCCTTTGTTGGAAGTTATTTCCTTATTTTTCAAGGGTTTAATCCCCTTTAGACTGCACAATTTCATGATCAGTTATGGAAATGCCAAAATCCCATTCTTTCTCTCAGCAAAGTTAGCAATCTCCATGTGGATAATCTCACCCACATCGATCTTTCTTCCCTTGATAATCGAATGTATCATACACATTTTATCTAAGAAGATCGTGGTGCTATGAGTTTATGTAAGCAACCTGGAATTTACTAATTGAAACCAAATCTTCGCAGGCAAGGTTAGGAACTTCCTATACATGGTATAATTTCTCACATTGGTCTCTGACCAAATTGCATCTTCAACACATAAATCCCTAACCAGCAAATCTAATTTCACATCATCAATCTCTTTAACAAATAGAAAGTGTTCATCAATATGCGCAGTAGTCTTTAGCACCTTATTAATTGTAGTAGCACTCCATGGTATAGAACTCTCCCTCACAAACACTAACTTCAAAGAGGGCTCATAGAGGTTAGAGTATAATTCCTTTACCAAAGTAGAGCTGAATCAACTTCCCAAGTTCTCGTTCTAATGACAACGCAATTCCTTGTTCAGGAAGTATATTCCTTTTGATGATGTTTTCTTTGTAGCTCTCCTCTACCATTGTTGTCAATAACACCTCATAATCAGGTTTCTCAACTGGTGCAACCGGTTCCTCGTCTTGAGGGTTAGAAGCCGAACCTTGAGTCTCCTTGGCAGATGTATCCATGGAGATTTTTCTAGCAGCCCTTGTTTTTGCTATGAAAGAAAGTAAATAAAGAAGAAAAACGAAATCTTGCAAAATGGTTGGAGCTTTGTAAGAAGAAAACAAAGAACTTAGTAAAGAAGGTCAGTAAATCCAAGGTTATTAAATAAAGGAGAAATAAAAGTTGGAAACGAAATGGTGCAATCTTTTACCGTCTGATGCAATGAGATTAAACAATTGTGATATTAGCACAAAAATCAGGTCTATCCGATGTATCTCTCGCTCTTGCAAATTAGAGAGCTATGATTGGGTGGATAAATCAGTGTAATGAAGTTACCCAAAATGCACCGAAAGTCATGTAAAAGAATAGAAGTTTCCATAACAAAACAAAGGAGAATTATTCTGCAAAAAGAAAAGCTTAGAAAAAACAAGGAAAGAAATTAAACTAAATCTACGACTAGAAAAGAAATTAAAGAAAACCATCAAAAAGTTTTGACCAATTTAATGGTCTCAATACTTTTAGAATCAAAGTCACCAAAGTAAAGCTTGAGTCTTTGTTCGTTGACTTTGATTGGAATCCCCTCTTTGTGATCCTTGACTGTGACTGCACTATGTGGAAAAAAATTCCACAACTTCAAATGGTCCCGACCAACATGTGAAAGAAATTAAACTAAATCTACGACTAGCAAAGAAATAAAAGAAAACCATCAAAATTTTTTGACCAATTTAATGGTCTCAATACTTTTAGAATCAAAGCCAAAATAAAGCTTGAGTCTTTGTCCGTTGACTTTGAATGGAATCTCTTCTTTGTGATCCTTGATTGTGTCTACACCATGTGGAAAAAACTTCCAAAACTTCAAATGGTCCTGACCAACGTGACCGCAATTTTCCTGGGTGCAGCTTCAGTCGTGAATTGAATGGCAAAACCAGTTGTTCAACTTCAAATTGTCACTGTAGTATGTCTTGTCATGCCAACATTTGCTTTTGTCTTTGTAAATAGAGGCATTTTCCTAAGCACTGCGATGAATTTCTTCCAGCTAAGTGATATCTAATAATTGTTTCTTCCCCGTATCTTCATAATCCAAATTCACTTGCTTCAAAGCCCACACAGCTTTGTGTTCTAACTCAACAGGTGAGTGACATGATTTTCCAAAGACGACCTGGTACAGTGACATCCTAAGTGGAGTTTTGTACGCAGTACGAATAGCCCACAAAACATGATCCAAGCGAGAAGACCAATCCTTCCTAGTGGTATTAACCACTTTTTCCAAGATATTTTTGATAGCCCGATTAGAGATCTCAGCTTGTCCATTAGACTAAGGATGATAAGTTGTAGCGAGTCTATGATTCACTCCATATTTTTTTAACGCAACACCCACCTGACTGCAATGAAAATGCTTTCCTTGGTCACTGATTAATGGCCTTGGTGTCCCAAAATAGGTGAGTATGTGTTTAAGGAAGACTTTAAAACTGTCTTGGAGTCATCTTTCGGCGCATCTACAACTTTTATCCATTTGGAAATGTACTCCACAACATCTAAAATATAGAGGTTCCTAAAAGAATTCAAAAAGGGACCCATGAAATCCAAGCCCTAAACATCAAATAGCTCAATTTCCATAATTGATTGTTGTGGCATCTCATTTCTTCTAGATATTGATCCTTTGCGCTAACAATGATCACACTGTTGTGCAAATTCATGGGCATCCTTGAATAATGAAGGCCAATAAAATATTGACTGAAGGATTTTTGTGGTAGTTCTCATACCACCAAAGTTTCCTCCATACAGAGTATCATGAAAATGCTGTAAAATTGGTATCATTTCTTCCTCATGAACGCAACGTATGATAATATTATCATTACAAACCTTGAACAAATAAGGTTCATTCCAATGATATTTAGTTGCATCGCAAAGGAATCTTGCCTTCTTATGCCCAATGACACATATAAGAGTTCTTCCGCATACTATATAGTTGACAAAACCTATATACTAAGGTGTTGTATCCACTACAAAAAGCTTTTTTTTTCTTCTGGAAATGCATCCACTATATAGTTGACAAAATCTATATACCAACGTTTGGACGTTTATGGCTTAAGTAAAGTAACCTCCCAACCAGTCTTTCAAACTTTGTAACATTTCCCATATTTTCACCTTTAGAGTGCTCTAATTTTAGGATCAAATGGGGTTTCAGCCGCTTTACATCCAAGCAAACATGTCTCCTTAAACAAGTCTAGAATATATTTGCATTGAGAAATGAAAATACCTTATTTAGATCGAGAGAACTCTATGCCAAGGAAATATTTCAGTGTTCTTAGGTCTTTGATCTCAAATTCTTTAGCCAATCCCCTCTTTAGCTTATGTACTTCAATATGATCATCTCATGTCAAGATTATGTTATCCTCATACACAATCAAAATAGCTATTTTTCCAATATTTGAGTGCTTGTAAAACATGGTATGTTCTGCTTGACTTTGACAATAACCAAGAGCTTTTATCGTCCTTCCAAACCGTTCAAACCATCTCTAGGTGACTGTTTTAACCCATATAAAGACTTTCTTAACCTACATACCTTATTTTCTCTTGACCCTCTATCAAAACCTGAAGGTAAACTCATATAGACTTCTTATTCTAAATCTCTATTTAAAAAACATTCTTAATGTCCAATTAGTGTAGAGGCCAATTCTGATTTGCAGCCAAGGACAATAAAACTCGAATCGAATTGAGTTTTGCAATGGAAGAAAATGTTTCTTGATAATAATACCAAAAGTTTGGGCAAACCCTTTAGCAACGAGCCTTGCCTTATACCTTTCTATATTTCCATCAGCATTGCATTTCACATTGAAAACTCATTTACATCCCAAAATCTATTTATCTTTGTGTAAATTTACTATCTCCCAAGTACCGTTCTTTTTTAAAAGCATTCATTTCTTCCATTACTACTAACTTCCAATTCGGATAATCTAAAGCCTCTTGGATAGTTCTAGGAACAAACATGTTAGACAATTTACTAACAAATGCTCTATTACAAGTTGAAAGCTTGTGGTAGGATAAATATTTGCTAATATGATGTTGGGTACATGTTCAAGTTCCCTTTTTAAGAGCGATAGGGATGTCAAGATTAAAAAGTTTTTTGTAAGAGATAGATCAGAATTAGAGACAAAAACAGGAAAAGATAGAGAAGTCAAAA
Organism: Hibiscus mutabilis; assembly: GCA_019671005.1. Taxonomy (NCBI): domain Eukaryota; kingdom Viridiplantae; phylum Streptophyta; class Magnoliopsida; order Malvales; family Malvaceae; genus Hibiscus; species Hibiscus mutabilis. Next base: position 35,773,181 of record CM033719.1, on the reverse strand, counting down.
TAGGAGAAGGCAAAACAATAGTGAGATTACCTAAATCTGGTGTAGAACTTTCCCCCAAGGATTTTGAATGGTCTTGTGGTAGATTGATCAACAACTCATTGTTATTTTTTGAGTTTTTTAGTGAATAAACCAAGAGCTCAAGTTCAAGACTACTTTTGTCATTTTGTAGTATTTCTCCCCATGTTTGTGACTCATACAATAAAATAGGAGGTTCCTTATTCCTAACATCTTGAGTTACTTGTTCTAGAGATGATGATAAATCTTTAAAAATAGAATTTGGCAAGAGAGTAGAAGGTTCCCAAAAAAAATTTACTTCCCTTTCTTGCTTCCCCTGAAAATATTTTGTAGGAAAATAAGGTTGGTTTTCAAAAAATGTGTCATCCATGCTAACAAAATATTTTTTAGTTGTTGGATTGTAACATTTGTAACCTTTCTTGTTCGGAGCATACCCAATGAAACACATTTTTCTGCTCTTGGATCAAGTTTAGAATGAAATTTGTTAGGTATATGAACAAAAATAATACACCGAAAAATTTTTAATGGCAAATCTGAATAAATTCTACACTCAAAATAAAACTTTTTAAGATGATATAAAGCTGTGACATACTTCAGAACACGAGTAGACAGTCGATTGATAAGATATGATGTAGTCAAAATAGCTTCTCCCGTCAAGTATTTTGGAACCTACATAGAGAACATAATGGCACGAGCCATTTCAAGTAAATGTTTATTTTTTCTTTATGCAATTCCATTCTGTTGTGGGGTATCACGGCAAGTAGACTAATGAAAATGACTTTTTTTAAAATGTTCCCAAGTGATCATTGAAATATTCAGTTCCATTATCAGAACAAAGAATATTGATTTTAGACTAAAATTGGTTTTCAACAATTTTATAAAATTCTTGAAACACATTCTTTACTTCTGATTTTTCTTGCATCAAGTAGAACCAACATAAACGAGTATGGTCATCAATAAAAGTTATAAACCATTTTTTTTCCAGACATGGTGGTAACCTTAAAAGGTCCCCACACATCAATGAATTAGGTAAAAAGGTTTTGATGCACAATATGGTTTTGTAAGATACGGTGTACGATGACTTTTAGATAAAACACAACTCTCACATTGAAAAGAAGAACAATTCAAATTCTTAAATAAATCTAGAAACAAGTATTTTAGATAAGAAAAACTAGGATGTCCTAATCTATAGTGCCAAAGCATAATTTGGTCACAAACAGAACTTGAACCAATATTATTCAAGCCTTGAACTATTTTATTTGCAAAATAATTATCATCAAAATAATAGAGGCCATCGATCATCCTAGTATTGCCAATCATCCTCCCCGAGTTCCAATCCCGAACCTCACAATGAGAAACAAAGAAAACAACACAAAAATTAGAATTTTTAGATAATTTGTTAACTGGTAATAAGTTGCAGGAAAAATTAGGAACATGTAAAACTGATTCCAAATGTATAATCTCTAAAAATTTTATTTTTCCTTTTCCCGCAATAGATGAAAAATTACCATTTACAACCCTAACCTTTTATTTTATAGAACACGGTGAATATGTATCAAATAAATGTGACAAAGAAGTCATGTGATTAGAAGCTCCTGAATCAATGATCCATGGTACAAAATTTTGACTACAAGATAAAGCATAAGATTTGTTACATGTTTGAGTGAGAGAACCAGTAGGAATACCATATGAGGAATTGGATTTTAGCAATTTTAGAAGTTGATCAAGTTGTTCTTTACTGAATGGACCTGTCTTGGATTCACTTGTAGAGGAAAATGCACTATTAGGCTTTTTGTTCTATCTTTTACTCTTTAAACTTGTTGGTTTGCCGTGAATTTTCCAGCAAGTTTCTCGAGTGTGACATGGTTTTTTGCAGAAGTTACACCACACTTGAGGCTTCTATCCTTGCCTCAGCTGGGCTTTATCGGCATTAGAAGTAATTAGGGCCAAGCTTTCAAGTGGTACAACAATCCTCATTCTTCCAAGCATCACATTCCTACAACTTTATTCTCTTCTAACTTCTGCAAACACTTTACTAATAGGAGGTAGAAGCCGTCGACCTATAATTCTCCCCTTCACTTCATCAAATTCAACATTTAATCATGCAAGAAATTAGTAAACGCGATGGTCATCTGCCATCTTTTTATAGTTCTTGCAGTCTTCTGCAGATTTCCATTCATAATCATTAAACAAATCCAAATCTTTTTAATGAATTAAAAGACATGGTGATGTTGTCATATTCTTGACGAAGTTTTCCAAGTTTTATTGTAACCCCCTTAGTCCGGCCTAGCCGAAGCTAGACCAAAATAGTCACATTAGGTTTGCCGAAACAAACCTGAATTAATAACGTAAATCGGGCACCATTTTTTCTTTTATCTTGTCTATATGTATATTATTAATATCCTAAGTGAACGTGCTTCAGCGGGAACGTCACATTGCAAGTAGATTGAGAAACGGGGTTCAATTGCTCAATAATTCATAATAGGGACCAAAACATAAATTTTTGCAAATACAAGGTCTTTTCCATAATTAAAGTTAATTGATCTTTATTAGTCCAATTTCATGCTCATATAATAAATTTCCAATTAAAACAACCATCCAAACTTATTCAATAGCAAACAGAACAATCAGGGACCAAATTGCAAGATTTCAAAACTTCAGCACAAAAGATTAACAGAGCGTACCGATACAAGCAAGCCCGTACCAATACGGTGTAACTAACATAACAGCTACGCGTAACGATACACGTATAACAATATCGATACGGTGTGTTGACCCACCCGTACCGATACTGCCTTGACCCCGTACTGATCCCCCATGCACTTCTCAAAAACTCAAAATTCCAGTAAGCAAATCACGTACTGATACGGTACCCAGCGTATCGGTACGAATCTTTAAAAATGGTAGGATCGTATCGGTAATCAAACCCATGTACCGATTCTAATGCACATAATTCTAGGGGTGTACTGATACTCGGCTAACCATACCGGTACCCCTTTGCATTTTACACTGTAAACGGAGCCATTTTAGACCCAACGTATCGGTCCCTGGGTACTCGTACCGGTACGCGAAGGCCTGTAATGACCTTTATGTCTAACATATGACTCTTTGTCTCACTTCAATCATTCTTAAACATCTCCTAAACATCATATAACATCAGAAACATGCTTAAAAACCACATATCAACAATTAGAGCAAACCTAACAAGGCTAACACAACCATCCACAAAGTCTATAGGAATATTCCCTAATCAACATCCAAATCATAAATCCTTCCACATCTCAAGCACTTTAAACCATTTACAAATCCAAACCAACATATGAAACTTGCACAAATAGGGAGTCTAGCAATTAACCCTCCCAAATCAACATTTGACACATTGCCCTTATTACTACTATGTATAGTCCAAACCATACTTTGCAATCAAAGAGAGCGTAAGCACACAATGCTTAGTGAGGAGGGCTCAAACACAAAACACCATCCAATGCATTTTAAAACCGGTTCATTTCCAAAACCATTCACAATCGTTTTATCATAAAAACCATCATGCCATACTTTCAACACATGCAATTAATTCTTTTCAAAACATGCATAATAACTATATGCAACATGTATCATGGATTCTACAACATAATCCCATATGAAACTCCCCAATTTAAGCCTTCCCATGCATAACATCCCATATGTAAAGCTTAAAGAGTATTCACATGTATAAATCACATTATACAACAATCCATTAACATGTTACATCAATTCATTATATTGGCATACAAGTGATCCTTTTTCAATCCTCTTTACTTTCATCAAACCACATCGGATACACGGATTTCCCAAGTGATATCCCAATCACTTAACAGCCAAATGGCATGGAGTAAACGCAACACATGCATTACCTCTACACTACCATGGCCCATCCTCCAATTTGGAGTAAAAGCTTCCAATGCATCACCTCTACGGTCGCAGTTGGAGTAAAGGCCAATGAAGCATTACCTCAACAATATTGGGGTTCGCATGGTCAGAGTAAATACTTTTAACACAATCACCTCTACGAAACAAGGGTGACTTATTATAGTGTACTTTAAATCCTATAGTCAGCCAATTATATCTGATAACGTTTTTATAACATTTTTAAACCATCACTTGCCAATATAATCCGTTTCATTAACATCAACTCATTTTTTTCATATGCATCAATTAAAACCATTTTCACAATGCTTTCAACCAAGCATTACCAATGTTCAAAAACATTATCAAAACATGCATTATTTCCAAGTGCATCAGCATCATTTCATAACCATTTTCCATAATTAAACCATGCTTAAATCATGCATAAATAGTGAGAAGTCAATCTATTAAAACAAGTACATAAAACCAATTGCCAAACCGAGTTCGAGAGAGAATTCATCCTTTACTTACTTTCGAACACAACTTTCAAACCTTTGCAAAGCTGTAAAACACGTTCTCACTCACTGAGACGCAAAGCCTCGCTTGCCGATACAGTAACCACGCTTCCAAAGCTTTCGAAATGATTGTTCAAGCTTGAGGACCAACTTCCCATAATTTATCCACACAAAAATAGAGGATTCAATGTATCAAAATGCATTCAACAACATAGCAACATAAATCCTCAACATCCACTACTCAATTTCACCCCACAACAATCGAAATCAACATTAAACATCTTCCAAACTCAACCCAACCACAATCTAACATTTTAACCCATCAATTAACATCTGAAAACATAGTAATAACATCCTTATACCTCCATCATTCAATAAACCTCCACAACTCCTCAAAAACTCATAACTAACAACCTAGAAAATTAGAGATTACCATATTTCAAGATTCCAACATTAAGACCCACTTATTAACATTAATAAGCATCAAAATAATGATTAGAATCAATCAAGAACTCAACAAAATAGAGCCTATACGAAAATCCACCAATCTAATCAATTAACCCTTGATTAAACCAATTTTCCATAATTAAATCATCAAATCAAGTTAGAAATCATATGTAAAGGATCAATAACTTGGGAACTTTAGTAAAGAAACTTGTATTAGAGGAGACGAACGAACCTCACCTCTAATAGCTGTCTTTCCCCTTAACTGGATAAATTCTCTTGAGAAAACAAAATAAAATAAAATAGGTTTTATTAGAAAACCATTAAAGATTAATTTGCAATCAAAAGAATATTGAAATCATGAGTTTACCTGAGAAAATTAAAGTGGAAAATAGTGTTTGGCTGGAGAGAATTTGAGAGAAAAGCTTTTGATGAAAAGTTAGTTACGTCAAATTATTTAACCTTTTAATTATCTAATTAATTCTCCAAGCCTTTTTATATTATTTAAAAATATTTTAAAATAGCCAATTAAGGGGAAAAGTATGATATTAGACTTTGGTTAAATAGCTCCTTAAAATTTCAAAGTTTTGACCCTTTACAAAACAATCACTAAAAATAGTTTTAAAACTTTAGATTTTGGTCACTAACCAAAATGTCCAATTTTGAAATACCCTTTTCCAAAATTAACTTTACCAAAATCATTTATATATTAAATAATAATTTTAGAATATTTTCCATATTTTTATCTCACTCGAAAATATTTATTTTGAATTAAATTCTAAAACTCACTCAAATCCTCTAATCCGATCTTTCGGACCGTCTAATCAACCTAGGAAACTCCTAGGCCCAAAACCGCAGCGTTACAACTCTCCCCCTTAAGAAATTTCGTCCTCAAAATTTACCTAATGGGAACAGATGCGAAAACTGCTCAACCATGTCCGACTTACTCTTCCACGTGGCCTCTTCAACACTATGATGTCGCCACAACACCTTAGCAAGCTCAATCGTCTTGCCACGAAGAACTTTACTACTGGATTCAAGGATCCCCACTGGTTTCTCTTCATAAGACAAATTCGGTCGCAACTCAACATCCTCAACTGGCATTACATGCGACGAATCCGAACGATACCTCCGCAACATGGATACATGAAACACATCATGAATCTTGTCTAACTTAGGAGGCAAACTCAACCAATAAGCCACATGACCTATACGTTCCAACAACTCATACAGTCCAATAAACCTCGAACTAAATTTTTCTTTGCCTCCAAAATGCAACACCATCTTTTAAGGTGAGACTTTCAAGAAAACCTTTTCGCCAACCGCGTGCTCAACTTCTCTACGCTTCAAATTCGCGTAGGATTTTTGTCTATCCGAGGCCACTCTCAGACGATCGCAAATCATCTTTACTTTCTCATCTATGTCTTTCAACACATCAGGCACAGAAACATACTTTTTCCCAACCTCAGCCCAACACAAGGGCGTACAACACCTCTTACCATACAAGGCTTCATACGGTGCCATTTTTATACTTGTCTGATATCCTTGGAATTCAATGATGCAACATCTCAACATATCCTCCAAAATCTGAATCACACGTTCAGACTGACCATCCGTCTGAGGATGATACGAAATACTGAAATTTAAGCGAGTGCCCAAAGCTCAATGCAAACATTACCAAAACCTCATCGTAAACCGTGGATCCTTATCTGCTACAATCGACTTGGGCACCCTATGCAAAATCACAATTTTAGCAACATACAAATCTGCCAATTTATCCAAAGTATACATCGTATACACTGGCAGAAAATTTGTACACTTCATAAACCGATCAACAATCACCCAAATAGAATCCTTTTAGTCAGTGTCAAAGGTAGCCCCGGCACAAAATCCATGGTGATCCTCTCCTATTTCCACTCTGGAATTTTCAACGGTTGCAACAACCCGGAAGGAAACTGGTCTTTAGCCTTCATACGCTGACATACCATACAGCTAGCAAAAAAATCATCCACATCCTTTTTCAAACCAACCCAATAGTACCCTTCCTTCAAGTCTCGATACATCTTGGTAGTACTGGGATGCATACCAAAAGGAATGGCATGTGCCTCAGTCAAAATCATCTGCCTCAACTCCACATCACTAGGCATCACTATACGATCTTTAAAGCACAACACCTCATAACCATTAAAGTGAAAATCTGTAGGATTTCCATCCATGATGTCCTTGACATTCGGTACCAACGTCTCATTATAAGGTTGCTTTTCCTTAATCAACTACCACAAAGATGGCTTTAATTGCAACTCAGCCAACAAACCTCCATCATGGGTGACACTCAACCTCGTAAACATGGCCCTCTGCTTTACAATAGTTTTTCTACTCAAGGCGTCGGCCACAACATTCGCCTTACCCGAATGATACTCAATTGTCAAATCATAGTCCTTAAGCAACTCTAACCATCTACATTGCCTAAGATTCAACTCTTTTTGCGTCATCAAATACATTAAACTCTTATGATCTGTATATACAATACACTTCTCACCATAAAGGTAATGTCTCCAAATCTTCAACGCAAACGCTACCACATCTAGCTCAAGATCATGCGTAGGGTAGTTATGCTCGTACACCTTCAACTATCTCGATGCACAAGCTACAACTTTCCCATCCTGCATCAATACACACCTTAACCCAACATAGGATGCGTCACTATAAACCACAAACTCACAATATAATAACTCGGGTTGAATCAAGATTGGAGTTTGTGTCAAAGCTTCCTTTAACTTTTCAAAAGCCTACTACCTAGCTTTCATCCACTCGAACCGAACATCCTTTTGCAAAAACTTGGTGAACGAAGTAGCAAACCTTGAGAATCTATCTACAAAATGAAGGTAATAACTAGTCAACCCCAGGAAACTATGGACCTCTGTTATTGACTTAAGTTTCTTCCAACTCACAACTGCCTTAACCTTTTTCGGGTACACCCGGATACCTTTTGCAGAAACAACATGACCAAGAAAGACCACATTTCTAATCCAAAACTCATATTTGCTTAATTTGGCATAAAGCTGATTATCCAACAAGGTTTGCAACACAACCCACAGGTGTCGACGATGATCATCCTCGGAACGAGAGGTCACAAGAATATCATCAATGAACACCACTACGAATTGATCCAAGAATTTATGGAACACCCAATTCATCATATCCATAAATACTGCAGGCCCATTTGCCAACCCAAAACGACATGACCAAGAACTCATAATGGTGGTACCTCGTATGAAAAAGTAGTCTTCAACACATCTTTATCCTTAACATTCAACTGATAATACCCAGATCTCAAATCGATCTTGGAAAACACCGTAGCGCCTCAAAACTGATCAAACATATCATCAATTTGCGGAAAAGGATACTTGTTCTTAATTGTCAACTTGTTCAGCTGCTGATAATCAATTCACATCCTCAAAGTGTCATCCTTCTTTTTCACAAACAACACCGGTGCTCCCTACGGTGAAACACTAGGTCGAATAAAACCACGATCCAACAACTCATGGAGTTGTGTCTTTAACTCTTTCAAATCTTTTGGTGCCATTCAATATGGTGCAATCGACACTAGAATCGTATCAGCATGCATCTCTATACAAAACTCCACCTCTCTATCCGATGGCAATACAGGCAACTCCTCTGGGAACACACCCTGATAGTCACAAATAGTATAGATATCCCTAGTCCGCATTTCTTCCATATTCGGGTTCATAACATAAGCCAGATATGCTTGACACCCTCACTCTAACAACTTCTGTGCCTCCAAAACCACATTGGAAAAGAACTTAACATTTTCACCCACAACCACCACTTCATAATCATCAGCAAGTATTAACGAAACTCGTTTGGTCTCAAAATTAGATTATATCAGGCAGCCAATCTATACCCAAAATCATGTCAAAACCATGGAACGGAAGCTCCATTAGATCAGCCGCAAACATATAACCTTGAACCATCAAAGGACATCTATGATACAACCTTCACGTAACAAGCATCTCTCCAAAAGAACTCGTTACTTACATACCCACATCTAACATTTCTACTGGTATACCAAGAAAATATGCATGCTCATGCAAGATATATGAATACGTAGAATCGAAATCTATCAAAGAAAGTAATGACATAGACTACAAGGTAAAAGTACCTGCTATCACATCCGTGTCATTCCTCCCTTCGCGATGAGCATAGATCCTCGCCGGTCCACTACCTTCGGGTCAAATCGCCATTGTATGCACTACAGTCCTCTGTCCATCCTCATTTCGTTGGAAATTACCTCAACTGTGCCCAAGACCTCTCGGTGGTGCAACAGCAGGTGCAAGAGCATGTACACCTCTAGCTGACATCGGGTAATCACGCCTCATGTGATCCCCTTACCCACAACTCCAACAAGTATTATCCACAACAGGTGCAGGATCCAGACAAACTCCTCCCACATGCGAGAAATCACGTCTAACATGATCTCTCGATCCACAACCACAACAACTTTTGATGATCTCCAACAGACCCCTGAGTGCCGCTTTCTACACTGTGCATACTCGGGTAATTGTCCCTTTTTAGTTCGATTCTTACCACGGCTCAACTCAGGTCGATACCTTCAATCACAATGCCTCTTATACTGGCCATACCAGGACCAAAATCTGTAGCTCTCTTTCCAGATCTATAACTTCTTGTGCGAAGAGACAAACCCAAACTCTGCTCGATATCCTTCGCCCGTGTGACTAACACATCAAAATAAGTATAATCAGTGGCCAGCACGTAGGTCTTAACATCCTACTCTAGCCTATAACAAAATCGATCACAGCAATGCCTCTCATCAGGCATCAACTCAGGCGCATACCGACTCAACCTCACAAACTGCACCTCGTACTCAGATACTATCATACTGCCCTGAACCAAGGCCATAAACTCTCTCTTCTTTTCATCCAAGTATCTAACTCCTATATACTTCCTTTTAAAGGTAGATTGGAAAAAATCCTATGTCACATCACCGGGTTCTATGCTCGTGATCACAGTGGTCTACCAACTGTATGTATCACCCTATAATAGGGACACTACGCATCCAAGCTTACGATCATCACTGCACCCTATCTGAACCAAAATTTGATCTGTATTGGCAATCTACTCCTTGGATGCCTCGAGTGCCAACCCTCTAAACTCAACACCTCCAAGACTATGCAAATGCTCTAACAACAACCTTGGATTAACAACAGTAGCGGGTGCCATTGCAGGTACATGAACTCCAGCCATCGCGGCCTAGAGTGCTCCCGTCATTGTCTAAACTAAAGGCGTCATATCACCAAACTCTGGACCAAATGGTGCAGGTGGTACTTGCTCTACTCCCTTGTGTGGATTAGGTGGAAGAGGCAAAAATCCCTCAAGATGTACAATCTCGCCCTCTACTCTCTGCCCTCCAACAGAAGCGTTTCTACTAGATCATAATTCTCTCCTCGGTGGCATCGTATAAAAATCTATCTAAGGCATGATAATTACCCCAAAACAAAAATATTCAGGCCAGCTTCAAGCAAGGATCCAAAACTTCCATGTCAAACAAAAATCATTTTATAACATTAGTAATAAGGCAATGTGTCCCCAAAAATACCCCAACATGGAATATATCAAACACTATTCATATAAAAATCACCGTGCATAGCAAACACCATTGTACATTCATCAACAACATCCTAATTTTTCGTAAACCTGGCTCTGATACCACCAAATGTAACTCTCTTAGTCTGGCCTAGCCGAAACCAAACCAAAAGAGTCATATTAGGTTTGTCGAAGCAAGCCCGAAATAATAACCTAAATTGGGCCCCCTTTTTCTTTTTTCTTGTCTATATGCATATTATTAATATCCTAAGTGAACATTCTTCAGCGGGAACGTCACATTGCAAGCAGATTGAGAAATGGGGTTCAGTTGCTCAATAATTCATATAAGGGACCAAAATATAAATTTCTACAAATCCAAGGTCTTTTCCACAATTAAAGTTACTCGATCTTTATTAGTCCAATTTCATGCTCATATAATAAATTCCTACTCAAAACAACCATCCAAAGTCATTCAATTGCAAGCAGAACAATCAGGACCAAATTGCAAGATTTCCAAACTTCAACACACAAGATCAACAGAGCGTACCGATACAGGCAAGCCCGTACCGATATGGCCTAACTAACATAATAGCTATGCATACCGATACACGTATAACAGTATCAATACGGTGTGTTAACTCACCAGTACCGATACGACCTTGACCCCGTATCGATCCCCCATGCACTTCTTAAAAACTCAAAATTTTAGTGAGCAAATCACGTACCGATACTGTACCCAGTGTATCGGTATGGCTCCTTAAAAATAAAGGGATTGTACCGGTACTCAAACCCGTGTACGGATTCTAATGCACATAATTCTAGGGGTGTACTAATACTCAGCTAACCGTACTGGTACCCTTTTACATTTCACACTTTAAACTGAGCTGTTTCAAACCCAGCATACCGATCCTTGGGTACTCGTACCGGTACACAAAGTCTTGTAATGACCTCTAGGTCTAACATATGACTCTTTGGCTCACTTTAATCATTCTTAAACATCTTCTAAACATCATATAACATCAAAAATATGCTTAAAACCACATATCAACAATTAGAGCAAACCTAACAAGGCTAACAAAACCATCCACAAAGTCTATAGGCATGCTCTCTAATCAACATCCAAATCATAAATCCATCCATATCTCAAGCACTTTAAACCATTTACAAATCCAAACCAACATATAAAACTTGTGCAAACAGGGAGTCTAGCAATTAACCCTCCCAAATCAACATTTGACACATTGCCCTTATTACTACTATGTATAATCCAAACCATACTTTGAAACCAAGTCCTTGGATGTCCTTCCTTGCTTGCTTGTCGCCTTTCGATCCACTAATCTACATTGATGAAAAAGATAGCGTAAGCACACAATGCTTAGTAAGGAGTGCTCAAATACGAAACATCATCAAATGTATTTTAAAACTGGTTTATTTCCAAAACCATTCTCAACCATTTTATCATAAAAAATCATCATGCCTTACTTTCAACAATGCACTTAATTCTTTTCAAAACAAGCATATTAAACTATATGCAATATGTATCATGGATTCTAAAGCATAATCCCATATGCAACCCTCAATTTAAGCCTTCCCATGCATAACATCCCATATACAAAGCTGAAAGAGTATTCACATGTATAAATCACATTATACAACTATCCATCAACATGATACATTAATTCATTATATTGGCTTACAAGTGATCCCTTTTCAATCCTCTTTACTTTCATCAAACCACATCGAATACACGGATTTCTCAAGTGATATCCTAATCGCTTAAAAGCCAAATGGCATGGAGTAAATGTAGCACATGCATTACCTCTACACTACCATGGATCATCCTCCAATTTGGAGTAAAAGCTTCCAATGCATCAACTCTACGGTCGCAGCCAGAGTAAAAGCCACTGAAGCATTACCTCAACAATATTGGGGTTCATATGGTCGGAGTAAATACTTTTAGCACAATCACCTCTACAAAACATGGGGGACTTATTATAGTGAACTTCAAATCCTATTGCCAACCAATTATATTTGATAACGTTTCTATAACATTTTCAAACCATCACTTGCAATATAATCCGTTTCATTACCATCAACTTACTATTTTCATATGCTTCATTTAAAACCATTTTCATAATGCTTTCAACCAAGCATTATCAATGTTCAGAAACATTATCAAAACATGCATTACTTCTAAATGCATCAACATCATTTCGTAACCATTTTCCAGCATTAGACTATGCTTAAATCATGCGTAAATAGTAGCAATCAATCTATTAAAACAAGTGCATAGAACCAATTGCCAAACCGAGTTTAAGAGAGAATTCATCATGTACTTACTTCCGAGATTAGACCAGCGTTTCAAGCTTGATCTAAACTCCCAAACACAACTTTCAAACCTTTGCAAAGCTGTAAAACACATTCTCACTCATCGACACGCAAAGCCTCGCTTGCCGATATGGTAACCACGCTTCCAAAGCTTCCGAAATGACCGTTCAAGCTTGAGGACCAACTTCCCCTATTTTATCCACATAAAAATAGAGGATTTAATGCATCAAAATGCATTCAACAACATAGAAACATAAATCCTCAACATCCACTACTCAATTTCACTCCACAACAACCAAAATCAACATCAAACATCTTCCAAACTCAACCCAGCCACAATCTAACATTTTAACCCATCAATTAACATCCGAAAACATAACAATATCATCCTTATATCTCCAGCATTCAATAAACCACCACAACTCCTCAAAAACTCATAACTAACAACCTAGAAAATTAGAGATTCACATAGTGTCGGGATTCCAACGTTAAAACCAACTTATTAACATTAATAAAAATTAAAATCATGATTAGAATCAATCAAGAACTCAGCAAAATAGAGCCTATACGAAAACCCACCAATCTAATCAATTAACCCTTGATTAAACCAATTTTCCATAATTAAATCATCAAATCAAGTTAGAAATCATATGTAAAGGATTTGGGAGTTTCAGTAAAGAACCTTGTATTAAAGGAGAAGAACGAACCTCACCTCTAATGGTTGTCTTTCACCTTAATTGGATGAATTCTCTAGAGAAAACAAAATCAAATCAAATAGGTTTTATTAGAAAACGATTAAAGATTAATTTGCATTCAAAAGAATGTTGAAGTCATGAGTTTACCTAAGAAAATTGAAGTGGAAAAGAGTGTTTGGCTAGAGAGAGTTTGAGAGAAAAGCTTTTGATGAAAAGTTAGTTACGTCAAATTGTTTTTAGCCTTTTAATTATCCAATTAATTCTCCAAGCCTTTTTATATTATTTAAAAATATTTTAAAATAGACAATTAAGGGAAAAATTCTGATATTAGACTTTGGGTAAATAGGTCCTTAAAGATTCCAAGTTTTGACCCTTTTACAAAACAATCACTAAAAGCAGTTTTAAAACTTTACATTTTCGTCACTAACCAAAATGTCCAATTTCAAAATACCTTTTTCCAAAATTAACTTTACCAAAATCATTTATATGTTAAATAATGATTTTATAATATTTTCTCATATTGTTATCTCACCCAAAAATATTTATTTTGAATTAAATCTTGAAACTGACTCAAATCCTCTAATTCGGTCCTTTAAACCGTCTAATTAACCTAGAAAACTCCTAGCCCCCAAACCGAGGCGTTACATTTATAGACAATTGATAAATTTGGGACTGGTTTTCCAAATCAAAATACATTTGGTTAACATTATTCCAGTGTTCTTTGGCTGTAGAATAACACATATAGTTGGTGCCTATATCTTCTTTCATAGAATTTACAGGCCATATCATAACCATGGAGTTTTTAGCATCCCAAACAACATAAAAGGAGTCCACATTTGCTGCTGCTTCTCGATCTTCTGTCAGGTAGCCAATCTTTCCTCGTCCCTGAATATACATTCAGACATATCTAACGCAAAAAATTATCACCATTCAGTTTGATATTGGTGATTTGAATAGAATGTGATTTAGAGTTGGAAACATGACTTCTAGTGGATTTAGGTTGGGCAGATGAAGTAGTGGAATCTGCTCAAGTTTCTTTTATCGCTAAGAACTACTGAAAATATTTTTAGGGCTTCTATAAGAGCCAAGAAAAAATTCCAGTGTTGATACCAAATTGAAACTAGAAGGAAAATAGGAAAAGAATTTTTTTCCTTATTTGTTTACAAAGAAATACAACATCTATATATAGGTGACTACAACCCATCAATCTAGGAGAGAACAAAAATATTTCCTATTCTATATAGGTTGACTATTCTATAATTACAAAAATTATACAGCTAGCAAATCTTAAATTAATCTTTTTTTTCCTTTTTAACAACTAGCATCACACATGAGTTCAAATGGTTGCTCCCAGTTGGGTGCAACAGTGATAGCGTTTACAAGCTGCTTCTTAATTCTAGTAAATACATCCATACATACATCATCAAAGACAAATTTCTTGTCTTACTCCAGCAGTAAACATAACGGCTTTGTGATTTTTAAAAAATCATGAATAAATCTTCTATAAAATACAGCACAACCTAGAAAACTTTGAATGCCCTTTTCATTAGTTGGTGGAGGTAATCTTTCAATAACATCCACTTTAGCTTTATCGACCTCAATTCATTCTTTACAAAATTGATGGCCGAAAATAATTCCTTATGTGACCATAAAATGACATTTCTCCCAATTTAGAATGAG
Source organism: Hibiscus mutabilis (assembly GCA_019671005.1). Classification (NCBI taxonomy): domain Eukaryota; kingdom Viridiplantae; phylum Streptophyta; class Magnoliopsida; order Malvales; family Malvaceae; genus Hibiscus; species Hibiscus mutabilis. The sequence continues at coordinate 35,757,994 of CM033719.1, read as the reverse complement.
ATTAGTGTCTTTGTATCGCTACAACACCCTCTCAAGATTTTTGATGCAGTGGTTGAAGTCATTCCCATAAATCGAAAAATCATCCATAAAAATTTCTAGGGAATTGTCAATCATGTCTGAGAATATTTCCATCATGCACTTTTGAAATGTAGTTGGTGCATTGCAAAGACCAAAAGGTATGTGACAAAAAGCAAACGTACCGAATATGCATGTAAAGGTAGTTTTTTCTTGGTCTTCAGGTGCAATAGCAATCTAGTTATAGCCATAATACCCATCTAAAAACCAGTAATATTCCTTGTCAGCAACCCGATCAAGCATTAAATCAATAAAAGGAAGAGGAAAGTGATCTTTTCTTGTGACCACATTGAGTCTCCTATAATCCAAGCAAATCTGCAACCCTATAGGAATACGAGTCAGAATCAATTCTTTAGCATCATTACGGATGATAATGTTGCTACTTTTCTTTGGAATACAATGAACTAGACTAACCCATGCACTATTAGATATGGCATAGATAGTACCAACATCCAACCATTTGAGAATTTCTTTCTTGATCACTTCTTTTATCTTCTCATTAAGTCTGCGTTGAGGTTCAATATATTGTTTGCTATCATCATCCAGATTGATTTTATGCATGCACAAAGATGGGCTGATGTATTTAATGTCGGCAATAGTCCAAGCAATGGCTCATTTGTGCTATTTTAGAATATTGATTAACTTAACCTCTTGAATTTTGTTTAGAGTTATAGAGACAATAACTGGGAGAGTATCTGCATCACCCAGGAATACATACTTGAGGTTAGTTGGTAATGTTTTCAGTTCTAGAGTAGGAGCTTCTTCAATGAATGGTTTGAACGTAGGAATTGTACGGTTAGCCAAATCTAAGGATTCAACCAGCCATTTGTGTTGAATAGCAATAGTGAGCACTTCAATAATGCTATCACAATTTGGGAGATCGTCTTAAATAGTTGTCAGCACAACGTCCTCAACAATGAGTATACTACGGTGATGCAAGTCTTCTTGAATGCGGTCATCTATAACATCAAGATGATGACATTCCTTTGTATTTCTCCCAAGATCTGCATTAAACATCCCAAAAATAACTTGATCATTATCAACTCGCATTGTGAGTTCTCTTGTTGAGACATCAATGATAGCCTTCCTGGTTGTTAAGAATGGTTGGCCAAGAATAATATGGACATCCTTGTCTTTCTCACAGTCAAGAATAATAAAATCTACTAGAAATACAAACTTATCTACACGAACAAGCACATCCTTAATTTGTCTACTCGGATGAGTCAAAGATCTATCTACAAGTTACGTAATAGGTTTCATTTGTCTAATGCCTAACTTCTGGAAAGTTGATAATGGCATCAGATTAATAATGGCTCTGAGATCACAAAGAGCTTTGCTGAAGTAGTGATTTCCTATATAACATGGAATAAAGAAACTGCCATGATCTTTTAAAGAATTTGAGATAAGAGCACTGCAATCCTCTGTGAGCGCAATGGTCTCTATGGCACTGAGTTTTTTCTTCTTAGATAGAATTTCCTTCATGAACTTTGCATAATTAGGAATCTGTGTAAGAGCATCTAGCAAGGGAATTTGCACCGTGAGCTATTGCAAAGTATCTTGAAAGAATTGAAATTGATTGTTAGACTCAGTATTCTTGAATCTTTGAGGATAAGGTGGAGGTAGAGTAGTTGCTGATTGCGTCGATTGTTAAAATTGCACTGACAACTTAGATTGCAAAACTGGTGGTAACAGAGTAATAACTGAAGGAGCATCATCTGCCATGCCCTCGTTCTTGAATAAAGATGGGTGATTGTTTAGTTAAATCACTAGTTTACTTTCCATTGCAGAGAGTAATAGCCTAGCATTGTTCTTTACTCTTGATTATTGGGCTCTCAATAATGCTAGGAAGAGTGCCCAATTGGCGAGAGTTCATATTAGTAGCCAGCTACTCCAGTTGGGCTTCCAAAGTACGGATTGAAGAAGATTAACCTTGTATTATAGATTAACTATGAGAGAAATGTTCTCGCATCATTTCTTCAAAGAGAGAAAATGGATCAGATATAGATGATTAGCATAATGACTCGTACGTGACTGTAGCTAAGACAATGTCCTATATTGTGATTGTACGTCATAATGTTGTGTTTGGGAAGAAGAATATTGTGCTTGCACCTTGTTCTGTTGTAACTACAATGGAGCTTGTGGTGCATATTGTTGTTGCGGATGACTAAAATTCCCTTGTCCCACACAAGAGTTACCTTGAAAGTATTATTCCCAGAGCGGAATACTCTTGAGTTTTATACGGAAGAATTACCCCAAGATTGCTTATTAGCTATGTTGTAAGAAGTACCCATGGTATTTCCCCTCATGTTGTTTACATAACTCGCACTTTCTGCATGTTGTGGCAATCTTCATAACTATGGTTCTCACCACAAATCTCATAAGAAAACACGTGTGTAGTAGCTTGTTGAGCTAGCTGAATAGGAGCAATTTCACTGGTGTCTTCCATATTCTTGATTTTGTTCTCTAAAAAAGAAATTTGGGCCTTTAGAGAAGAAATATCATCCAGCTCGAAAACTCATGGTGTAACTTTGCATGAAGCAGCTCCCAAGATTGGATATTGAGAATCATTTTGTGCAAATTGCTCCAACACTCCAACAGTAGCAATGTAAGTGCAATCAATTAAAGGTCCATTAGATAATCCATTTACAAGATGTCTTGTGGACGTATTCAACCTATTGTAAAATATTTTAATTTGGGTTTCTTGTTGAATACCATGATTGGGACATTGTCGCAACAATGACTTATAACTTTTTCATGTAGAATAGAGAGTTTCATCATCCAACTGATACTAAGCAGTGATATCATTCCATAGGTGCGAGTTTATTTTCGGTGGATTAAAGTATAACACAAACGGTGTTGCAAGGTCATTCCATGAAGTAATAAATCCAACAGAAAGTCCATAAAACTATGTACGAGCTCTTCCCTGCAAAGAATATGGAAATAATTGCATACGTAAAGCATCATCAAAAACACCTTGTTGACTAAAAGAAGCACAAGTCAATAAGAATGATTGAAGATGTTATCTAGCATCTTCATGTGGCAACCCCGCATACTGCCCATTCGAGTTGAGCATTTGGGACATGACTGGCTTGAACTCAAAATTCCCAGCTTGAATAGGTGGTTGAACAACTCCTGGTTGTAAATCATCCAATGAGGAACTACAACCTCTTGGATTGTTCTATTTTGAACTAGTGGATTTTCATGATATTGTGGGGCACCAACGAGACACCTTTATTGTTGACTTGTCTTACCATTTCACTTTGTTCTCTAAGTCTTCGTCTAAGAATCCGTTCAACTTCTGGATCAAGTATGAGAAGTGGTGTAGTAGAACTTCTGGTCATACAACACCAAAGATGCTAATAAAAAAAGAAAATAACAAGAAGATATTAGTAACAACAACTAACCAAAGAAAGGAAAAGAAATTACAAACAAAAGCATAAACACTAAATAACGCCATCCCGACAATGACACCAAAACTTGATCGGTGATTTAACGTCACATGAACTGTGTAAGCATACACTGCCGATGTAAGTATAGTTAACAAATGGATTCTGTTAGATATCGATCCCACGAGGATAGGTATTTAGTTTTAGACTTATGTCGCTGCAAGCAATTCTAAAAATCAAATGATTGTAAGCGTAACTATAACTGTAAAGGAAGAATAAAATGATTGAATATAATGTTGATGTGAAAGCAAAGAACAACTTAATAAAAGTAGAAGTAACATTAAAGATCTGGATCCCTTCGACTTAACTTGGTAGATTACCATGTGCAACAAGGCAACAACATAAAATGATTTATTTGACAAATAAAATAAAAGCTTGCTTACTAGCTTTCATTAAACTCTCATTCGATGACTCAAATATGTAGATCAACCAGGACTATCATTGTTCGTCAAAAGTACACATCCTCAAACAAGTGGATCAACTCTCATTGTAATGGCTTGTTAATCTGAACTATCACTGAATCTCTCGATGTCAGTGACCATGCTAATATTCTCATGCAAACAAAGTTCAAATCCAACAATTAAAATATGAAGAAAGCTAATAAATATATATTGAACTTAAAATCCAAGATAAACCAAGTTCAAAATCAAGCTAAAGAGTAAATCATCGTCAAGCAATACAAAGAAATATATAAACTCTAATGGAACCTCTATTCTTAGTAAGCTTCAAAGAGAATCTACATATTTCCCCTTGTTCTGTCACATAGATCTTCTTTTCCACAAAAGATTCTGCCTCGTCTCGCCTTAGTTCTCAGAAATAAAGCTTAAGCCATTATGAAAGAAGCTTCAAAAAATGTAAAAATGATAGAGAATGATAATCACGTGAGTGTGTTTCTCTCTCCTCCAAAAATATCCTTTTATAGGCTGCTATGGAAAGGACACATGTCCTTTAGGTGAAATGTGTGAAAGACTACGGTACTAAATCTGTTGTAATAGATATTACATCTAGCATATTTGTCCTATCCTTAGTGATCTGGACAACTGACTGCTGTAGTGTCGAACCTAGCTGTAGTGATGAAACTTTCTCTGCAGGGACATTAATAATACAGTGGAAAAACAACAAAAAAACAAAAAGTTGCATAACAAGAGCAAATATGACTTGAGTTAAACAAAATGCAAAAGATAAACAGGAAATGCAGAAATGAATACATGAAACACTAATGTGGGGACAAATGAATCCATAAACAAAGAGGAAATGCGTGCTCTTTAGAGAGCTATCAGTCGTTCATTTGACTCAACTCAGTTTGGTGTTTGTGTTCAAGTTAACATGTTTTGTGTGCTATATTATATTTTTGGATAAATTCGTATAAATTTTTCTTGTGTTTTTTAAACTGTGAAAGAATTCTTTCCACTTTAGAATTTCTAGGACTTAGATTATTTACATTTACTAACTGAATTAGTGGTATTTTCTGCAACTTTTAATCCATAAATGAATTGGATTTAAAATAACCTTTAATTCGGTTGTTATAATAGTATCAATCCAACTTTTATGGTAGAGTAATGGATTTGACCATTTTAAACAATGAATTAAATATGTTTTAATTTTATTTTTTGTAGATGGACTTTTTTACCCTCTAAATTTCAAGAAGAGGTTGTGTTAACCTCGGGGCATTATCTAATGTAGCGATTACAATAATCAAGACAAATTCACTTCTAAGGCAGTGGCTTAATACCATGACACAATTAAGCTTAATTTATTCATAGTGATTTATTTCCAGTCAATGCTAACGATTTTGTTTTGTAGAAGTTAATTTTCTAACATATCATCAAAGGTGTAACGGCCTGGGTTTTGAAACTCAAGTGTTGGGTTTACCCGAGGCAAGAGCATCACTTTTGAGCTGGTACATTGGGTCTTGAGAGCCCAAGTAGGCTTATCTTTTGTTATTAGGCTCATGTGATTGTTGTGGGTTTGGGTTGGAAAGAGTGGTAGAGGGGTAGTATGGTAAATGCATAATTGGAGGAGATAGAGAGAAGGCTTTAATTTTCTTTATTGTTCAGAGAAGGATGAGATCACCATGCTTTATGGTCTCTTCTTCCCTTCCAAACTCACTTTTCCACACAAAACACCACCAACAAAGGTAGAATCTTGAGGGTTTGTGTTGTGAATCACGTTTGGCTTGTTAAGGGAAGTTTTATCAGCATTCAAGGATCTACATTTCAATGTAAGAATGGTTAGTTTTGGTAGAGAAGGGTGTTTTAGTGGGGGATGTGGAAGGAGAACGGGAATGGGTTTTTAGGAACTTTATTTGAACCGAGCGTTGCACCGAATTGTGAGAGCTATACCGAGGGTATCTGCTACCCCTCGAGAGGCACTTATTGATAGGGTGAGAAGGCAGGGTGCTATAGACTTTTATGGGACGGGGCAAGATAACCCAGTGCAAGTGGAACAATGGTTACAAGATATGCGTTAGATTATGAGACAGATGAGATTGAGATCAGAAGACAAGTTGTCATGTGTTTTGTCCTTGTTGAAAGGAAATGCTAGAGAATGGTGGGAAACAACGGAGCTTGGGTGCTACCCCAATCAACCAACTTGAGATGACTTTCTCGAGGAGTTCGAGAAGAAGTATGTGGGCCGAGCTCACATTGACACCTTGAGGGACTAGTTTAATCATCTTGTGCAAGGGAACCGATCAGTCTTTAAATATGAGCAAGAGTTCCTCCAGTTGAGTAGATATGCTCTCGAGTTGGTTGCTACGAAAAAGATGAAATGTAAGATATTCTTGAAGGGTTTAAGGATAAAAATTCAAACTTATCTAACTACTGTACCACCGAAAGTGTTCTCAGAGTTGATTTCAATAGCTAAGTCTCATGAGTAGGTGCAAGGCTTAACGTATGACCCGTTTGGTGGGAAATAAAGTTATGGTGGGAGAACCTAGAATCCCTCCAACAAAAACTCGTAGACCTACTCTGGAAGGAGTAAATATCGATGGAACTATAATAAAGGAGCCTCGAATTAGAGTTTGAGATTAGACCAGAGGTATGAGTCAGCTGGTCGTGGGAGGCCATCTTCGTCATCATCCATGATGAGCCCGGAGGGTTCACAAAAGAGTGCGGGCACACCAGTTTATGGTCAGTGTGGACGCAGGCACAGAGGTGAGTGTTGAGGAGTAGTAAGAGTTTGTTAACAGTGTAGATCATTGGACTATTTCGTGAAGGATTATCCAGTAGCATTATGAGCTCTCCAGATCAGGTTTAGAGGACTGTATATCAGACCCAGAGGGGACGAGACCTTGATCAAGAAGGAGTGAGCCATGTATCAGGAGGCACCTTTCAGTCTACTACAAGAGCACCAGCTAGGCAGTATACGGTTAGGGCTCAAGATGAATGCACAACTATAGATGTTATTTCAGGTATATTTACCTTGTTTTCAGTTCTTATAGTTACTCTTGTGGATTCAGGATCTACCCACTCCTACATCCGTAGTGGGGTATTCCTACATAGGATCTTGAGATATGAGTTCGTGTGACTAGTCTCTTAAGGTATAATGTATTAGTAGATAAGGTATATCGAAGGTGCCCGATTGAGGTTCAATGGTCATTTTCCCAGCGGATTTAATGGTTCCACTGTTTCAAGAGTTCAATATCATTTTGGGGATGGATTGGCTCTTCGAGCATGATGCTAGTTTAAGATGTAGAGCGAAGAGCTTGAAGTTTTGTGTTGGTTCTAAGCTTGTTGTGAGAGGCGAAAGAAATCCATGCCAGTGTGGTATCAGCTTTGTCAGCTCAGAGGTTAATGCAACAAGGTTGTGAAGCCTTATTGGCTCATGTTGTTGATGCGAGGATTGAGGGCTTGATGCTTGAGAACCTTCAAACTGTTAACGAGTTTATCAATGTGTTTCTAGAAAAGTTACCCGATCTACCTCTTAACCGTGAGTTAGAGTTCCAGATTGATGTGATGCCTAGTACAACACCAGTATCCATTGCATCATATCAGATGGCACCAATGAAGATGAAAGAATTAAATAAGCAAATCCAAGATTTTCTAAAGAGAGGTTTTATTTGACCGATCATCTCTCCTTGGGGAGCACTGGTCTTGTTTGTCAAAAAGAAATATGGGTCTATGAGGATGTGTATTGACTATCGGTAGCTCAACAAATTAACGATAAAGAACCGTTATCCCCTTCCGAGGATTGATGATTTGTTTGACCAGTTAAGAGGTACCCTTGTGTTTTCTAAGATTAACTTGAGGTCAGGATACTACCAGTTGAAGGTAGTGGATGAAGATGTCCAGAAAATCACTTTTATGATGCGGTATAGGCACTATGAGTTCTTAGTAATATCGTTTGGGCTTACCAATGCACCTATGGCTTTCATGGACATAATGAACTTAATTTTTCAACTGTATCTGGATCAGTTCATAGTGGTCTTTATTGATGACATCTTGGTGTACTTACGCTCAAAAGAAGAGCACGATTACCATCTGCGTGTGGTTCTATAGACTCTTAGAGATAGACGACTTCTCGCCAAGTTTAGTAAGTGTAAATTTTGTCTCTTAGAAGTGGCATTTCTTAGCCACATAGTTACTGCGAATGGGATCCGCGTGGACCCTCAAAAAATTTAGGCCGTGGTGGAGTGGAAGCCCCCAAAGAATGTTTTGAAAGTTCATAGTTTCCTGGGTCTTGTCGGGTATTATAGGCAATTTGTTAAAGGTTTCTCTATTGTAGCCGCATCGTTGGCCAAATTGTTGCAAAAAGGGGTTTCATTTAAATGGAACGATAAGAGACAATAGTGCTTTAAGCAATTAAAAGCTTACCTCACAAAGGCCCCAGTTTTGACACAACTCGAACCGAGGAAGGATTATGTTGTGTTTAGTGATGCATCTTTGAATGGGCTTGGTTGTGTCCTTATGCAAGAGGGTGAGGCGGTTGCTTACGCTTCGAGACAACTTAAACCACATGAACAGAATTACCCTACCCATGATTTGGAGCTCGCTGCAGTCATATTTGCATTAAAGATTTAGAGGCACTATCTTTATGGGGGAAAAGTATTATATCTATACGGACCACAAGAGTTTGCAGTAACTGCTTACCCATAAAGAGTTGAATTTGAGACAGCGCCATTGAATCGAGTTGTTAAAAGATTATGACTGCATTATTGAGTATTATCCAGGCAAAGCAAATGTGGTGGTAGATGCCTTGAGTCATAGGTCTATGTCTGATTTGAGAGCCATGTTTACTTGCTTAAGGATAACAGAGGACGGTCGACTCTTAGCCGAGCTTCAGGTTGAGCCTACGTTGGTACAAGAGATAAAAAAGACTCAGGTTTTGGATGAAGACTTGGTAGCACAGATTGAGGTGGTTCAAAAAGGCGAAGCCTCGAACTTTAAGGTACGAGATGGTGAGTACTTGTACTGTAATATCCCAATTTTTAGCTAGTGACCAAAATGTAAATTTTGAAAGTTTTGTGGTTGAAGTATAAACTTTGGAAAAGTTCAGGGACCAAAGTGTAATTTTCAAAAGTTGTGTATTTTAACCCCGTAAATGAATAGTTTACCCCCAAGAATGAAGTTTTCGTGTTACTCAGATTTTTGGTACAGAATTTGTGTTATTGACTATAAAGCGATAAAGTTCGGAAAAACATTCGGATAATCAGATCGTGCTAAAGTTTCAGAGATGGTTCCATGAACCTTAGAAGAGTCATAAAATATTATTTTATGGATATTTGGATGTTAAAAAGGTCAGGAAAAATTTAAATCGGTTGAAATGACGTGGAATGGCAATTTTGTGAATAAGTTGACCGGTAAAGGGCATTTTGGTCATTTCACCCAATAAGGACATGGAATAAATTTTGAGATTACTTTTATGGATGAATAGTGGCTGATTAGAATCCAACTATGTTTAGTTGGAATGTTACAAAATGGCAAATTAGAAATATAAATCTAGTTGGAGGGTATTTTTAGAAAGTGGAATTTATTGAATTAAAAATTAATTTTTAATTATACAAGTGACTTATAGATATGAAATATGAAGGTTTATCAATGAAATTTCATCTACAAAATCGTGGAGAAAGAGGAGAGAGAAAAGGGAAATTTTCCAAGCTCGATTTAAACCCCAAATCTCAGTTTTAAGGTAATCTTCCAAACTGCAAAGTTGTTCATCTCTTCAATATCTATCTATTGATGTAAATTATTCATGGATTTCATGCTTGATTGATGAGACTTTATATGAGAGAGAAATTAGGGTTTATGTTCAAATTGGGGGTTTTATGATTTTATGAATCTATGTTCGATTTTATGTTGAAATCAAGTAAGAATGATGTTGGATTTATGTTTTTGAGTTGTGATTTAAAACCTAAACAATTCAACAACCTTGAAGAAGATTAGGGTTTAGGGATCCAACCTTAAACTAGGGTTTATGATGATGAGTTAGTAATCTTGCAAGCTTGATTTGTTGTTTGGAATCAAAACCCTAAATTTAAACCCTAAAGGACTAAATTAGCAAAGTGTTAAAGTTAGGGGTTCTATTCTGATTTTTAGAATTTGAAATGTATTTATGTTATTAGTGATGTTAGAGACATGAAAATGAATTTAGAATGCTAAACCAACGATTAATCGCTTTAGTGACCATTTTGACAATTTGTCAAACTTGAATGGTCTATTCGGTAAAGAGGATATGTAGAAGGAGTAAATCTGATTTTTAGTTAAAATGATGGAATTAAGGTAGTAATGTTGATTTGAGGACTAATTTGCAAAGTTAAGAAGCATGAATCCTTGTATTAGAAATTTGGTGACCATGTTGACAAATCAAGAGAAATTAGAGGAGTAAAGGTTTAAGCTTATTATGATGAAGGATGTAAAGAGAACATATGAATAAAAGATTTATTCTAGCCATTTGAAGTAAAGTGGTGGGACTAAATTGACAAATAGAAAAATAAGGAGAAGTTGGTGTAAATTAGAAGTTATTCATGGAAAGTTATGTTGGAATTTGAATTATGGCAGTAAGTTTAAAAATTCGCCATAAATTCTACAAAAATGGTTAGATGGTGAATTTTATATCATTGTAAAGATTTGTTAGTCTAGTTTCGTTTCCAACAAATGGAAACTGATTTTGAGTTCCGAGTTAAAAGATATGAATTTTTAATCGAATGAAGGTCAGAAAAATTATAGAACAGTTTCTGCCTGTTCAGCTTTGTGACGTAAATGTAAGGAATTTTCATAATTTTTGTAGATTTTATTAATTTATGTGGCTTATACCTTTAGAACCTTTATTGAATCTAGTTTCTGAGGTAGAAAGGAAATTGAGATCTAGTATGTATTCTGCCCTGTATAAGTAAATCTTTGAAGGTAGCGCAAGTTGTCAGAAAATGGAATTTGAAACATTTTGTATTTAAATGTTAGTCAGCAAGCTCGGAAGAATTAATGGAAGTTCAAATTGGTAATTAAGGACCATAATGAGCTTTTGAACAGTACAAGAAAGAAAGGAAAAATATTTGGAAATTTATATTCGAGTGATTATATTAGACAACATGTTTAAGGTATTGTTAGATTTGAATCTAACAAATATTTTATCTTATTCATGTGATTAATGAAGTCAAGTCCGAATCAAAGAAGGTTTGAGGTAATTTGAAAGCAAAGATCGAACTAGGACTTAGTGAGGCATTGTGTTAAGTGGTCAAGGTGAGTGCAATGCTGCATAACATGATATATGGATGTTTTATACATCATTAGGAAGACTTACGATGAGTCTACCTTATTTATATATTGGCATGATATTTATGTCATTGATCATATATTGACATGTTTTAAATATGTCAAAGGTTGAACATACGTGCATAGATCACTAGTTATATATGATGTTATATTATGAATGTTATTTTGGGTATGAACTGCCCAATATTAAATTATGTTGATATACATTGCCATGGATGGAATAAATATGGAATATATGCCCAAGTATGTTAATGAGGGACAGGGTATAGTTGGCATGCCATAGAGTCCAGCAGCACGCTGCATACTCGGTTTAGCACTATAGTGTATATAAAAGACACTTAGTGTATATGGTTAGCACTACCTTATGTGCGGATGGTTACCACAACCTTATGTGCGGATGGTTAGCAGAACCTTATGTGCAGTTTTGACTCGTGTACCCAGGGTCCTCATAGGCTTATATTTGGGATATGGTTTATGGTTAATAAATGATAAATAGGTGAATAAGCTTATGAGATTTTGGAATAAATGGCACGTATATTGGTAAGAAATTTACGTGTGATTTATATCATGTTAATATATGAATAACATGATGGATTTACATGTCTAGTGATCATGATGCATTTATGCATATAAGGCATATTATGAAAAATAAACAAGCATGAAAGTCTTATGACAATAGCATGTAGTAAATCATTACTAATGCAATGTGAAAGTTGATGCTTTGGCATATATATCATATTATATAAACATAGCCATGAAGTCGAATAAAGTTTAAATTATTGTTATTAACTTCCTTTATTGCCTCACTAAGTTCGTACTTAGCGTGTGTTTGATTATGCACACGTAGGTAAATGAAGATGAGAGTGAGAAGAGCATTGCATCAATGTTGGAAAGCTAAATAGGTAATCACAGTAATGACATCCTAATTGAGGTTTGATTATTATAGTGGCATGTATACTTGCTAAACCTATTTGAGTTGTGATTGGCCATTAAAGTTCGTTATGGTTTCATGATAATTGGCATTTCTGAAAGATTTAAAGTTAAGAGTAACCTCAGGTGATGAGTTGCATGCTAAGATAATTGAGAGCATGTATGTTTTATTATAGTCAATTGTTCCTATAAGCATACATAACATTTGAAGACATTTGGAAATTAAATTAGGATGAGTTAGAAATATAAAAATGCAAGAATGTGCAATTTGGGACAGGGTGTACCAGTACTCAAGATTTGGGTTCAAAATTATCAAAACTTGAATTTTGTTTCAAATATCATAAATATTTAAGGATAGTAAAATTGTGACATTCTTGATTCGTATTCATCGTATGGATACGAAAAGGGGTGTTACGTGTACTTTAAAGGTCGACTGTGTGTTCCAGTTTTGGAGGATTTGAGGGATCGCATCTTGAGAGAGGCACACTATAGTCCTTTCACAGTACATCTGGATGTATCAAGACCTTCGTCATTTTTATTTGTGGCTGTGTATGAAAAGAGATGTCTCTGCATTTGTGACAAGGTGTTTAGCTTGCTAAAAAGTAAAGGCGGAACAATAGGTTCTATCTAGTCTGCTTCAGCCTGTAACGCCCCGATTTTGGGCCTAGTGATTTTAAGGCTTGTTAGACAGTCTGATAGACCGGGTTAGGGATTCGAGTCGGATTCGGGAGTAAATATTTTTCGGTAAGATAAAAATATGGAAAAATGGTTAAAAATCATATTTTAATATATGATTAATATTGGCAAAAACAATTTTGGAAAATGGGCTTTGGAAGTGTGACATTTTGGTTAGTCCCTGAATTTAATGTAACCCCCTCGACCCGGCCTAATCGCAAGACCGAACCGAGCGAGCTGCATTAGGTTTACCGAAGTAAACCGTAAAGAATTAAACCTGAAACCCGACCATTTTTTCTTTTATCTTATCTAGATGAAAAATTATTATCATACATGTACACATTGATTTCTAGTGAAAACCCAAATAAATCGGGCATCGAATTGACATCCAATTGATCACAAATGCAATTTAGGGATCAAATTGAAATTTCACAAAACTATAGGGACTTAGCTCATTTTTCTGTTAGCAGCCTTTAATTAAGTAGGTTTCATGCTTACATGTCAAAAATCAGCTCAAAAGGATCATTCATACTCATTCAATTGCATCTACAACATTTAGGGACTAAAACGTAAGAAATTAGAACTTCAGAACATCCCAAATAACTGATTTAATGGTAGCCGTATCGGTATGGTTACTCCCGTTTCAGTACGCCCCTATTGATTCAAAACCCCTTAACATTATGTCATACCGAAACAGGTACCCGCGTACCGAAACGCCAGCCAAAATTGCCTTGACCCGTACTGGAATGATCGCCGCGTACCGGTACGCTAAGCCTGAAATGGCTTACCTGTACTGAAATAGAGACGCCTGTATTGGTACGCCTGGACCTGAAATGTCCATTTTTGTTGGTTTAACATGCTTTTGATCACTCCAAAACAACCTAACATGCCCTTTACATATATCCAACATATTCAAGAATCATACCACACCAAGACAACCTAACTTCAACATCAATTCATGGTATTATACTTCAAAAGGAAATCTAGAGGCATGCTTCCTAGAAAATCAATCAAGCAAAGCATGAAACTTCAAACCATCACCACAAACAATCATTAATGGCCATTTACAAACCAAGAGTAACAAAACAAACTTGTTCAAATAGGGAGTTTAACAAAACACCTCCCAAAATAACAACGAAACCCCCCATTGCCCTTATTATTTATAGTCTATACCAAAAACATACTTTGGTGATCAAGTCTTGTTGTGATCCCTTGCTTCTCGTTGCCTTCCAAGCTCTTAATTCTCTGCATTGATGGACAAAGTGAGCATAAGCACACTAGGCTTAGTGAGGAGTGCTTAAAGCAACACACCATCAATGCATTAAAAACCATTTCTCAACATTGCATTGAAATCTCATTTCAATCGTCATTTAAAATATTATCATGCCTTGAAAACCATGCACTTAAGATCTTTTAAACCAGTATATTAAACCATATGCAACATGTATCATTAATCAACAGCAACTCCCATTGCTCAACCTCAATTTAAGCCTTCCCATGCATAACAACCATTTGCAAAGCTTAAAGAGTAAACATGTATAAATCACATTATACAACATAAACCTTTCTATGATACATCAACAATTATATTAGCTTACAATTCATTAACCAAGTTCCTTTATCAAAATAGTTCATCGGATACACGGATTCAACAAGTGTTCTCCCAACACTTCAAGCCATCTTCACTGGAATAGCAATACAATCACAATCGCATTACATTACAACTGGGTACACTTTCAACCCACGGGGACACCAACCCCTTACCTCGGTTAGATGCTTAATCCACTAACGGGAGTTTACGATACTGTATAACCCCTCCACCGTTAGGGTACTTGGATGGATTTTTCGGTACACGGATCTAAACCCCTCAACATCCAAGGTGACTTATTATAGTGCACTATCAATCCTATGTCCGGCCAACTATATCAAATAACAATTTTAAAACCACATCACTTGCCAATATAATTAACCATTTACTGTTTATCTCACTGTTTTCAACAAGCATTAAACAAACCAATTTTCCAAAGCAACAACCATGCTTTAAAACATAAGTATAAACCATATACTTAAAAGGATCACTTACCATGTGCATCCTTCATTATTTCATGCTTAAAATCAGTATTTCAAATACTTTAAACATGCTTTAACAGTAGGCATTATATAAATCAAAACAAGTGCATTAAACATATCATACTAGCACAACCGAGAGAGAAAACCACTTTATACTTACTTCCTAGTTTAAACAAGTGTATCAAGCAAAGTTTAAACTCCCATAAACCACCTTTAAAACATTCCAAGGCTAGAATCCACGTTCTCACTCACTGATACGCAAAACCTCAATTCGCCGACGTAAAATCAAGCGTCTGAAGCCTCCAAAGCTTCACCGTTCACTTCTGGATCAACCTCCCTTGTTTTTATCACATTAAAACAGAGGATTAGTGCATCTCAATGCATTCAAAACACTGCAACAACAAATCCTCACAGACTTCCACAACCCTCTCAAAATTACCTAACCACAACAACCGAAATCAACATCTAATCCTTTCCAAACACAACCCAGCCACAATCTAACACTTCCATAACCATCAATTAACGCTAAAAAATAAGATTAATTCATCCATATACTTCGAGCAATTAAATAGCCACCACAACTCCACAATAACACAAATCTAACAACCTAAATAACTAGGGATTCAAGAGTTCTAGATTCCATTGTTAAAAACAACTTATCAACATAATAATACTTCCAAAATATGATTAAAACCAATCTTCAACACTGGAAAAAAGATCCGATACAGATCTTTCACAATTTCATCAAATTCACCCAATTAAATCAATTAATTCAACATAAAAGCACAAAATTAGATTATAAACCAAAAATCAAGGATCAAACACTTGGGAATATCAATAAAGAACCATTCAATAGAGGAGATCACAGACCTTACCCTTATTGTGTGATTTCTCTCTCAATTGGCTTGTTTAAAGCTAGGAAAACACAAGATTTCAATGAGGTTTTGTAAATCAAAGTTAAATAATCAATTACAAATCAATAATCTGAGTAAAATGATCTGTCACCTCTGATTTTTAATGAAAACTTGAGTGTTTGGCAGAAGAGAAGTGGAGAGAAAAGTTACGTCAATTTTCTTTAAAGTGATAACTAACTTTTTAATAACCAAATTCCCTTTTAATCAACTTTTAAAACATATGTTAAAAAAACTTAATTGATAGGAGAAATCACCAGCAAAAACTTGATAAAATAGCTCCTTAAGGATTCTAAGAATTTGATCCTTTTCATTTTAGTCACATTTAAAAAACCAGTTTTCAAAAATTTCATTTTGGTCACTAACCAAAATGTCACACTTCCAAAACCCATTTTCCAAAATTGTTTTCACCAATATTAATCATATATTAAAATATGATTTTTAAAATTTTTCTATATTTTTATCTTATCAAAAAATATTTACTCCTGAATTCGACTCAAATCCCTAACCCAATCCACCAGACCGTCTAACAAGGCACAAAACCGCTAGGCCCAAAATCAGGGCGTTACACAGCCGATTCAGATTCTTCAATGGAAGTAGGATCGGATCACCATGGATTTTGTTACCGACTTGCCGATGCTCAAAAGAAATATGATGCTATTTGGGTGATAGTGGATCGATTGACCAAGTCTGCTCATTCTTGCATGTACGTATGGATTTCACCTTGGAGAGGTTGGCTCAGTTGTGTATCAAGGAGATTGTGAGGTTGCATGGAGTGCCATCATCGATCATTTTGGATAGGGACCCATGTTTCATAGCTAGATTATAGAAAAAGATCCATAATGCTTTAGACACCAAGTTGCATTTCAGTACAGTTTTCACCCTCAGACCGATAGCCAGTTTGAGCGTGTTATCTAGATTCTTGAGGATATGCTCTGATGTTGTATTGTGGACTTTTAGGGAAGTTGGGAGGAGCAACTACCGTTGTTGAATTTGCTTACAACAATAGTTATCAATCAAATAATAGGATGACCCCTTTCGAGGATCTTTATGGACATAAATATAGGAAACCTTTGTGTTGGACCAAGCTTAATGAGAGGAGGATTATGGAAACTGTTCTGGTTAGACAAACCGAAGAGAAGGTTCAGATATTCAAAGAAAGGTTGCAAGCGGCCTTTGATCATCAAAAGGCTTATGCAGATCAGAAACACAAGCACGTCGTGTATAAGGTGGGTGAGAAAGTGTTTCTAAAAGTGTCATTGTGGAAATGGATAATTCGTTTTAGACAGAAGGGCAAGTTGAGCCCAAGGTATATCGAAACTTATAAGGTGCTTGAGAGAGTTGGGCCAGTAGCTTATCGGCTGGCTTTGCCTCCAGATTTGGCATGTATCCATGATGTTTTTCATGTGCCTATGTTGATATGCTACCGTTTTGACCCTTCGCATGTCATACCGCTCGAGGACATTGAGATTAACACAGATTTGACATATGAAGAACCGGTGAGAGTGCTTGATAGAGGAGTCAAAGAGCTACATAACAAGTGTATAACTCTTGTAAAGATGCTGTGGAGGAACCACGAAATCAAAGAGGCTACGTGGGAGGTTGAGGCTGAGATGAATGAGCTCTATCCATATTTGTTTCCGCCAGGTAAATTTTGAGGATGAAATTTTCTTTAAAGGGGGAGAGTTGTAACGACCCGGGTTTTGAAACTCAAGTGTTGGGTTTACCCGAGGTAAGAGCCTCACTTTTGGGGTGGTACGTTGGGCCTTGAGAGGCCAAGTGAGCTTTTCTTTTGTTATTGGTCTTATGTGATTGTTGTGGGTTTGGGCTGGGAAGAGTGAAAGAGAGGTAGTATGGTAAATTCATAATTGGAGGAGATAGAGGGAATGCTATAATTTTCTGCATTGTGCAGAGAAACATGAGATCACCATGCTTTATGGTCTCTTCTTCCCTTCCAAACTCACTTTTCCACCCAAAACACCACCACCAAAGGAAATTTTTATCAGCATTCAAGGATCTACATTTCAAGGTATGAATGGTTAGTTCTGGTGGAGAAGGGTGTTTTATTGGGGGTTGTGGAAGGAGAACGATAATGGGTTTTTAGGAATTACATTCTCGTTTAGATGTGTGTTTTTGACTCCCTTAATCCCCCTAGCAATGTTGTGACATGTTTGGTAACATCTCTTGTAGTGAAAGAGGTTAGGAACTCATCTAAGGATCAAGGGAAGAGCAAGGCTTGAATTTATGCTAGGGGCTTTATTCTCAGCTGTGGAATCAAGGTTAGTACACCACTAACTCCTATGAATTCTTGCAACTCATAAGAATAGGCTTTGGTGCATGATTTTGGTATTTGTGGTTTGGGTATGCTTTGGGTGATCTTCAATGGTAAAATGTGGAATTGATGTTTTTAGGGGGCTTAAAATTGGTAGTGACTCGCCTAATAACTTCACCATAACTTTAGGAACGATTTGGGGCTTAACCATTAGGTTAAGTAGGATTTCTGGGTGAAATCCAAACCTAGACTTTAAAATTTTGGGCTCGTATATTGTTACTAGGTGTCCAGTATCGATACCCATATAAAATAAAGGAGGTGGTTTGTGAGTGGCATACTAGTACTGATGAACGCGTATTGGTACCCCTTGCTTATTGGGAATTCCAGTAACGCTTTTGTGTACCGATACGCTAAGGGCGTATCGGTACTACTATTCTATTGCCTGAGAAAGGCTTTCGCGTACCGTATGCAAATGGTCTGGCACGGGTAAGGATCGGTACAGGGTGGATCACGTACCGATGTTGAATATCGATACGGAGGTGAGCGTATCGGTACAACTTGAGGCACTAAATCTGTCAAACCTAATTTGAGTATCGGTACTCGGGGAGGAGTATCAGTTCCTAGAGAGGCGTATCGATACCCATATAAGAGTATCGGTACTTGTTGGACAATCTATCTAAAGAATTTGAGTTTGCGTTTGGGGGTTCTATGATTCGAGGCAAAGGGCTCAAGGGGTCTCTTAAGGTATAAAATGAATATTAAAACTGAGAAACGGATATTTAAACCACGTACATAGAATAAAAGGGCTAATGATTCGGTAAATATTGGGTGAATTGAATAAAGTAGTAACCCATAGGGATCCTAGGTGGATTGGTTGATATTGTGTGGTGACTAAAGCTCTTGATGTGTGCTGATGGGTTGCCTAGATAATTGAGTCATCCCTTGTTTATTGGATTTGGATACCCATAGAAGTGTGTTGCAACACCTTGAAGACTCCTAAATGTAGGATCTGGATGCTATGTGGACGCGACCTTATTCGAAGATATTTGATAAGAGATTCTGAGCATGGATAGAGGATCCAGATGCTTTGTGGACGTAGGCCTCATCCCCACGAGTATAGGATCTCGATGCTATGTGGACGTGGGCTTCACTTAATATTATTGGTATTATCTGTGTGAAACTATGTGAACTTATGAGGTATAGGTACATGCTTTGTGCAAAATCATACATTCATAATGCTATGTGTTTAGGTGGTTATGGTAGCGCCATCGTTATCTTGCCATGATATCATTCATGTTGTATTTCTTTATTTATGATTTGCATGAAGCATGGTTGAGTGGCGGTGTATCCACTGAGCTTTGTTAGCTCAGCGTTCAGAATTGTAGGTTCTATTGGCAGGTAGGTAGGTTGCCGTGAGGCTTGAAGGAGCACCATCAAGGCATGGATTTCAGTATCGACTTTAGTTGTTGAGTATAATTGCTAGATGTATTCGGCTATGTATTTGTAGGACCCTATATATAATCTGTAACTCTCTTTTGTACTATGTGGTCAAAGTCGAATGTTTAAGTATATGTAATTGGAGCTCTACTAATATTGTTTTAAATACTTGGATTTTATCTATGTTTTAAATGTATGGACTTATGTTTTATTGGACTTATCGTGTTTTTGGCTTGAAAACAAAAAAAAATTATTTGCAAGGGTTTTGGGCTTAGGGAATAAATGTGACATACGGGTTGAGAGTGTTACAAAAGACACTGATAATATTATTATTAATTATCTTAGTAGGCATGATGGGTAGAGGTAAAAAAAACTCTAGAATCAATTAGAGAATGAACTATTGTCTGAAAGAAGCCCAACAAAGGGATTCAAAGACCACAATATCTTAACCAAGGATTTGTGTCAATACAAACTTTGGTAATGTATTATCCTAATCCAGGATATTATGTTCTTTCTCCAATGGTAAGAATACCAATTAAAAATATGCCACAAATATCAACACCACAAGCAGTAAACCCATTGCAGTGTTCTCAGAGGTCTCAATGGTCTCAAGATCCAAACTTAGCATATCAAGCCAGTTATGTTGAAATTATAAATAAAGTAGAAGAGTTGTTGAAACCACAACAATCTGAAGAAATCTAAGATTTTTATAACCCTAGTTTAGATTTAAATTTTTATAATTTGGTTAATGATGTATGGAAAAACCATATCACTAGTCAAAAGAGCAAACTTTAGAAGAGCCCTTACAAAATTCTCTGAAACTTTAGTTGAAGAAACAACTAAAGAAAATAAAATTCAAGATCTATTATTAAAATCTATTATATATTGAGATTGGGAAGAGCTTGGACTTACTTTTTTGAAAATTGAGGAGATAAACTATCTTCTTGATACTTGTCAATATTTCCTCGATAATGGGATAATAAATCCTATTTTAATTAAAGTTTTTATATTATGCTTATATAATAAATCTAGGTTTGTTCTTACTATTGAACTATTTTCTAAAATAAATAAAGCTATTTGCAACCAGCAAGAGCAATTTAAAAAAAGTATTTTCAGAATATTTTTTACAAGCATATGTTTTTGAAAATAATATAAGATAAAAAATTTCCTGTTGTAAAATTTAGACTTGATCATTAACCATTAAACATAAGTCATATTGAATGGGGGTTTTGTCAAAGAAATTACATTACAAAACCTATCTTTTCACTTATTAAGAGATTTTCCAGATTTTATAAAATCTAAATTATATAGTTATTTGATTATGTTAATATTTTAATTTTAAAATAAATAGTCTAATTCAAATAGCTAATGAAAAAAATTTATCAACCATGCCAAATTTGGGAATTTAGTATAATTGAGGGAGCCAAGCTACGTGCAGCAGAAGAAAATGCAAAACAATTACAAATCTTCATTGATAAAAGCTACAATAATCCAATTTATTATTAGATGCAAGCTTGATTGAACCTCAAGGCAAAAGCTCAAAATATACTATCACAACATTACTATAGATATTGGACGGATGGCAGAAGAATATTTGTGTATCAGTGGGATGATAAAAAATAAGATGATAAGGCTAAAGAACTATTAATAAATATAGTCAATATGGAAACGGGTGACTTACCCTTACGATATAATAAAGGGTAAATTTTTCATACACAAGCTGTGTAAAACTAATTTTACGCAAGCTTGCATATTTATACTATAAAACTTAAATATTAAATTTTTAACCCTAATCTAAAAAAACTAAATTCATAAACTTTAAACCCTAAACTAAAACCTTAACACTTAAAATTAAAAGGCACGTGTAAACTAAACTTTACGCGGTATGTGTATCAAATTTTTTTCTATAATAACTGAAAGCATCAATTGTACATGGGATTACTTGAATTCACCGGCATCACCTGGACGAAATAAAAATGACAAATTTAACAAAAAAACTAAAAAAACAGCAAATCAGACGAACAAAAGCTAAAAAATAGCAAGACGGATAAACAAAAGAGGAAGCCACCTCAATTATTAAAAGAGTATAAAAACGCTTAAAGATATGGAAGACACCGTAACAATCGAAAAAAGTTATGCATCGATCTTCAATATCAAATTAAATAAAGTTTAAAAAAGTGAGTCTATATAAGTGGAGCTTGCAATAAAGCAGGGCAACTTCTGCCACCAACATCTCCTCCCACTCTAAATTTTTATCTTGTTAACACCTCCATTTTTAAATATTTTCTTTTGTAATCTTTTATTTTCCATTAAAATCTTTGTAAAATATTTTCGCCACCGTCATCATGTCTGCAACTACTACCAGATCACGAAACACATTAACGAATCGACATCTATAAGAAGAAGGATATACTTTGTTCAAACACCCAACCATGGTCTCACAGATCATGAAACACGTCTTAGCCATTAACCAACATGAATTTCTACGTTATAGTCTTGTTTTGGCTTAATTGCATCATGTCTTTAAACTTTTGAACAAAAATAAAGTTTTTGAATTCTTTTTACTTAATTAAGTTTTTATACTCCAAAATTTTACCAGTTCACCCTTTTTATTAACGTTGCTTGTTATATTTAATAATTTTTTTGAATAAACTGGTGCAACGTATTATCACTTGATATTTTTAAATCTTTTTTATTGTTTAAAAATTTTCTTTAAAATTTTAAAAATTATAAAAAAAACTTATAAAATTAGTATTTTAAAAACTCTGTAAATATCTCGTGAAAAAACTATAGTGTGTTACGTGACAAAAATATCTCAAGAAAAAAATTAAAAATTAATAATTAAAATTAGTCGAAAGAGTTTAATTGATTTAATTTATTGGTTCGAAGGTTTAATTGGATAAAAACAATAGAGGCTTAATTGATTTTTTTTTTCAAAAGTTCAAAGGCTTCAAAACTCTTGAACCACTTGTTTTTTATGTGATGGAAAAGATATGCTATTACCCAAAACCAGAGAAGTTTACCATGAGTATGGCGCAGAGCATGGATGTATTTAATAAAGAAAAACAAAGAATTCTTATTATCAACAAAACCAAACATAACGAAAACACCACATTCTTGCTATATACTTGAAACTATAACTGAACTAGAGACAGCCATCATGTCTTGCCAAGAAAAACAACATATCAATTACTTTAATGAAAACACCACATTCTTGCTGCAGGGACCATCCTAGACAACTTTCTAGGCTGCCAGTACTATGATCACAATCAGAAGCACAATTCCGAATATCACCAGGAGCAAGCAAGCCTGCATATCCAAGGTAAATAAATTAATTCATTTGGTTAGGTTAAAGGTAGATGGTATCCCGCATCCCTCACAGACGAAATCATCTGTGTAAGATGGTTTCGTATAGGCAGAAGACAAACTTAGGAAAACCCCACACTAAGTCTCACTGTCACAATTAAAAGGCGGGGATATAGCCGATGTCTGTCTTAATGGAGTTCTACACCCAATGCACAGTTTTAATTTCTTAAAATAAAAGAATCAGAGAGCACTGTATGTTACCAGAGAAGAATTTGATCTCTGGCTCTTTGCAGCTTTCACGAGATGGGATTTTGCCTGCAAAGTGGCAGCCTGAGAATTTTCGATATGGGTCCCAATGTCATCTGCAAAACACATTGACTGACGATACTTCTCTACATGATCCAGTCAACCAAGAACAACCATGGTGAATTCAATGCAAAAGATAAAATATTCTACCTATCATAGTTCCTTGCTCATGAACTAGCACAGCAAGATCTTTGAAGATCTCGTTCACCTCACCAATTTGGTTCTGAATTTCTTGAAGTCCTTGTTCTCTTTCATCAATGATAGCCTCATTAAATGCAATCTCATTATCCAACAGCACGACCTCTTGTCTGCAAGGAAAAAGCACTCGAAAGCTAAAGGCTGCAGTTGGACAATCAAATTCATATAGATAAATACTAAGATAATACAGCAGATAAACAGTCTAACCAAATAGCACCCTTGGATCACCATAAAATTTTCTTCTTTAAATTCTAAGCACGAAAAATATACAAAAGATGCATATAAGCATGGCTTGGGGGAATAAATACGATCAATCATCATTCCATAAGTATGTAGATTTTAGAATGCGCAATCGAGTAAAACATTATATGACTTGGATCTTTTGATTAGTTATGATGCTCCAATCTAACAGATGCCTATTGATATACAAACAGGCAAGTGTGCATGTAGACGCACAGATACTGGGAAAAAGAACTTGCATGGAGGGTTCATACAAATCTAGAATCCATTTACAGAAGTGATCCAAACTGCCTGTACTGTGTGAGGGGATGGCTTGCCAAAAATTCTAAAGCAGAACTTACCTTCTTGATTCAACAAGGGCTCGCTGTTCGGCACTTTTATCTGAACCTATATCCATCTCACCCGTCGTATAGCTGCATACAATAGGAAGAATCCTCTAGAATAAGATTAAGAATAACATGCCAAAGGCTAGCAAAATTGAAGGATATCACATAACAATTTAAATTTGCAACCTGTAAAATGTGGAAAATTCAGTAATCAATATAGATCTTTTAAAATTGATTTGTTAAAACCATTGCAAATAACTCAAATTTTCATGTGTGACATTACCACAAGCACATTGGGTTCACTCTGCTGCATATACATGTAACCGCTCCTATGATATACATACCTTGAAGGAAGAACTGCCTGGGGAACAAAAGGAGAATATGATGTTTCTCTTTCAGCTGCAAGCCGTTGAGCCTTTTGAAACTCTTTCAAAACAGCTTGAAAATCCTTTGCAAGTTTGGCATCTGTTATCTTCTTGCTTGCCTACAATAACAAGAAAGGACATCAAATTTTTATGTGTTTCAAATAACAACAACAACAAAGCTGCTTTGCTTGGTTGACATAATCAACCAGAAACCAAACTTACGCTAACTTGAGCATTATGATCTGTTTCACTAGCTTGTTTAAGTTTAGATGAAGTGTCCTTCACTAATTGCCCAATATGTAGCCTTGTTTTATGCCTGCCAAGAGAGACATATCAGCTATAATGCCCACTCATGAGATAATTAACATACTTAAAATCACTCGAGAAAATCGACAGAAAGCAACTGTTTCCCATGCAATACAACTACAAGGATGCAGACTTCTAAAATAATCAAGAAAATCCAACATTAAAATCAAGAAACCTACAAGCTATTTCAAGAATTGTCAGGTCCATCCAAACAAAAATGAGAATTCTCTGAGGTTTCTCCAAATGAAAGTTAAATTGAACTTGACCAAGGGGATAAATCTATCATCCCTAATTGGCCTTCCAATCTTTCTTAAAATAAACGAAGCTAAAATCAACGCAATTGAACAAAATTAGACCATAAATAAGTATTTTAATTCACAAATAAAAGACGATCAAACAGAAATCACGTGATCAGATAAAATGGGAATCGAGGAAATTGAATTCAGCAAGACTAACAGCTTTTCTCGGAGCTCAGGAGTGTCCTTTGGAGTGCCAAGGGTATTGACGAGTCGCTGGAAGGTGGAGACGGCGGTGTTGATTTGGAAAATGCCAGAAGCCACGGCTTGCGAGGCGTCTTGCTTTCCGTTGATCAGGTTTTGCCTCGACGCAAATGGCCGTCCAGCTTCCACATCTTGAAAGCTCATGATTGCTCCTTCTCTGTATCTGTCTTTGTAAAAACCCTAACTTTACCGAGAAGTTCTTTTTCTTGAGAAAGGGATGGGAAAACAAAAGGAACAGATATTGCACGGTTAGGAAAAACACGATGGAAATTTGGTGAAAAAAAGAACCAAAGTACAGGGCGACAATTGGGGTACTGTGACAGTGAATTACTCCATAAAAGAAATATAATGGAATTTGACGTTTTCTATATAAGATGTTTTGATTTAAATAAGGGTAAATTCTACATTTCATCATTCAACTTTTTGCATTCTTATTTTGATTATTAACGTTTTAAATTTAATTAAAGTTTTAAATTTACTCCTATTTTGATCATTCCGCCTTTAAATTTTTAAACGACATTAGGACTAAATGTTTATCTTTTAAAATTTATGAAATTACCTTAAAACTTTTCATTTTTATGAAAATCTCATGATTTTGAATTTCTTTTGATTTCTCGACTATGGGTATCTTCTTTTAAATCGCAAAGGTGGGGAGATGAAGAAGTAGGAAGAAAGAAGTATATCTTGATTCCATACCGATCGAAAGATAGATAATGTAGATTAGAGTAGTTTAAGGTTTTACGAATTTTGGATTTTGGGTTGAATTTCACAAATTTTAAAATGATTCTGAGAAAATTTAAACTGATAAAGTGATAGGAGACGATGAAATGAGTTTTTCAGTGTCTTAAATGGTCAGAAAAGACGTCAAATAATGGTAATTTCAGCATCGATGTGACACAAGAATGAAATTGTAAAACTTTCATCTTTGAAGAAAAATATATAATCAAAAAAAGAAATGGCGTGGATGAGATGTAGTTTTTGTGTCAGCATGAAAAGTATATGCCAACACATGTGATTGTCATGTCAGCAAAATAAATATATGCCATTACATTGGTTATCACGTCATCCTTACATTTATGATTTAACGTGCGAATGACCAAATAAAAATAAATTAAAAGTCGAATAATTATATTAAAAAATAAATTTTAATAACTTAAATAGAAATGACAAAAAGTTGAGTGATGAAATTTATAATTTACTTTAAATAGAAATTGAAATTCTAAGAATTTACTTTTTATTTATCGAATAATGTAATACAATTTTTTAAAATCTCATCCCCCACACTAGTAAGCATTATTGATTAAGATAAATAAAACTTGTTTTCTCTGATACAATATTAAATTATCCAAAACTTCTATCTTATATTCGTTCGAACTCATATCCTCAAAAATATTACAATAACAATCGCACTAATTATCTAAAAACTGTTAGTAGAATCAAAATTGATTATACTTAAATTATTTGTTATATATGAAAAATTATTAGATGGGTCTGGCTCACTCCGTCATCCATGATCTTATCCAATAATAATTTTTCATTTCATTTTTTTTCCAAGGTGAATCTTCACCTCTTTCTTACATATTATTAAATGAATGAATCTCACTGAATGAGAGCATGAAGGATGTAGTGAGCCGAAACCATTTAATTATTTCTCGTTAAATATACTAAAATTTTGATTACACAAATTGCTTTAAATAGATTACATATAAGAAAAAAAAGGCCTTAATTCATCATCCGAGGTAGAAAAAGAATTAGATATATTTTTAGGTTGTAATTTTTTATTACAAAATAATTACACAGAAAAATATTTGTAGGGAGAATTATATCATATATCTTTCTCACTATATTAGTTATGATCCCTGTCAACAAAAAGTATTTGTTTTACATTTTTTTCATGTTAATATTTTTATCAAGTGAATTTTTCCTCGTATTTTTTACATTAATTTTTAAAAGTAAAATTTTAAAATATTTGAGTGAGTTGATGACATAAAAAAAATAATGAAATGGTTTATATTAATTGAAACTATAACAAATGTGATCCAAAAATATAATTTTCTAGTAATAGATACCTCATAACAGTACTGAAACTTAAATAAATGAGGTGTCAAGGTAATAACTATTGCCGAATATACTATGCCACCTGCGCCCAGATCCAAAACATTTCAGCATCACCCCAACTCTATTAATACAGGACTGTAGGGTCATCATGAAGATACATACATCAAACTCAGGGAGGGAGTTAAGGTTTAAATACGAGGGGACAAGTTGTTTAGCTTTAAAATAAATAGGGTTTAAAAAAGTAATTAAATTATAAAATTAAAAAAATAAAGTTTAATTTTATAAATTTTAATTTAAAAGGTCTTAAAAATTGTTGAGATATTTATTTTGATATAACAAAGTAAAAAATGTTTTGGACTTGAACAAATATTGCAAAAACAATTCAAAATCCATTTAATTTGAAAAGTATGTTTGAAAGATTTTAAAAGTGTTTTTGACTCAAACATATAGTTTCAAGTACTTTAAAAGTCCCCAACGGCTAGTTTTTAAATGCCAGTTTTCCGATGGCTAGTTTCTAACGGCTAGTTTTTCAACGGCTAGTTTTCCATTCCACACTATAAATACAAGCCAAAGACACTTGAAGAAGAAGAGGATGGGCATCCAAGCCTAAAGTTCAAGAGATAAGAGTCTTAATGTGTTTATATCTTTTTAATCTCTTGTAAATTCTTTAGTCCGATCCTAGTGAGCCAAAATGTGTAAACACTCATCTAGAGAGGTATTTTGTTTACAAATGTCAAGACCTCATTGTTGAGGGATAGGTTCTAGTTTAGCCTAAGGAAAACTAGGGAGAGGGTTCTATCTTAGCCCGTGAAAAGATAGGGATGTAAGGTTACCCCTTGAACCCGTAAAAATGGAAGAATTCATTGTTAGTGAATTGGGAAATCCTTAGTGCAGATGCTAAGGTAGTGGATGTAGACCTTGGTTAGAAGGTTGAACCACTCTAAAATCGATCGTGTCAAATTGTCATTTTTTCGGTTTTTGTTTTCCCAATTTCCAAAGAAACCTCTACACCCTTCATCGTCGCTAATTTCGGTTGAAGACATCGAGCCTTTCAATTGGTATCTGAGCAAGGTCTCTTTCATCGGATTAACATCCTAAGAGATGATCCTTGAGGAGCTTAACCATTTCTACATCAACCGAAGTTCATGGCGCAATCCATCGATAGGCCACTTTACTTCAACGGGACCAACTACTCCTATTGGAAGAATAGGATGATGTACTTCATGATAGCCAAATATTATCATCTTTGGGACATTGTTCTTGATGGCTCGTTCGTTCCACAAAGAAGTAATGTGGAATGGAGTGCGGATGATCGCAAGAAGATGGAGCTAAACACAATATGGTGGTGTTTGGTGATGTGATGTTAAGGATTGAGATTGTTGGGATTTTAGATGCTGTAGCGATGTCTTTTTCCAAATATCGCTAAAATAAAAACGAGGATTTTTGAAAAGGTTTTTGAGAGGATGTTTGGATATAAAATGTTTTTTTCGTGGGGTTTACAAAAACCTCAAAAAAAATGGAGTCGCCACCGGCCACTTAGGTAGGCCGGACACCACAAAACCAGAGATTCAAAAAGACAGGGTTCGGGAGTCGGTTACGGATGGGGAAGGATTAGCACCCCCACACCGCCCAAAATTGGTACTTTAATAATTACCGCTTTATTAATATTGGATTTTCCGGATTAAAGTGACGATTATTTTAAAATTCGGTCATAATTGCGAATATATTTTAAGGGTCCCGTTACCCGAGAATAAACGCCCAACCACTATCACTACGTTTGATACTGGCCCCGCTTACGTTCGGATAAAAGGACACCGCATTAACAATTTATAAATCATATGCAATCTAGTGGCGAAAATATAAAATATAACAGATAACTTGAAGATAGTGAATATTCACATAATAAAATACTAATCTAATAAATGATATACTAGATTAAAACATGCATAATATATATTATTCTAAATGATAAATAAAAACAACTTTAACAAATTAGAACAACAATGCAGGAATAATTACGTTATATGTAGACGAACAAATGTTAAAAATATACATGCTGTTAATAAAATATATTTTAACATATATGAACAATATATTATACGTGAAAGAAAACACATTAACACGTAACCTAAAAAACAAGGAAGCATGCAATACGTACAAAATACAAAAACATGCTTTTTTATGAATCAACTAGAACACAACATGCTTCAATACGAATAATCAAATAAAAAACATGAATGTCATACTTAACACATATATATACATATAAACATAAAATACGAGTCATATACGAGAGACATAAAATAAAATGATATCAATATATACGATTATAATACGAACAATAATATTTATAAAGAAAACAGGACTGAAATGAAAGAAAAACAAAAGTCAGTGGCAGAAATTAAAGAACAATAATATGTAATTTGGGGACGAAATTGCGAAACAAACAAAACCTAAAAGGACCAGAATTGTAATTAGACCAAGGGGCAGACCCAAAGTGAAAAATTCAAAAACGCAGGATGGTTAAGGGCGTAATTTTACCATTCAGAAACTGATTCGGTGTAATTTAGGGACTAAATTGTGACCTTTTGAAAAATCAGGGGGACTGGGACTGTGATTATACCATGCGGCAAGACAAAAATGAAAATATTGAAAACGCGGTGGGATTAAGTGTGTAATTTACCCATTTAGCAAAATAAAAACAACTATAATCAAATTTTTGGCCATTTGTTTCATTTTTCAGTTTTCGAATAGCTTAGGTTCATCTTTTCTCTCGCCTGTTCTTACAATACCCAGAATCCGGCGGCCGACCGCCGTATTCTCCGCCGCTGGCCGCCGCTAACCGGCGCCGGCGAGACTCCAAAATAGACCAAAACATTCCCCTTGTCGTCCTCAATACGAATCCTAGGTTGGATTCAGAGGATATACCTCGATTCGCCCTAGATCTAGGAAATACGAACCAAAAAAAAGAGTTCTAAACCTAAAATATAACTACCAGGGGGGCTTCCCCTCCCTTCAGTTCACCAGATCTGGCTTGTAGAAGCCGAAAGGCTTGTCACTGAGGAAGGGAAGACCCACAAACGACTTGGTAAGACTACTCTCCTCTTTTATTTCTGTTTTTTTTTGTTAATCTTTCGTATATGCATGTAAAAAAAACAAGTAAGAAAAAAAGAGACAAAAATTTACCACTGGACTGCCTTTTGATTATCTTCGATGTTTACAACTTTCAGGTTTTTTTTTGTATTACAAGATCTCTGTTTTTCCCCTTTTTTGTTCTTACTCTCCTATTTTTTTTCGCTCGCTAATCCCCGTTACAAAAGCCTCGTTTCATATATATTATTGCCTCTGTTTTTGGTTGCAAGTTGCATCTTCATTTTTTCAGATCTGAACTGACACTTTGCTTATTGTCTTTGGCATAATCTGAACGCGGGGACTGAATATCGGCGCGGTGGCGGTGTGGTCATTCTGCCAGCGGCCAAACGTGTTTTCGGCCGTTAGATCAGATCTGATCTAACGGTCGAGATGGCTTGAAGAACGATCGGCCTGGATGAAGCCTCGATCTGATGAGACGGCTTGAGATTTCGCCACGTGGAGCTCCGCAGTCGAGGAGTCAAAACACGTGGATCTTACGCGCGCGTGGGATATTAAAGCGTCCGCGCGTGGACCACACGCGCGCGTGGCACTCGAACGGTCCATACGTGTGGAGCACGCGCCTGGCAGATATTTTTGACTTCCATTGCATCGTGGCCGTTGGATCAGATCTTGATCCAACGGCCCACAGTTACCTGCACATTGTAATTAAATAGGATTCAGATTTGGGCCAAACGAGCCTTGTAATTGAACTTGTAATTGGACTTGGACTTCCTATTTATTTGGGTTTAATATATATTTAATTTTTCATTTTACCAGCCCAATAATAATTATAACAGCAATACATGTATATACGAAAATGTCTACTTATATTATACAATCATTAATTAATATAATATTCTAGTATACGTACGTATAACCATACATATAATTAACATAACATCTATATATTAATCAAATACGCTCATACTCTAGATACATACGCGACATACATACACCCCTAATACGTATACATAGCTTATACATGCACATACCACCTTATATTAGTAACATTCATATAATAAATATACATGCAATATTAATATATTTACAAGTAAAAATGAGTGATTACAGTTGCCCCTCTTTGTTTGTTCTCATGGGATGGGAAACAAAGCAAAGATTCATAAGCACTCATTTTTATCAGACTTCCCTGTTTGTAGCTTTGGAAAAACGAATTCTTTTGGACATCTCCGCTCTTCCTTGGTTGAATCTTCAGGCTCGTAAGTTCTTCCTATATAGAGCTTCGTCACCTTCCGATCTTGGAGCTACAGGCTCTTTCGACATAGATCCCTCCGCTCTCATTTTTATCAGACTTCCCTGTTTGTAGCTTTGGAAAAATGAATTCTTTTGGACATCTCCGCTCTTCCTTGGCTGAATCTTCAGGCTCGTAAGTTCTTCCTATATAGAGCTTCGTCACCTTCCGATCTTGGAGCTACAGGCTCTTTCGACATAGAACCCTTCGCTCTCATTTTTATCAGACTTCCCTGTTTGTAGCTTTGGAAAACGAATTCTTTTGGACATCTCCGCTCTTCCTTGGCTGAATCTTCTGGCTCGTAAGTTCTTCCTATATAGAGCTTCGTCACCTTCCGATCTTGGAGCTACAGGCTCTTTCGACATAGAACCCTTCGCTCTCATTTTTATCAGACTTCCCTGTTTGTAGCTTTGGAAAAACGAATTCTTTTGGACATCTCCGCTCTTCCTTGGCTGAATCTTCAGGCTCGTAAGTTCTTCCTATATAGAGCTTCGTCACTTTCCGATCTTGGAGCTACAAGCTCTTTCGACATAGAACCCTTCGCTCTCATTTTTATCAGACTTCCCTGTTTGTAGCTTTGGAAAAACGAATTCTTTTGGACATCTCCGCTCTTCCTTGGCTGAATCTTCAGGCTCGTAAGTTCTTCCTATATAGAGCTTCGTCACCTTCCGATCTTGGAGCTACAGGCTCTTTCGACATAGAACCCTTCGCTCTGACATCCCGAATTATGAGTCATTCCTTTCACTTTGAGACAATAAAGCTTGGAGTCCTTCCTATATAGAACTCTTTGCTTTCAACGCTGGTTTCTCCTATATAAAACCTTTCGCGCCACTGATGGATTCTTCTGACTGGGAGTTCCTCCTATATAGAACTGCTAGTCTTCAAACCCTGGAGCCGCCAGTCCTTCCTATATAGAACTTTTGGCGTCTGAAATCTCAGAGCTATAGGTTCTTCCTATATAGAACCTTTCACTCTAAGACAATGAAGCTCGGAGTCTTTCCTATATAAGACTCTTTGCTTTCGACACAACATGTTTCCTATATAACCCTGTGTCATAGGTGAATTGCTTTGACTGGGAGTTCTTCCTATATAGAACTGCGAGTCTTCACCTTGGAGCCATCAGTCCTTCCTATATAGAACTTTTTGGCATACGGAATTTGAGCTACTGGTTCTTCCTATATAGAACCTTTTACTCTAAGACAATAAAGCTCGGAGCCCTTCCTATATAGAACTCTTCGCTTTTTCGACACAGCAGGATTTCCTATATAATCTTGCGTGTCATGGGTGAATTGCTTTGACCGGGAGTCCTTCCTATATAGAATCATGAGTCTTCACCATGGAGGAGTCGGTCCTTCCTATATAGAACTTTCAGCTTCTGAAACCTCAGAAAGAAGGATTCTTCCTATATAGAACCTCTCTCTAGAGCTTGAAAACATGTGTCTTTTGTATGTAAAACATTGTTTTCTCATTTGGGATTCACACCGTGATGGTCTTCGATGTCTCTTTGGATCTGCAGATACCTGTCTAAGACGAAAACAAAATGCTATGACAAATGAATGAATTGACATGCTCCTAATTCTAGTGATGCTTGACTATTCATGATGCATGAGAGTCAATATCTGGGTGGGCTTGTTTTGGTCCTCATTTGATCTTGACGTCTGTTTTCTCCTTTTTTACAGGCATCGATACTCCGCCTCACTGTTAGGTTCAACCATCTCAACCTTTCTTTTTCTCCAATTATGATTTGAAATTTTAAAGCGCCCTTTCGGGTTTTCACTTTAAAGAGTTTTTTTTTCTACTGGTTTTCACCCAAGAGATCTCTTTTGTTATCTCGTGTGCCTTCCTTGGATAGATAGGACATGTGCCATTGGTCATCCTACCTAGTTGTTTAAAGCTTCTCACCTTCCCTAGCCATTATGTAGGGAACTGGAGGACGGAGTTAACATCGTTTTCTTTGATCACCTGCATTTTCAAGGTTAAATCATAGTAGTGCTCCAAAATCTCTTGTTTCATTATAAGCCTATGTTATCTTATTTGACTAAAATTGACAAGAAGGCCAGGAATGGATGCTCAAAAACACGGCTTTATTACGATTAAGGGCTTCGAGATATCTTGAAAAGAAAGGTATGACACACATGAGTTAAGTATGAAAATACAAGATCCCTCATTATCTTCGATATGAATGATACATGACCCTGTCAACCGGTGTAGAATTTTTGCCTGAAGCCTTCTCTTCACAATGTTCATGAAGATGCCCTTCTCTTCGGATATTCAACTTTTCAACTTACCCGAGCCGCCCTTTGCGGGTTTTCAACTCGAGTCCTTCCTTTGCTTCAAGACGCCCGGTTTCGGGTTTTCGTCCTGAGCTCTCCAGATTTTTTTTTTTAGAGATAATATTTCTTGACGACATCAGAATTTACGGGATTTTTAAGCTCGTCCCCGTCCATTTTTGTTAGGATTAGGGCTCCTCCTGAGAAGGCCTTTTTTACGACGTACGGTCCTTCCCAGTTGGGCGTCCATTTTCCTCGAGAATCTTTCTGGATAGGGAGGATTCTCTTGAGTACCAGATCCCCTTCTTTGAATTCTCTTGGGCGCACCTTTTTGTTGTAAGCCTGCACCATCCGCTTTTGGTACATCTGACCATGACAAATGGCCTTTAGTCTTTTTTCGTCAATGAGATTTAGCTGGTCGAATCTGGCCTGCACCCATTCAGCTTCTTCCAGTTTTACTTCATTTAAGACCCGGAGAGACGGAATCTCTACCTCAATTGGGAGTACTGCTTCGGTACCATACACCAAGGAGTAGGGTGTTGCCCCTGTTGATGTACGAATGGACGTCCTATAGGCGAAAAGGGCAAAAGGCAACTTCTCATGCCAATTCTTGTAGGTATCCGTAGTCTTCGCTATGATCTTCTTTATATTTTTGTTTGCCGCTTCCACTGCTCCATTCATTTTAGGACGATAGACTGTGGAATTATGGTGTGTTATCTTGAATTGAGTGCACACGTCCTTTACCATTTTGTTGTTCAGATTGGAAGCGTTGTCGGTGATGATCCTCTCTGGCAGTCCGTATCGACAAATAATTTCCTTCTTTAAGAACTTACAAACTGTAGTCCTGGTGATATTGGCGTAAGACGCTGCCTCTACCCATTTAGTGAAGTAGTCTATGGCGACCAAAATGAAACGGTGCCCATTGGAGGCTTTCGGATGGATTTGCCCGATGACGTCCATGCCCCATGCTGCGAAAGGCCACGAAGAATTCATGGTGTGTAGAGGTGATAGGGGTGCATGAATCTTGTCAGCGTAAATTTGGCATTTGTGGCATTTCCTGGCGTAATCGATGCAATCTCCCTCCATGGTCAACCAAAAATAACCGTACCTCATAATTTTCCGGGCTATAGACAGCCCGTTGGTGTGCGTTCCACAGATCCCGTCATGTACTTTAGCTAAGATTTCCTTCGCCTCTCGGGCATCCACACATCTCAGCAATGTTTGATCATGACTTCTCCTAAATAGGATTTCCCCATCTAGGATATATTTTGTTGCCATTTTTCTGAGCGCTTTTCTGTCATTGTCGTTTGCCCCTTCTGGATACTTTTGAAGCTTGACATATTGCAGGATGTCATAGTACCATGGATTTCCATCAATCTCTTCCTGTATATTACAACAATGAGCAGGTTTTTCAAACGTCTGCATCTCAATGGGCTTCATTTCTGCCCCGGTGTTTGTTTTAAACATGGACGCCAAGGTTGCCAATGCATCTGCCATCTGATTTTCTTCTCGGGGTAGGTAATTGAAGCTGACCTTTTCGAACTCTTTGACGAGCTCTTGGATCCATTCGTGATATTTGACCAACTTCGGGTCTCTGGTTTCCCACTCCCCGCGCAATTGGTAAATGACTAGGGACGAATCTCCGAACACTCGAAGTTTCTTAACCTTTCTCTCGATGGCTGAGTTTAGTCCCATGATGCAAGCTTCGTATTCAGCTATATTGTTTGTGCAGAAAAATTCCAATCTGCTGGTGAAAGGATAATAGATGTCCTCAGGTGAAATTAGCATTGCCCCTATCCCATGTCCGAGGGCGTTGGAGGCTCCATCGAAGTAAAGTTTCCATGACATATCATCTGAAATCTCTTCTTCGGTTGTAATGCACATCAAGTTTTCGTCTGGGAAACTAAAGTTCAATGCCTCATAATCATCCGAAGCACGACTAGCCAGGAAATCTACTACGGCACTCCCTTTTACAGCTTTCTGATTAACATATACGATGTCGAATTCGGATAAGAGCATCTGCCATCGGGCCATCCTTCCCGTTAGCGCTGGCGCTTCCATTAAGAACTTTAATGGGTCTAGCTTGGATATCAACCAGGTAGTA
This sequence comes from Hibiscus mutabilis, assembly GCA_019671005.1. NCBI lineage: Eukaryota > Viridiplantae > Streptophyta > Magnoliopsida > Malvales > Malvaceae > Hibiscus > Hibiscus mutabilis. Next base: position 35,722,109 of record CM033719.1, on the reverse strand, counting down.
TGGTACAACATGTACTGTCTGAGCCGCTTGGTAGCCCAAACTAGAGCACAACACAGCTTCGGCACTGGCGGGTACCGTGTTTCGCAATCATTGAATTTCCTACTTAGGTAATAGATGGCTTGCTCTTTTTTTCTTGACTCATCGTGTTGCCCCAGTACACATCCCATTGAATTCTTGAAGACTGTTAAGTAGAGAATTAGTGGTCGACCAGGTACTGGTGCGACTAAAATTGGAGCATTTGTCAGGTACTTTTTGATCTTTTCTAGGGCTTTTTGACATTCTTCATCCCACACGCCAGGATTATTCTTTCTAAGAAGTCTGAAGACCGGGTCGCATTGATTGGTTAATTGGGAAATGAAACGAGAGATATAATTCAGCCTCCCCAGGAAACCGCGGACTTCCTTTTGCGTGCGGGGTGGTGAAAGGTCCTGGATGGCTTTCACTTTATCGGGATCAATCTCAATCCCTCTTCTGTTTACTACGAACCCTAGGAGTTTTCCAGAAGTAACGGCGAAGGTACACTTGGCAGGATTGAGCCTTAGTTGGTACTTCCGTAGTCTTTGGAATAGTTTTCTCAAGTTTTGTAGGTGCTCTTCCTCTGTTCGGGATTTGGCAATCATATCATCCACGTATACTTCTATTTCTTTGTGCATCATATCATGGAAGAGAGTCACCATTGCTCTTTGGTATGTTGCCCCTGCGTTCTTTAGTCCAAATGGCATCACCTGATAACAAAAAGTGCCCCACATGGTTATGAATGTGGTTTTCTCCATGTCGCTAGGATCCATCTTTATCTGGTTGTACCCTGAGAAGCCGTCCATGAAGGAAAACCATGAATGTCCTGCGGTGTTGTCAACCAGCGTGTCAATATGTGGCAAAGGGAAGTTGTCTTTTGGGCTAGCTCAATTCAGATCCCTATAATCTACACACATACGAACTTTCCCGTCTTTCTTTGGTACTGGTACAATGTTTGCAACCCATTCGGGGTATTTGGCTACCTCCAAGAATCCAGCATCAAATTGCTTTTCACTTCTTCTCGGATTTTTAACAACATCTCTGGCCTCATTCTCCGAAGTTTTTGCTGTACTGGTTTGCACTCCGATTTTGTTGGCAATTTGTGCACCACTATGTCGGTGTTCAATCACGACATATCTTGATAAGTCCAGGCGAAGACATCCTTGAATTCCTGAAGTAGGGTTATCAGTTCATGCTTGGTTTTTGAGGAAATAGTCGTTCCTATTTTTATTTCTTTTCTCGCTTCTTCAGTCCCCAAGTTGACAATTTCTGTTTCTTCTTGGTGGGGCATAATCTGCCTTTCTTCGTTGTCCACCATTCTCTTGAACTCTTCCGAGATCTCAATTTCTATTTCATCATATCCTCCCTCAATTTCCTCTGAGACCTCAGGGCATTCGAAATTTACTCCAGGATTGGATCCGGTATCATTCATATCGTCAATCATGAGCGACCTGCATTAAATGAGAATGAATTGTATTGGGAAAGAGACGACTTTACATGAAGGGAATGATATGAAGAATGCATGAATGGAATAAATGAGACTTTGGTCATTTTTAAGAAAGTGGGGATATTTTCATTTCAATCAAAAAGTTAACATAGGTGCCCCATACAAGAGATCCCCATTGTCTATGGGCAAAAACAAAAGGTTGATTCGGAGCATTACTCTGATCTATTCCTAAAAACTACAGGTAGATCAATGCAGCTCCAGTTATCGAGTGTTTCCCCGGGATGGCAAGGGCGGATGTTGGTCAACATTTTGCTACCTCGGTCCTTTTCAGCTATCATGTTGATGTACATCCCTTCAACTGATTTACTGAGTATTTCCTCCTGGTTAAGTTTATCATTTTTCTTCATTGCCTCTCCAATATCTTGATCTGGCTGGTAGAACCCTCCGGAGATGAAAGTGGCTTTCAAACTAGGAAATGACATCGACCTCCACAGAATGTCTTCTCCTTTAGATCTGGCTTTTCTTTGCTCCTCCTTTCTCTTATATTCCTCTTTCTTCTGTTGGACACTTGGTTGGTAACCCAGTCCGAAACGATCCTTCTTGGTTATCATATTCTTGGGTCTCAGGTTTCCTTGTAATTTCTTTCCCAGCCCTTTTCCTATTTTGGCTCCTCGGCCCAGAGTTTCTGCAACGGTCATCTTAGTACAATTAGATAACCTGGGGTAAGGGATCCGACTTCCCTCTGAAACGAATGTGGCATTTACTAGTTCTAATGCTCGGAACGAGCATTCTGCAGCATCTTCATCATTTTGAATGTAGGGGGTGTCTGATGTCACGGAAGCAACAAATTCATGCTCTGCTTCTACGGTGACCAATTTGCCTTCAACTACAAATTTTAATTTCTGATGCAATGATGATGGGACAACTCCTGCGGAGTGGATCCACGGTCTTCCCAATAAGCAGCTGTAAGATGGTTTTATGTCCATCACCACAAAATCGATCACATATTCAGTTGGTCCGATCAATAGGGGCACCTCAATTTTCCCCATTGTTCCTTTTTGCGTACCATCAAAGGCTCTTACCGAGTTGTAGCAAGGCTTTAGGTGCGAACCATCTATTGGCAATTTTTGCAGGGTTACCATAGGCAAGACATTCAATGCTGACCCGTTGTCGATCAGTACGCCTGGTAATACATACCCTTTGCAGTGGGTAGTGATGTTAAGGGCTTTGGTAGACCCCATTCCTCCCTCCGGGATCTCATCATCACTGAATGTGATATGATTATAGGCGGTAATATGCCCCACTATCATGTCCAGGTTTGTTACAGAAATGTCCTGGGGCACAAAAGTTTGATTCAGCACTTTCAATAGCGTCTCCCGATGCTTCTCTGAACTCAAGAGTAATTCCAGCACTGTGATCCTGGCCGGTTGTTTCCGTAGTTGTTCCACTACGCTGTACTCGCTATGTCTCAAGAACTTTAGAAATTCTTTGGCCTGGGCCTCAGTTACCGGTTCATTTATCTTTTGGGGAGGTTCTTCTCCAAATATCTGCGTAGGGCTAACTGCTGTATTCTTCCCCTATCTTTTTCAGCTGCTCTCAAAGCTTCGAAGGAATAACATCGGCCGCTCCTTGTGAAATGGCCTGCCTCACCAACATTCACATCGTTCTGGCTTTGTTGGTCTTCCAGTGTAGACTCTTTTACCTGTTCGTGTTCTGATTTTTCTGGCATGGTCACATTCGCGGCATAATTCCAGGGAATTTGTCGCATGTCTTTGAATGGGAATGGAGATGGTGCTGAAATGATGATCTTGGGATTTATCTTGCTGGTTTCTCCTTGGGAGACACCTGCATTTCCTGTCCTGGGAGAGATGATAAAAGGTCTATCATTCCCGTATCTAGCTTTGGGGCTATCTGTCATGTGTACGTCTGATCCCTTCCCCATGGGTTCCTTAAAGAATTCAATTTGTTTTTCATTCATCAACTTCTACACCAATTTCTTGAACTCTTCACATTCTTGGATATCATGCCCTTCGGTCTGATGGAATTCGCAATACTTTCTACATTCCTTCTGTCTTATTATCATGCCTTTGTTGATCACACGAGCCATGCATAATTGTTGAAATACCCACCGTAAAGGAGACTTGATTTCTGACACGTGATCCTTTATCCTCCTAGTAAAGCATTCTTCTATGACGTTTACCCATCTGCTCCCATGATTAGGTAGCGGGTTGTTGGCTACACTCGGCTCTTCAAACTTCAATATCCCAGAATCGATTAAGTTCTGTACAAGCTTTTTGAAGGCAAGACAGTTCTCAGTGGGATGTCCAGGGGTACCGCCGTGATAGTCGCAATGCGCGCTTGGATTATACCAAGGCGGGAAGGGTGGATTGATAGGATTAACGATGTATGGTCGGACCAAGTCTGCTTCATACAACTGGGAATAAAGCTCTGAGTATGAAACATGTAGGGGAGTGAAAGTTCTCCTCTCTTTATCCTTTCTGGTGACCTTCTCATCTCTTTGATTCGAATTTTGTGTTTTTCCCACAGGTGCTTGTGGCTGTGAGACTGTGAAGTTCTTCGGGGCGGTATAGGTGTTGGTGGTGTTTACTTCATTTCTCTTGTTATACTTTCGAGACCCTTCCCCACCATCTATTCTGCCGCTCTTGATTGCCAGTTCGAGAGACTCCCCAGTCCTGATTAAGTCGGCGAAACACTATGTTGTGTTATTAATGAGGCAGTCAAAGAGTGCCCCTTTCAGAGTATTGACAAATAATGGCGTGATTTCATGCTCCGGGATAGGTGGCTGGATTTGGGCGGCCACTTCTCTCCACCTCTGGGCATATTGTCGCAGGCTTTCATTGGACTTCTGCCCCATATTTTCTAGCATAATTCTGCTAGGGATCATGTCTGTTACATGTTTGTATTGCTCGGAAAATGCTTTAGACAAATCTTTCCATGTCTTGACATTTGCTTTGCTTAACTGAGTATACCAACGTAACGCCGCTCCAGTTAGACTATCCTGGAAACAATGGATCAGTAGCTTTTCATCTTTATGGTAAGCCGCCATTTTTCTACAATACATCGTTATGTGTGCAGAAGGACATGTGGTTCCGTCATATTTATCGAACTCTGGCGTTTTGAATTTTGGCGGCAAGACAAGATCAGACACCAGACTTAGGTCACTAGCGTCGTTTCCTGATTCTTCATTTGATTGTAATGCTTTAAATTTTTCTTCCATGAGGCGAAATCTTTCTTCCCATTTTCTCTACCTCATTCCTAATTCTTTCGACCATATTCAGGTCTGGCACTTCTTCTTCATAAAGTGCTTCGGTATCAAGGGGTTGAGTCTCAGGAGCCCCTATTTGAAAGCTGGAAGACATTCCTGCAGGGTCAATATACACCTTCCTAGCCTGGTTTGGTGCAGTTGGTTGAACCTTTTAGTGAGCCGGGGTACCTTCTGGCTCTGGAATATTTTCTCCTTCTACTCGTTTTCCAAGACTTTTTGCCAGCAATGCCGTTATGTCAGATACTATAGATGTTTGTGACTGCGCAATCTGATCACTAAGGCTTCTCTGGGCCTCTTCAAGCCTTGTCTCAAGCTCCCTTTGCCCTCTTTCTAGACTGATTATTCTTTCTTCCATGAGCTTTCTCTGTAGCCGGGTAAAGTATAGGTGATGAATGATTGCGGGTTAACTACATACAATGCCACAATATTCATATTGTTAATATGGTTGCAAAAAATAAATGTATGTACAATGATGCGAATGTTATGATGCAAAGGCAAGAATGCATGCAGACAAGGTATCGATTCACTGGTAATCACCCTTTTGAATTACTTCCACGGGAATTAAAGGGTCTTGATTACAACAAAATTCGTGTTACAAAGTAAAGATCCCTAGTACAAAAGATCAAATTATAACACAGAGTCCTATAGATAGACTCTAGCTCTATCTCCTAACTTTCCAATTGCCTTGAGCAGCTTGAGGAACCTAGGAGCTTCTTCCATTCCCGGGGCTATAAAAGGTCGGAGTGTCTCAGCCTCGACAGCTAAATCATTTACATGTTTGGCGACTCATTTGTATGTCCACCATTAGGGTTGCGTAATCGTGGTCTCGTCATCTGTACCATTCGAGCAGCGTCGCGTAATCTCTTCTGCCAATAGGTGTCCCCTCCGGCTGCAGCTTCCTCGAACACATTAATTCTTTCCTTGTAATCCTCCACCATTGCTTCGAGGGTCCCAATTCGTGCTTGTAACACACCCACTTCGCGTTCTCTTTCTTGCAGCTCAGCGAAGTTGTTCCTGTGGCAGTACATTCGAAGTGAGTGTTCGACTTCCGCTACCTTTCCTTTTAATTCATCATTTTGACTTTGGCTTTGCCCCAACTTTTGAATAGTGTCATCGTACAGTTTCTGCATCTCTAACAGTCTATTTCGACTACTCATGGATTTTCTTTTCCATACGGCGACACTTTCTCTCTCATGATGAACAACCTGTTTTCCCTTGCTGATTTCTTGTCTGAATATTTCTTTCTCTTGATCAATGGCCTTCTTGGCGGACCGTTTTTCTTCCTCCATAGCCAAACGGTAGCTTTCAATCTCTTTCTCGATCGCTCTTTTGTTAATTTCTCGTTCTTCTTCCATCAAACGGATGCCGTTCATTCTTTCTCTTTCCACAGCTATAAACTGACTCCAGCCGGCCTTTTGTATTTTTGCCTGTAATAGGAGGGCATCTTTTTGATAAAGAGTATTCTTGTCACTCAAATCTGCATTTAATTTCTTCAGTTGCCTAATGATCCCATCCCGCTCGTCAACTTCTAAGATTGCTTTATAGAGCTCGCTCGCATGTTGGGTCTGTTGGATGTCCATTTTCTTTTTAACTTCCTCGAGTTCACTCCTTAAGATATCGGCTTCGGACGGTACCACCCTTGTAAGCTCTTGGTGACACTTTGTTGGTCCTTGATCGATTCGGGAATCACATTATTAACCCTCAAACGTTTCCAAAGATCGTAATCTGGGGTAGTCATGTGCTCGGTATCTCCTTCCACCCTGATCCGATAACAATGATCCCAGGCCCTCATGATGGTCTGAATTTTTCCTTTGAACCCTCCTTTGAAAAGAAATTCAGTTTGGCTTAATCCGGCGGTATTGGGAATGAACTGTCGTGATCCGAACTGCCGAGACACTAAAAGTGGAGCACAAGCGATCCCTCCATGTAATCCTAACATCATCAGCCGGTTGAAGTCACCACAACAATGTATAGAAAATAATTAACTTTACGAGCCATGGGACCCTCCATGCTATGTCTTCATCTTGAATGTTCTCAAGAAACTGGTCCACATTTTTGTTTTCAAATCTTCTCGCCATTCCTTTGCTAAGTATTCTCGTAAAAGGCGAAAAACCTTGGAAGGATATCCGGCGGGACCAGCGTCGGTCTCTTCCACATGTGACTCTGGATCCATACTTGTAATAGCTGTGCGCAGCCTCGAAAACGTCCTTCATGTTTCCGGCTAGCATTTAAAGAAATGAAAGTCTCGACCAAGATTGCTGGTACCAGGTTTGCTTTCCGTTTCACCCGCTCAAACAAATCCAGAATGGCTATGTCAATGTTCCCGAGTATTCTGGGAAAGATCACCAAGCCATATATTCCTAAAGCGAATAAGTCCATTTTCTTTGCCTCGTCTGGATGTGTCGATATGATGTCCCAAATACTTTCCCATGCAAATACTGTATTATCTCCTCGGATTTGAAGGAGGCCACTAACCCAATCGTCACTCATCCCTGCAAAGGTCTTGAGTTTAGTAGTGTAATTCTGATTCCTTGGAGGCTTCGCGTAGATCCAATCTTCCTGAATATTTTTCTGGTTAAGTAAAGCAGTGTACTCCTCTACCGTAGGCATCATGTCCTGCCCATTGAAGGTGAAGCAGCAAAAAGCCGGATTCCAGAACTGGACTATAGCTCGGAGTAGGGGCTGGTTAATCCGAACATATAATAGCTGCGCGATGTCGCCATAACTATCGCAAAATAAGTCTTGTAGTCTTCGGTCCCATCTTTCCCAAATGCTTTGAAGATCCCACAAGTCGTTCTGTTGGAGACTCACATAGGTGTATCCAGCTATTACGCGTTCGTTAGGCAGACTGTCCCCTTGGGTTTTCTGGTTGACCTCTGACCAATGTCTGACTGACAAATTAAGCTCTTCTTTCCTAAGACACCATTTTTCCATGGTGAAAGACTTTCTAATCAGGCAAACCACTTGATCCAGTACCTTTATGCGATGCAAATGCAATGATGTATGAGAAAAAGAACAAAAAGCGAAAAGAAAACAAGTCGATTGCAGATAAAATTGATAAATATATAAATAAAATGACAAAATTAAACAGAATAAACACACAAAACAACCCTATTTATCCCGTCTAAAACCTAAGGTTATCCGCATGGCTCTAACAGGGTAGGTTTCTATGTTCTCTACATGCAGTGTTGGTGCTAGGAGGTACCCGAATTGTCCTTGCTGTCCCCTACTAAGGGTAGCAAGGCCCCCGATCATCACCCATTATAGGCTCCTTTCAATCGGGTTCAATTCAGGGGGACCCATTCGCTTATGCCCGTCTGAAGGGCGATATCTTACGAAAGCATAAGGTACTCGAGCCCCGAAGGTACTTGCTAGGCCCATACGGGAGAACGATATCTCCACGAAAGCATTAGCGTTTTCCCCCCACTTAAAAAGACGGGTTTATATGCCATATTTTAAATGCGTTAAAATAAACGCGCAATTATGACCGAATGTTAATTTAATAGTCACTTTAATCCGGAACTTCCAATATTAGTAAAGCGGTAATTATTTTAAAAGCTTGACTCTCATTTGTTTATTTTTCAAAAAAAACAAAAAATGTCCCCAGCGGAGTCGCCATCTGTAGCGATGTCTTTTTCCAAATATCGCTAAAATAAAAACGAGGATTTTTGAAAAGGTTTTTGAGAGGATGTTTGGATATAAAATGTTTTTTTCCGTGGGGTTTACAAAAACCTCAAAAAAAATGGAGTCACCACCGGCCACTTAGGTAGGCCGGACACCACAAAACCAGAGATTCAAAAAGACAGGGTTCGGGAGTCGGTTACGGATGGGGAAGGATTAGCACCCCCACACCGCCCAAAATTGGTACTTTAATAATTACCGCTTTATTAATATTGGATTTTCCGGATTAAAGTGACGATTATTTTAAAATTCGGTCATAATTGCGAATATATTTTAAGGGTCCCGTTACCCGAGAATAAAAGCCCAACCACTATCACTACGTTTGATACTGGCCCCGCTTACGTTCGGATAAAAGGACACCGCATTAACAATTTATAAATCATATGCAATCTCAGTGGCGAAAATATAAAATATAACAGATAACTTGAAGATAGTGAATATTCACATAATAAAATACTAATCTAATAAATGATATACTAGATTAAAACATGCATAATATATATTATTCTAAATGATAAATAAAAACAACTTTAACAAATTAGAACAACAATGCAGGAATAATTACGTTATATGTAGACGAACAAATGTTAAAAATATACATGCTGTTAATAAAATATATTTTAACATATATGAACAATATATTATACGTGAAAGAAAACACATTAACACGTAACCTAAAAAACAAGGAAGCATGCAATACGTACAAAATACAAAAACATGCTTTTTTATGAATCAACTAGAACATAACATGCTTCAATACGAATAATCAGATAAAAAAACATGAATGTCATACTTAACACATATATATACATATAAACATAAAATACGAGTCATATACGATAGACATAAAATAAAATGATATCAATATATACGATTATAATACGAACAATAATATTTATAAAGAAAACAGGACTGAAATGAAAGAAAAACAAAAGTCAGTGGCAGAAATTAAAGAACAATAATATGTAATTTGGGGACGAAATTGCGAAACAAACAAAACCTAAAAGGACCAGAATTGTAATTAGACCAAGGGGCAGACCCAAAGTGAAAAATTCAAAAACGCGGGATGGTTAAGGGCGTAATTTTACCATTCAGAAACTGATTCGGTGTAATTTAGGGACTAAATTGTGACCTTTTGAAAAATCAAGGGGACTGGGACTGTGATTATACCATGCGGCAAGACAAAAATGAAAATATTGAAAACGCGGTGGGATTAAGTGTGTAATTTACCCATTTAGCAAAATAAAAACAACTATAAAAGCCCCCCATTTAAGGCCGAAATCAAATTTTTGGCCATTTGTTTCATTTTTCAGTTTTCGAATAGCTTAGGTTCATCTTTTTCTCTCGCCTGTTCTTACAATACCCAGAATCCGGTGGCCGACCGCCGTATTCTCCGCCGCCGGCCGCCGCTAACCGGCGCCGGCGAGACTCCAAAATAGACCAAAACATTCCCCTTGTCGTCCTCAATACGAATCCTAGGTTGGATTTAGAGGATATACCTCGATTCGCCCTAGATCTAGGAAATACGAACCAAAAAAAAGAGTTCTAAACCTAAAATATAACTACCAGGGGGGGCTTCCCCTCCCTTCAGTTCATCAGATCTGGCTTGTAGAAGCCGAAAGGCTTGTCACTGAGGAAGGGAAGACCCACAAACGACTCGGTAAGACTACTCTCCTCTTTTATTTCTGTTTTTTTTGTTAATCTTTCGTATATGCATGTAAAAAAAAACAAGTAAGCAAAAAGAGACAAAAATTTACCACTGGACTGCTTTTTGATTATCTTCGATGTTTACAACTTTTAGGTTTTTTTTTTGTATTACAAGATCTCTGTTTTCCCCCTTTTTTGTTCTTACTCTCCTATTTTTTTTCGCTCGCTAATCCTCGTTACAAAAGCCCCGTTTCATATATATTATTGCCTCTGTTTTTGGTTGCAAGTTGCATCTTCCTTTTTTCAGATCTGAACTGACACTTTGCTTGTTGTCTTTGGCATAATCTGAACGCGGGGACTGAATATCGGCGCGGTGGCGATGTGGTCATTCTGCCAGTGGCCAGACGTATTTTCGGCCGTTAGATCAGATCTGATCTAACGGTCGAGATGGCTTGAAGAACGATCGGCCTGGATGAAGCCTCGATCTGATGAGACGGCTTGAGATTTCGCCACGTGGAGCTCCACAGTCGAGGAGTCAGAACGCGTGGATCTTACGCGCGCGTGGGATATTAAAGCGTCCGCGCGTGGACCACACGCGCGCGTGGCACTCGAACGGTCCATACGTGTGTGGAGCACGCGCCTGGCAGATATTTTTGACTTCCATTGCATCGTGGCCGTTGGATCAGATCTTGATCCAACGCCCCACAGTTACCTGCACATTGTAATTAAATAGGATTCAGATTTGGGCCAAACGGGCCTTGTAATTGAACTTGTAATTGGACTTGGACTTCCTATTTATTTGGGTTTAATATATATTTAATTTTTCATTTTACCAGCCCAATAATAATTATAACAGCAATACATGTATATACGAAAATGTCTACTTATATTATACAATCATTAATTAATATAATATTCTAGTATACGTACGTATAACCATACATATAATTAACATAACATCTATATATTAATCAAATACGCTCATACTCTAGATACATACGCGACATACATACACCCCTAATACGTATACATAGCTTATACATGCACACACCACCTTATATTAGTAACATTCATATAATAAATATACATGCAATATTAATATATTTACAAGTAAAAATGAGTGATTACAGATGCATAATGGTGCATTAATCCTCTTTTATTATGTGAATAAAATAGGGGAGATTGATCCTACAACGATTGACAAAGATTTGGAAGTGTCGGATGCTTAATTTCATATCGTCAAGTGAAGCTTTGTGTTGTCGGTGAGTGGAAACGAGATTTACAACTTTGTAAAGGTTTGAAAGTGAATTTTGAGGGCTTAGATTAAGCTTGAAACACTTGTCTATGCTCATAAGTAAGTATTAGATGATTTCGCTCTCAATTTCGGTTTAACAAAGTTGATTTTCTTATGCTTATGTTTATGATTTGATACCTACTGTTATATGCATGTTTTAGAAATGGATTATGATGCAAATGATCATATATTGGTGATATTTGAGTATGGTAAATGATTTACAAAAGGTATTTTGATGATATAAAATGCATGGTTTGTTGCATTAGAAATTGGTTTAAACGATGCATATGAAAAATAGTGAGGTATCTTATTTAATATGGAATATATTGGCAAGTGACAATGATTAAATATTATTGGATATAGTTGGCATGCCATAGGATTTAAAGTGCACTATAATAAGTCGACTCATGTGTGTTGACGGGTTATGATTGTACCATATTCTCCATCATGGGTACCTCAGCAGTCGAGGGGTTGTGATTGTATTGTTTTCTCTTGCTGATGGGTATTATACAATTAACCATTGAGGGGTTTATTGTACCATTTTCTCCAGTTAAATGTATGTTTAAGTGGTCTAAGGAACCACTTGTGAAATATGTGTATCCAATGTGTTTTGATAAAGGAAGATTTGGTTTTTGGGTCACTTTAATGCCAATATATGAACTAATGTATCATGATGGAGGATTTATGTTTTGTATAATGTGATTTATACATGTTTTGCTCTTTAAGCTTTGCTATTAGATGAATAAGCACGTGGAGGCTTAAATTGAGGTTTTGCATATGGGATTATGCATGAGATCCATGATACATGTTTTCATATGGTTTAATATACATGTTTTGGAAATGTAAAAAAGGGCATGAGATGTTTTAGCATGATGTTCGTACTGTGGTTTGACTCAAATGGTTTTAAAAGCAATGATGAGTGTTTTTAGAGCTTCCCTCACTATGCATTATATGCTTACGCTCTCCTTTCTCATCATTGCAGAGAAATAAGCTTTCGGGACAACAAGCAAGCAATGGGGAATCCAAGAATCGATTTACTTCAAGTATGGTTTTATAAATGAGTTTGTAGTAATAAAGGGCAATGTGACCAAGTTGTAATTGGGAGGGTTGTTTTGCTTACTCTCTGTTTTGGACGTGTTCTATTTGGTATTTTGGAATTGTATGATGTTATACGGTTTGATTTGAAGGGTTGAGATGTGAATTGCATGCTTGGGTAGAGACCATGCGTATAGGATCTCTCGATATTTTACTATGGACTGATTGTTTACCTATCATGCCTGGATGGTTGTGGAAATGATGTTAGACATGTTATATGATGTTTGAGGCATGTTAGATTGAGCCTAAGTGTCATATGTTTGGCCAAGAGGTCACTACATGCCCAGTCGTACCGATACGAGTCCTCTGGGATTAGTACGCGGGGTCTAATACGGCTAAAATTGGGGAAAATAACAAATGGGTATCGCTAAGAGTAGCCATTGTATCGGTATGCCCTTGAGAAAGTTTATATTGGATTGGTACGCGGGGTACCGTATCGGTACAGATTTTAACTACTAGAATCCTTTATTTTTGAAATATGCAAAAAGGATAGATACGTGTGTAAATTTACAGATACGAGATTGCCTCGTAGACTCGTACCTGTAATACCCCCAACATTTGGTTAGTGACTAAATTACAGAGTTTTAAAAGTTGGTGGTTTCAGTTTAGTGACTAAAATGTAAAAAATTCAAAGTTTAGGGGTCAAAGTAAAAAGTTGGGAAAAGTTTAGGCACCAACATGGTAATTTTCCCAATAAATATTTTTATGGCAAAAATGAATAGTTCATCCCGATATAAGAATTTTGGTGGGAATCAGATTTTTGGTACGAGATTTGTGTAAAAAGTTATAAAAGGAAAAAGTTCCGGGAATTAATTCAGATGAGCATTCAAACTCGGAAAATTATAAAAATTTGACGGGAGTCTTAGACAGATTAAAGGAACATGATACTGAAATTTGGAATTTTTCTAAATCGATTTGGATTCGATTCTATGCAATATTCTAAAACAGTGCATAATGGCATTTTGTAGATATATGGATTCATTAATGGCATTTTTGACCTTTTGCCCTTACTTTTTAATTAAAATTGATTATTTTGGATAAGAATGGACAAGTGTCACTACATGATTGGTTATAACTAAGGGCTAAAGTAGTCAATTTGCTATTAAATAAGATTTTTAAATTAGGAATTAATGAATATAATGCCATTTGTATCTTAATTAAACAAAGAAAAAAAGGCTAGAATTTTCTTCATACTCTCTCCTCCATTTCGAAAGCAACAAGAAAGGCAAGAATAAGTTTTCAATTCAATTTTTCATGAGATTTAGTTGGTTTTTAGATTATGACATCAAATAAAGAATTAATCTACATGAAATTCTTTTTCATTTGATATAAGTTTTGAAGAGTTTCCATGTTTGTGTTGTGAGATTTGAAGTTAGGGTTTATGAAGAACATGTTGGAAAATCATGTTTCATGGGTTATTTTGATTGATTATGATGTTGTGAAGTTGTTTCAAGCATGAAAATTCCATGATTTTGTCTTTAGGTTGATTTTGGAAAAGTTGAAAAATTAGGGGAAACTCTTGCAAAATTTTTATTTGATGTGGAAATGATGTAGGAAGCTTGAATATAATGTTCTAAGGTTGAATTCATGCTTGAATCAAGTTGGAAAAATTTGGTCAAAGTGACCTTTGGAATTCGGCTACTTGAAGAATATTAAGGGAAAATTATGGAAAATTTTCCTAAGGTTGGAAAGTGTGTTAGAACAATTTTGTAAGCTTTTGGAAGTTATTTGGATTAATTTGTAAGTATTTGAAATGTTAAGGACCAAGTTGAAATTTTGGAAAGTTTAAAAACTTGGTTGTTAAGCTTGTTTTTGAATTGTCTTGTGTTAGAAAATCAAGTTTATGTGATGAAAATGATGACTTTGAAGTTTATGTGAACTTGATGGACTAAATTATAAATTCGAAACATTTAAGGACTTGTTTGTAATTTTTTTAAAGTTTCTCAAGTGTAAAGAATGTAAGGTTTAGAGTTGAAAATGATGGTTGGGAGCTTAAAAGGAGTCTTTTAGGACTAAAGTGAATATTTTTGGGAAGATATATATTAATGTTAGTAAGATACTAACATTACTTTGAAATGGTATTTGTTGTTGAAATGTGGTGTAGATCGTATTCGTGATCACAATCAAGGTTCGAACAAGTCGGTAGATAAAGGAAAAACTCCAGAGTAAAGTAATAGTACAATATAGCTAGTGAGGCAAAGGTGAGTGCATTTTTATTTATTTATTATTATGCTATGAGATAGACTTGTGATAAGTCAATCTCGAAGGTTAAAGGTAAATGATTTGAATTATCTGAAATGTTTGAATGGTTTATAAATGGTTTAGGGTATGAATTGCCCAATGCAAATTTCTATATATGAAAGTGATTTATTATGATTTATTGGTAAAAAGGAAAGTTCATATTATTGAAATGTTGAATGCCTATTGTATGTTTATTGAGAGTCTTGGTTTATTGGAATGCCAAAGAGTTAGAGTATATTGGTTTAATATTGCTACTAAGCAGGCGATACACTTAATACTGCTACGGCAGGCGAGACGGTGAATTGTGTTTTACAACTATGATCCAGTGAAGGTTATTAATGCCGTTAAGTTACGGTAGTATTTATAGTGATACACTAGCATTGATCTATTGATCCAAACACAACTGATTAGTTGTTGTGGGCACATGTGCATTACTCATCATTAAACTCGCATACCTTGCATCCTCATATATAGTACATTGGGCTATGCTATATTATCATTGGAATTGATAGTGGAATGGTTTGGTAAATCAGATTTGTGATTTTCAAATCCTTTTTAATATTTTTATTGCACTCTACATATTTTTTATTATACTTAGAGTGAAATGTTTTTTTTTCAATTATTATATATATTGCCTCACTAAGTGTATACTTAGCGTGTGATTGTTTCACGCGTAGGTTATAAGGAGCTTAAGAAGTAAGGAGCAGCTGCAAACATCATCACATTTTAAGAGTGGTACATCAGAATCAATATGACATCTTAAATGTTGTCTTTTGATGGTTCTAGTTGGCATGTATAATATAAATGTTTAACTGCTCTGGTATAACTATGTTTAATAGAATATGAGTTTAAACGTATTTTATTTGCTATCTAGATGATTTTTAAATTAGGTAGTTTTTAAGCAGTTTTATTAATTAGATGTTTAAGAAGTAAATTGCCTAGTTGCTGTTTAAATCTAGATTTAAATTGAACTTAGAAAAAATTAGATTTTTAAATTCTATACGATTAACTATTACTTTAGTTTAAAAATGGTTTAATATATGATTAGGAAATCTTATTTTAACGAAATTTGATATAGAAATTATTATACTTTTATTTTGTGACATCTCAGACTTGTATTCAGTAATGAATCCGGGAAAGGGGTGTTACAGTACTGATATGCTATAAGCTTGTATCAGTATGGGTTTGGTTATTTATGGTAATTTCATGTTGTATTTTGGATTCTTTGCAAATTGGTCACTGTTTTTGTATATTACTCGTTACATGATGACTTTGTGAACCAATCTTGCTGTAATTTCACTTAGAGGCATGTAACGAACTTAATTAAAGGTTGGTAACATTAAATTGGCAATTGACCCTCTATTTGTAAGAAATTACATTTTGGTCCCTTAAGTGCTAAATCATGCAAATGAGTGTTTGTTTGTCTTCTGCTGCCGCTGGTCACACCTTAGGGTTAATTAAGCATTTAGCAAGATAAAAAGAAAAAAGGGATCGATTTGGGCTATTAGTTCGGGTTTGCTTTGGCAAACCTAATTTTATTTCTTTAATTCGGTCTTGGCGGCTAGGCCGAGTCAAGAGGGTTGCATACGTCGTCCGATGTAGAAGTCGAGTAGAAGACTTGTTAAGAACCCAAAATGCCTATATTTTTCACCAATTTCAACCGTCTCTGTCGTTTGTGCGTCACACGGCTGCCACCACCAAACTCATCGCCGACCCACGAGCAAAACCCATATACTGGTGACCCCTCATCGATCATCGTTTGCTCTAAAATAGTATAAAGTTGTTCGGTTCAATTTTTGAGTTTTCTCTGTTGTGCTCTCCTTCATTCACAACGTGGATCTGGTCAGAACCAACATTTGTGGGTCACCAAAGTGTATTATCGGCGACCGATGCTGTAACACCCTGAAAACTGGTATAGTCAGAATTAAGTTTCGGTGATCAAAAATTTTGCATTGGAATGGTCCAATCACTATAATAATTCCAACTTTGTACTCAATTTTAATGAAATGAACCTCAATTGAGTTTAATTATTGATCTCCATTTCAAGATAAACATTACTAGAATCGGTGGAAGTAAAGTTTGAGGGCTTGAGTCAAGAAGATAGGTGGCAAGAGCTTGAGGAGAGCTTTATTTCGGGATTTGCTTGTTTAAGGTTAGTACATTCCGACTCCTACATTTCATGAACATCATAAAATGAATGCCTTGCTTGGTTTTATAATTTATGGATGTTAAGTTTGGTTTTTAGGAGCTTGAATCCCTTTAATGGTGAATCTCAAATTAATGGTTAATAAGGTGTAATAAAGGTAGCAAATCACTCTAATCAACTCCCATAAGATGTAGGATTAAGTTAAGGGATTAAAGGATATGTTTTGGGGGCTTGGAAAATGATTTCCCGAGCCTTGGAAGCTATTTTTGGGCTTCGGTATCGATACTCGGGATCGAGTATCAATATCCTGTGTTCCAAGGATGAACTCAGGCTTTTCTTGAAGGGTGTATCGATACGGTATCTTCCAGTATCGGTACGGTGTCTTCTAGCATCGGTAAACCATGTCTTCCAGAATCGGTACGGTGTCTTCTAGTATCGGTACGCCATGTCTTCCTGTATCGGTACAATGTCTTCCAGCATTGGTACGCCATGTCTTCCAATATCGGTACGATGTCTTCCAATATCGGTACGCCATTTCTTCCATTATTGGTACAGTGTCTTCCAGTATCGGTAAACCATGTTTCCCAGTATCGGTACGCAAGGACCAGTATCGGTACCATCTGGGCAATCTACCTGTAAATGTTGAAAATGAGTTTGAGGGGTTATTAATTCATGGTAAAGGGTCCGATGGGTCCCTAAAGGTATAAAACAAATCCTAAAACTAAGAAATTAGGGTTGGTAACCCATATGTGGATTAATGGCTAATGGCTTGGTAATAGTTGGATAAGTTGCTTGGACTAGGAATCCGTAGGGATCCGTGGTGGATCGGTTAATGCTACGTGGAAGATTGGGGTCCTTGTTGTGTGCTGAAGGAATGCCCATATGGGCTAGATGTTGCAAATGATGAAATAATCTAATGAGAAAGGTGAGTGTGAGCTTAAAAGACATATATTAATTATTGTAACAAATGAGTTATGCCTTGGGGCATTAGTAATGGTTTGCTGGATGCCTTTTATCTCTCGGTAAGATATATTAATGCTCAAGGGAGCATGTGTTAACGTATGTGTCTTGGTTAGGAATCCAGATGTCCTAGAGTCAGTGCAAGGGTACTTAAATAAGGGGATGGGCACTTCGGCCTGTGTGATCGAGTACATCTGACGTATCCATAGGCTATGTGATCTGGATGCGGTTAGAAACCTATCTTTGGGGTATGTGATCAGGATATGGAAATACAACTCGGGGGCTATGTGAGCTTGAGTAACTCGAAGGGCTATGTGATCACGAGTAACCTGATTGGCTATGTGACCTCAGAAAAAGACTGCTTGTGGCCATTGTGATCCAAGTATGTCTACGAAGTATTTGTGGCTATAGTGATCCGGATATGACCCTTACCCGATGGCCATGTGATCACGGGTAACCCGACGGCTGTGCTAGCACGGGAAAATAGTAGGGCTTCATTGGCCATTGTAGAGGATGTATGTTATTTCGTTATTGTATGGATAATAGATGTTGGCTATTTTACCCTTGGGCTATATGATCAGGGTAGGATTTGTTACCCAACGAGCTTTGTGAGCTCGAGTAACTCGATGGGCTGTGTGATATCGAGTATAGGCTATTTTACCCTTGGGCTATATGATCAGGGTATGGGACATAACTCGATGGATGGTGTGGCCTCGAGTATGGTAAGCCTGGGATGGCTTGGTAGTTTTCTTACATAATAGTGGTATCTTGAGACAGTTGTAAGCTCTAGCTAAGATAGGCTAGAAGATGATCCTTAGATGTTGAGAAGCCTTTATGTGCACTCTCTTAATTATATTAACATGCATGCTTGTTTTATGATATTCATGAATTGAGGTAGAGTAGAAATGTACCACTGAGCTTTGTTAGCTCAGCGTACAAAATTGTGGTTTTTCCGTGTGTAGGTTGACAAGTTGCTTTTGGAGGAGCACATCAAGGAGGATTTCCCAACAGCGAGCCAGTTTCAGAGTATAATACTTGATGTTTAATTTGGACTGATTGTATTTATAGGACCTTACCACAGTCGAGTCTGCATCTTATTTTGATTTACTACTATTTGGTCAAAGGGTGTATTTTATTTGGAACTTATATTTTGTAAACCCTTTTAATCTCTTTATCTACGTGAATTTTATGGTAATGGATTGTTTTGAGAATGGTTATCTTGCGATTTTAAATTGAGAAATTTTAATGGGTCAGTTTTGGGTGACTCGAATGTGACGCTCCAGATCTGGGACGAGATTGGGGTGTTACAATGAAGGTAACTAGTTCTTTTGGTGAGACGGTAGTGGCTAGGAGGTTGTTTACAAGATGTCTCTTAATGGTTCAAAATCATGTGTTTGAGGCTGATTTAATGGAGTTTTCATTTTATGGATTTGACGTAATCATGGGAATGGATTGGTTATCAGAGCATAGAGCTATGGTTGATTTCGAGACCAAACAAGATTTGTTGAGACTTGCTGAGGATTACGAAGTGGTGGTTGTGGGCAAGAATGTCAAATTCTAGACTAATGTTGTTTCATCTTTGGAAGCGCAAAAGATGATGGAATCTGAGGGTGAAGCATACTTAGCTTATATTATGAACCCGAATATGAAGGAAGTGTGAGCCCATGATATTTGCTCTGTTCGCAATTTTCTAGGGGTGTTTTCGAAAGAGTTGTCGGATTTACAGTCGGATATAGAGGTGGAATTCTGCTTTGAGACGTACGTAGATATGGCTCTGGTGTCGATTGCACTGTATCGAATGGAACCGAAGAAATTAAAGGAGTTGAAGAAACAATTATAGGAGTTGTTGGATCGTGGCTTTATTCGTCATAGTGTTTCACCATTGCGAGCACCAGTGTTGTTTGTGAAAAAGAAAGATGGCACGATGAGAATGTGCATTGATTTTTGGCAATTGAACAAGTTGATGATTAATAACAAGTATCCTTTGTCGAGGATTGATTATTTGTTTGATCAATTTCGAGGTGTTATGGTGTTTTCCAAGATTGATCTGAGGTTATGGTATTATCAGTTGAAGGTGAAAGATAAAGATGTGCTGAAGATAACTTTTTGTACGCTTTATGAGCATTATGAGTTCTTGATGATGTCGTTTGGGTTGACAAATGTACCGGCAGCATTCATGGATATGATGAATCGGGTGTTCCATGAATTCTTGGATCAATTTGTGTTAGTGTTCATGGATGACATCCTTGTGTACTATCATACCTTGGAAGATCATGTTCGACACCTACAGATTGTGTTGCAAATTTTGTTGGAAAATAAGCTTTATGCCAAGCTGCGTAAGTGTGAGTTTTGGATCAAGTAAGTATTCTTCCTTGGTCATGTTGTTTCGGACGAGGGTATTCGTGTGGATTCGCAGAAAATTGAAGCTGTTGTGAATTGGAAGCAACCAAAGTCAGTATCGGAGGTTCATAGCTTCTTGGGGTTGGCAGGGTATTACTGACGCTTTGTAGATGGTTTTTCGAGGATTGCTACTCCTTTGACAAAGTTGTTGCAGAAAAATACATGTTTTGAGTAGACAGAAGGTAGACAGTAAGCTTTTGACAAGCTAATGGAAGCTTTGATGCAAGCTCCTATCCTGATTCAACTTGGGTTAAGGAAGGAGTTTGTTGTGTATAGCGACACATCTTACTTGGGTTTGGGGTGTGTTCTAATGCAAGAAGAAAGGGTTGTCGCTTATGCATCTAGGAAATTGAAGGTGTATGAGCGCAACTACCCTACGTACGATATTAAGCTTGCTGCAGTGGTGTTTGCGTTAAATATTTGGCGACACTATCTTTACGATGAGAAGTGTAATGTGTACACGGATCGCAAGAGTTTGAAGTATCTGATGTTGCACAAAGAGTTGAATCTTAGGCAACGAAGATGGTTAGAGTTGCTTAATGATTACGATATGTCAATTAAGTATCATCCGAGTAAGGCTAACGTAGTAGCCAATGCTTTGAGTAGAAAAGTTGCGATTGAGTTGAGGGAAATGTTTGCTCGGTTGAGTGTAACGCGAGATGGTGGGTTGTTGCCTGAGTTGCAAGTGAAGCCATCATTGTTATAGTTGATTAAGGAGAAGCAACTGTATGATGATTCTTTGGTACCGTATGTCAAAGACATCATGGATGGCAACGAGACGGATTTTGGTTTCAATAATGAAGGTGTTTTTTGTTTCAAGAGTCGAATAGTGGTGCCAAAAGATGAGGAGTTAAGGCACACTATCTTGAATGATGCACATTCGAGTCTTTTTGCAATGCATCATTGGGAGTACAAAGATGTATCAGGATTTGAAAAAAGAAGTATTTCTGGGTTGGTTTGAAGAAAGATGTCGTAGGTTTTGTAGCTCGTTGTATGGTTTGTCAGCGTGTTAAGTCTAAGCACCAATTTCCTTCGGGGTTGATGCAACCGTTGAAGATTTCGAAATAGAAGTGAGAGAGAGTTACCATGGATTTTGTATCCGGGTTGCCTTTGACACCATCAAAGAAGAATTCTGTTTGGGTGATTGTGGATAGGTTTACGAAGTGTGCACATTTTCTGGCTTTGCATACGATGTATACTTTGGGTAAGTTGGCAGAGCTGTACATTGCGGAGATTGTGAGGTTGCACGGGGTACCTAAGTCTATTGTATCAGATAAAGATTCGCGTTTTACAGCAAGGTTCTATGAGTGTTTGCATAGGGCTTTGGGTACGCGGTTGAGTTTTAGTACTTCGTATCATCCTCAAACGGATGGTCAGTCTGAACACATGCGATGTTGCATTATTAATTTCAAAGGGTCATGGGAGAAGCAGTTACCTTTGGTGGAGTTTGCATATAACAATATTTATCAGGCTAGTATCCATATGGCTCCGTATGAAGCTTTGTATGGTAGGAAGTGTCGTACGCCACTTTGTTGGGCGGAGGCAGGTGAGAAGTATGTTTCCTTGACGGATGTGTTAATGGATACCAATGAGAAAATGAAACTTATATGTGTTTGGTTGAAAGAGCTTCGGATCGGCAAAAGTCATATGCTGACTTGAAGCGAATGGAGATAGAGTATGCGGCTGGTGATTGTGTGTTTCTGAAGGTTTTGCCTTGGAAAAAGGTGATGAGGTTTGGACGGAAGGGAAAGTTACGTCATAGGTTTATTGGGCCTTATGAGGTGTTGGAGCGTGTTGGTCCAGTTGCGTATAGGTTGAGATTTCTTGTTGAATTGGAGAAGATACATGATGTTTTCCATGTATCAATGCTTCGGAGGTATAGATCGGATCCTTCGCATGTGATGTCAGTCGAAGAGATTGAGTTGAATCCGGATTTGACCTATGATGAGAAACTGGTGAGAATTTTGGATACAAACAGTAAGGTTCTTCGGGGAAAGACCATAGAGTTAGTGAAGGTGTTATGGCGACATTGTAACCCCTTGACCCGGTCTAGTCGCAAGACCGAATCGAGCGAGCCACATTAAGGTTTATCGAAATAAACCCTGATGAAAATACATATGAACCGATCCATTTTTTCTTTTATCTTTTCTAGATGCATTTGTAATATCCCAAATTTTGGCTAGTGACTAAATTGTAAATTTTGAAACTTTAGGGGGTTAAAGTATAAACTTTGGAAAAGTTTAAGGACTAAAGTGTAAATTTCCCCAACAAGTAATTTTATTCAGTATAAGAGTGAATCGGATCGAAATAGGTACCTTGATATCGGTTTTAAGAATTAAGATGCAGAAAAAGATACCAAATTTGGATCGAATGAAATTATTAAGTGTGCTCAGGCCAGAGAAATACAAGGATGGGTGACCTTCGTGAAGGTCCCATAATAGTGTTTCTGATCGAAAATTTGGACTCAGTAAGAGTAAAGAATATTCGTATGGATTTACGATAAAGGATTTCTAAGAGAAATTTCATTCTATGGAGATTTTCGATAATTATCGGATTAGTAGACTGAGTTAGGAAAATTCAGTCTAAGTTCTGGGAAAGGAAGTTTTTATGAGATAATAGATTTTATTTCCCGAATATGGAACTATAGAATTTTTGGAATAAATCCAATAGCTCGGAAAAGGTAAAATCGCAGTAGAAATATTTTATGAATATCAGGAAATCAGATTGAATTGGAATTTCAGAGACTGGTCCAAAAGCCCTGGAAAAGTCAGAAAATACTATTTTATGAATATTTTATTATAGTTGGTTGGATTCCAACTAGATTTAGTTGAATTTTTACAAGAATGACAAACTAGTAAGTAAAAACTAATTGGAGGGCAAATTGGTTATTTGGCCCCAATGGCATTTTTGAAATATTTAAAAAGTTATATGGGCAATTTTGGAAAGAGAAAATGAAAGATTAAATCTTGGCCCTTGATTGACGATAAGATCAATCTCAACCATTGGATTAGAAGGGCATTTTAGTAATTTCACTATTTAAATGAATTTAAAATTCATTTATATTTACAAGTGGCCAAATTGAATGATATAGAAAAAAAATTAATTCTTCATCTTTAAAAACCACTGAAAATGAGGGGAGAAGGGAGAGAAAAATGGGAAAAAATTTCCAAGCTCGATTCAAGCCCCGAAACTCGATTTTCAGGTAATCTCTTCAACTACAAAGTTGTTATACTCATCAAGCTCTATCTTTTGGTGTAAAAAATTCGTGGAAAACATGCTTGATTGATGAGAATTTTGTATGAGAAGAAATTAGGGTTTATGGACTCAATTGGAGGTTTTGAGATTTTATGATTCCATGTTGAACATCAAGTTGAAAGCAAGCTTTTGTGATGTTAAAATCATGTTATTGAGTTGGGATTTAAACTCTACATATTTTGATTATTATGAAGATAATTAGGGTTTATGGATTCAAGTTTAATTTGGGGTATGTGATGTTAGATTAATGATTTAGTAAGCTTGAATTGCTATTTGGAAGCAAAACCCTAAATTTATTAGATATGGATCATTTCATAAATCTTAAAAGTTAGAGGACTGAATCTGATTTTTATGATTTTCAAGTGTATTTATGTTTATTATTGATGTTGGAGATGTGAAATTGAAGTTAGAATGCAAAAACCGATGTTAAATCGAGTTAGTGACCATTTTGACAAATTGTCAAAGTTAAGTGACCAATTCGAAAATGAGGATTTAGAGAAGGACTAAATCTGATTTTAGTTGAAATAATAGAATTCAAGTAGTAATGTTGATTTGAGGGCTAATTTGCAAAGTTAAGAAGCTTGAATCCTTATCTTTGCATTTTTAGTAACTATTTCGGAAA
This sequence comes from Hibiscus mutabilis, assembly GCA_019671005.1. NCBI lineage: Eukaryota > Viridiplantae > Streptophyta > Magnoliopsida > Malvales > Malvaceae > Hibiscus > Hibiscus mutabilis. Next base: position 35,698,020 of record CM033719.1, on the reverse strand, counting down.
GAATGAAAAATTAGTGGGAATTATTTTTAAATAATTATTTGATGAAGAAAGTGATACATTAGTGGTTTGAATCAAGGGGACCAGATTGACAAATAGCAAAGTAAGGAGAAATTAGTATAAAGTTTGAAGTTATTTATGGAAGTTGGTAAGGAGAAATTAGTATAAAGTTTGAAGTTATTTATGGAAGTTGTGTAGAAAAACTGGATTTGGCAGTAAGTTTGAAGTTATTTATGGAAGTTGTGTAGGAAAACTGGATTTGACAGTAAGTTTGAAAATTCACCATAAATTCTACAAAATGGTTAGAAGGAGAATTTATACCGATGTAAATATTTGTTCGTCTAGTTTCGCCTCTAACAAATGGAAACTGATTTCGAGTTCCGAGTCAAAAGATATGAATTTTTAAGTGACGAAAGGTCAGAAAATAGAGCATCAGTCTGTTTCGAATTCCAGCATTGTAATTGACTTTAAAAATTCTCCATAAATCGTACAAGTTGAACTCGGGCTATTAATTTATATGGTTGAAAAGCTTATTGAATATAGTTTATTTTTGAACAAACGGAATCGAATTCCGAGTTTTAGATCATTTTATAGAAATAAATCTTTAAAGGTAGTGCAAGCTGCCAGAAAATGGAATTTGAGACATTTTATATCGAATGTTAGTTAGCAAGCTTGGAGGAATTATTGAAGTTCAAAATGGTCATTAGGGACCAAAAATGAGTTTATGGACAGTATAAGGAAGGAAAGAAATTTATGGAAATTTTTTATGTTGAATGATTATATAGCTTAATTGAAATATTGTTAGAAGTGAATCTAACAAATGTTTATTTATATTCATGTGATAAATGAAGTTAAATCCGAATCGAAAAAGGTTCGAGGTGCTACAAAGGAAAAGATCAAATAGGATTTAGTGAGGCAAACTAATAAATGGCCCAGGTGAATGCATTTCTAAACATTTGCATTACATTGAAAATGGCATTGCATTTCTCTATAATACATGGTATGATACATTGCTCGACATGACAATCTTGATGGAATACCAGGTATGAACTATTGTTTGCATAAATGATGATACATGATTCATATGATAATATGAAACATGAATTACATGATAGTAATGATACATGATTCATATGACAATATGATACATGAATTACATGAATAATGATATGATTAAAATGAAACAAGTAGACACCTTGGGTGTCGATAGCACTAAAGATGTGCGAATATAAGGAGCAAAGGGCGTCCTTTATGAGGAGCAAAGAGCGTCCTCGAGTACGTACTCAATTTTAGATACTACGATATCGAATTAGAGGCTATAGAGTCCTAACAGACTTGCTTCGTATCAGGCACTGATCATGCCGCATTGAAATAGATACTTCGGTATCGTAACAAGATGAATTGAAAAAGTTAAGAATATGCAGATGATTGCATGATAAAAGCATAACCATGAAAGAGCACGTGTTATGCGGATGATTAAATGATGAAAGTATGACATGGTAGAACATATAATATGCAAATGACTGCATGATAAAGCATAACCATGATAAAGCATGGGTTATGTAAATGATTACATGTTAAAAGCATGACCATGGTAGAGTACATGATATGCAAATGATTGCATAATAAAAGCATGAACATGATAGAACATCTGTTACGCAAATAATTACATGATGAAAGCATGCATTTGATAAAGAATATGTTAAGCATTAGATAATACATGGCTCATATGATGGTGGTAATAGATGATATCATGTCAATATGACATGCTTACCATTTATAAAGAAATATAATGTACTCTTACATGATATACTAAATTTGCATTCTTCATGTTTTGATAAACTGAAATTAAATGCCTCACTAAGTTCGTACTTAGCGTGTGTTTGTTGCACATGTAGGTTATGTTGGAGCACCATGAAGAGGAGTCAAGCGTGCTGAACAAGTTACAATTTGCAGAACATCAGTGAGACATTCTAAATTATGACAATCTCTAGTGGGCATGTAAACTATTTTCTTGCTGATAGTATATGATGCATTAAATTGAATTATAATGATAGTCTAAATAATCAGCTAGACGATGAATCATATATGGATAAAAAATTTAAGCCTAACTTTCAGTAGCTTGTTTAAGTAACATCTATAATGTATATTCAACTACGAGTATACGTTATGGGTGTTACAACATTTCTAGGTTCTACGGTGTGCATTCAAGTCATGGTTAAAATTTTAACTCAATCGGGCGTCATTTCGGCATCCAATTGCTCGGAATTGCATTCTAGGGACTAAAACGTAATTTCTTATATTTATACGAGCTTTCACAAAATTTAAGTTACCAACCCTCGATTAATCATAATACATGCTTTCATATCAAATCACAACTCAAAATGATCATCCATACTCATTTAATTGCATAAATAAGAAACAGGAACCAAAATGCAAAGATTCAAACATCAAGCAGCATTTCCAATTGAAATAACGTCCAGTGTTTCGGTACAGGTGTCCACCGTATCGATACGGTTTTGAAGAGAAGTTGCGTATCGATACGGTCCTCAAGCGTATCGTACGACTTGTATAATTTTAAAAGACCGAATTCTAGTGGCAAATAACAGTACCAGAACAGTGACTCACATACCGAAACCCTCCCTATTTCATAACTACGCGTACCAATACGGTTACCAAGCGTATCGGTATGGTAAGGAAAATTTGCAACATTTTGAGCCTATATAGGTCCCCGCGTACCGACACCCTAAGGTACCGTACCGATACGGTGAGACCTGTAATGACCTCTAGGTCCAACATATGACGCTTTGGCTCAATTTAACTCCCTTAATTCAACCTATAAACATCCTATAGCATCATAGACATACATCCATCACACATAGCAACATATCAAGAGGTCACACCAAGCATGGCATAATCAAGCATTCGCCTAAGAGCATGTTCTCTACCCAAGCATGTTTAATGTTTCCCAAACCCGTCAAACACAAGTAAAGCGCATCATACAAGTCCAAAACAACAATCTAAACTATTACATTAGGTAGTATCTCAAAACACATCTCCTAAAACAACCTGGTCACATTTCCCTCTTATTACTACTTAGAACGTATTTTAAACCATACTTTGAAATGTATTAAATCCTTGAATCCTTCTTCTCTCGTGTGCTGTCCGAGAAAGCTATTTCTCTGCATTGATGAGGAAAAGAGAGCGTAAGCAATAAGCTTAGTGAGGGAAACCACAAAACACTCATCAATGCATTTAAAACCATTTTATTCCAATCACATGTATACATATCTTGGTAAAACATCTCATGCTTCTCATGACATCTTAAAATATGTACTTTTAAAATCATTTTCTACACATGTATCATGGATTCAATCTCTACCTCAATTTAAGCTTCACACTACAACACCTTTATAACAAGCTTAAAGAGCAACACATGCATAAATCACATTACACAAAATAATCCTTTTATCATGATATATTATCTCATATATTGGCTTTCATGTGACTCAAAACTAGCAACCTTATGTTTCATAAAACAGATCGGATACACGGATTTTCAAGTGGTTCACACAACCACTTCACATACATACCTCAACCGAAACAGATCCAATTCAACATCCATTAACTTTTCAAGAAAACTTAATTTAATTAACAAATAAATGTTTAAATCACAATTCCATAATATAAATCAACAAAAAATGATCAAGAACTTGGGAATTTCATTAAAGAACCTTCAATTAGAGGAGAGAAACGAAAATCACCTCTAATTGTTGATTTGTCCTTAATTGGCCAAGCTTTGATGAAATCCAAAGAGAATTTGCAAAGGTATTTGAAGAAATCAAATAGAAATCAAAAAGGAAATCAATAAAGATTGATTCCTGGAGATTTTGAAGTAGAAATCTCAGTTTGGTTGCTGAGAAAGTTGAGAGAAAAGTAGTTACGTGAGAAAGTGTTTTTAGGAAATAAAGATATTTTTAATTAAAACCTCATTTACCCAATTATTAAACCTTTTGAAATACTTTAAAAATAGCCTAAATTAAGAGAGAAATATGTTGAAAAAGAATGGTCAAATATCTCCTTAAAGATTCTAAGTTTTGATCTTTTTTCGATTTAGTCACCAAAAACAGTTTTGAAAACTTTCAATTTAGTCACTAGACTAAAATGTATAAAAATCAGATTTAATTCCCTCAAATTGACTTCAACAATTTACTTAAAATATTAATTAAGTAATTTAGAGCATTTTCTATATTTTATTTTACCTTAAAAATCAATTTTTAATTTATTTTCCTGAAACTATTTGAATCGCCTAAATCGGTTCTCTCGAACCTTCGGTCCAGCCTGATTCACATCTAGGTCCATTTTCAGGGCGTTACAACTCTCCCCCGCTTAACAAATTTCTTCCTCGAAATTTACCTGGCGGAAAAAGATGAGGGAACTGCTTCAACATATATTTTTTGCTCTCCCAGGTAGCTTTCTCTACACCGCGGTGCCGCCACAACACCTTTACAAACTTTATGGTCTTTCCGCGGGAAACTTTACTACTTGAATCCAGTATCCTCACTGGATCTGGATCATAGGTCAAGTCCGAATTCAACTCAATCTCCTCAATAGGAATAACATGCGAAGGATCCAATCTATACCTCTGTAACATAGACAGATGGAAAACATCATGTATCTTCTTTAACTCAGCCGGCAACCTCAATCTATACGCAACAGGACCAACGTGCTCTAACACCTCAAACGGTCCAATGAACCTAGGGCTCAACTTGTCCTTCCGTCCAAATCTCATCACCTTTTTCCAGGGAAAAACCTTTAAAAAACACGATCACCAACCGCATACTTAATTGCTCTCCGCTTCAAATCAGCGTAGGACTTTTGCCGATCCGAAGCTGCCTTCAAACGATCACTAATAAGCTTCACTTTCTCATTGGTATTCTGCAACATATCCAGCAAGGAGACATACTTCTCTCTCGCCTCCACCCAACAAAACGGCGTACGACATTTTCTACCATACGAAGCCTCGTATAGCGTCATCTGGATATTAGCTTGATAACTGTTATTATAAGCACACTCCATCAATGAAAACTGCTTCTCCCACGACCTTGAAAATCTATGATACAACACTGCAACATGTCCTCCAACACTTGGATAACACGTTTCGACTGACCATCCGTCTGCGGATGATATGAAGTACTGAAGTTCAACCGTGTACCCAAGGCCCTATGTAAACATTCGCAGAACCTCGTGGTGAAACGTGGATCTCTATTAGACACAATGGACTTTAGCACCCCATGCAACCTCACGATCTCTGCAACATACAACTCTGCCACCTTATCCAGAGTATACGTCGTATGTACAGCCAAGAAATGTGCACACTTCGTAAACCTATCCACGATCACCCAAACAGAATTCTTCTTTGACGACGTCAAAGGTAACCCAGACAAAAAATCAATGGTGATCCTCTCCCATTTCCACTCGGGAACCCTCAATGGTTGCAAAAACCCCAAAAAAAACTGATGTTTTTACTTAACACGTCGACAAACCATACAACGGGCCACAAAATCCGCAACATCCTTTTTCAGGCCAACCCAGAAATACTCTTTCTTCAGATCTTGGTACATCTTCGTAGTCTCCGGATGCATAGCAAAAGGACTCGAATGCACTTCATTCAAAATAGCGTGCCTTAACTCTTCATCCATCGGCACCACCACTCGACTCTTAAAGCACAAAACCCTGTCCTCATTAAAACCGAAATCTGTTTGTTTCCCATCCAAGATATCCTTAACATGCGGCACCAACGCATCATCATACAACTTTTTTTCTTTAATCAACTGCAACATTGAAGGATTCACTTGCAACTCCAGTAACAACCTGCCATCTTGCGACACACTCACCCGCGCAAACATCACCCTCAACTCCACTGTGACCTTTCTACTCAAAGTATCTACTACCACATTCGCTTTTCCCGGATGGTACTCAATGGTCAAATCATAATCCTTCAACAGCTCCATCCACCTTCGCTGCCTAAGATTTAACTCATTTTGAGACATCAGGTATTTCAAAGTTTTGTGATCAGTGTAAACAAAACACATCTCACCATAGAGATAGTGTCGCCAAATCTTCAAGGCAAACACCACCGCAGCCAACTCAAGATCGTGCGTAGGGTAATTGCGCTCATGCACCTTCAACTGTCTAGATGCATAGGCAACAACCCTGCATGAACACGCATCCCAAACCCACGTAGGACGCATCACTATACACAACAAACTCCTTCTCTAACTCTGGTTGAATCAAAATTAGAGCGTGTGTCAAAGCCTCCTTCAGATTATCGAAAGCTTGCTGCCTAACTTCTGTCCACTCAAAACCCACACCCCTTTTCAACAACTTTGTCAAAGGAGCAGCAATCCTCGAAAGCCCATCCATAAACCGTCGATAATATCCTACCAACCCTAAAAAACTACGAACCTCTAAAATAGATTTCGCTGGTTTCCAATTCACAGTGGCCTCAAATTTCTACAGATCCACGCGAATACCCTCGGCCGAAACCATATAACCAAAGAAAACCACCTGCTTGATCCAAAACTCACATTTACTTAACTTGGCATAAAGTTTGTTGTCCAACAAAACTTGCAACACAATTCGGGGATGTCGATCGTGATATTCCTCGGTACGAGAGTACACAAGAATGTCATCGATGAACACTACCACGAATTGGTCCAAGAATTCATGAAACACCCTATTCATCATATCCATGAATGCTGCTGGTGCATTTGTCAAACCAAACGACATCACTAGGAACTCTTAATGCCCATAGCATGTGCGAAAAGCTGTCTTTGGCACATCCTTATCTTTCACCTTCAATTGATAATACCCCGACCGTAGATCAATCTTGGAAAATACTGTAGCACCTTGAAACTGGTCAAACAAGTCATCAATCCTGGGTAAAGGATACTTGTTCTTGATCGTCAACTTGTTCAGTTGCTGATAATCTATACACATTCTCATCATGCCACCCTTCTTTTTCAAAAACAACACCGATGCACCTCACGGTGATACACTTGGATAAATGAACCCACGACCTCTTTTGCGCTCCAACTATAGGTACATTGGCCTGACCTTCTCTGGTTAACTGCGGACAATCCCTACGAAGATGATGCCTCGATCCATAACTCCAACAAGTGCCTATAGCACCCCAGCACTCTCCTGAATGCCTTCGGCCACATCTTCTACACTCGAGAACTCCCGCATAAGCATTATGACCCTGAAATCCACGTCCAGCACCAAATCCTCCACGCCTTTGATACGGTCAGTACCTCCTGTCTCTATGCCTCTTATAACAATCTCGGCCAGCATCAGACTCCGCATTCCTTTTACCAGATAAAGAACCCAGAACGAACAGACAAACCCAGATTCTGTTCTATATGCTTAGCCCGCAACACCAGCACATTAAACTTTGTATAATCAGTGGCCAACATATATGTCTTCACTTCCTTGATCAACCCAAAATAGAGTTGATCACACCTCTCTCGCTCGCCTGGAACCAACTCAGAAGCATATTTACTCAACCGAACAAACTGGATCTCATACTCAGAAAAAGACATGTTTCCTTGGTCCAAAGCCATGAACTCTCTCTTTTTCGTATCCTTGTATCGCGTCCCCAAATACTTCTTCTTGAAAGCCTCACAGAAGAATTCCTATGTAACATTAGTAGGTTCTCTACATGCGATCACAGTTGTCCACCAACTGTATGCATCACCCTGAAGCAACGATACGATACATCCCAACTTATGTACATCAGTACACTCCATTTGACTGAGGATCCTTTTGGAACTCACAATCCATTCCCCGGCTGCTTCAAGAACCAAAAATCTAAACTCAACACCACCTAGGCTACGCAAACGCTCTAGAGGTAACCCAGTGTTAACAGCTGCAGGCGTCGGTGTAGGTACATGCACTTCAGCTATGGCTGCCTGAAAGGTCCCGTCATCGCTTACACCAACGATTCCATATCACCAAAAATAGGTACTTGTGGTGCCTGAGGTGCACCTCCCTCTACTCCAGCACCAGCAGTAGGAATCGGTGGAGGAAGAGGTGACTCTTTATCAAGTGTATCCACAACACTACCCATGTAAGCTCTCGTCTCTCTTCTTGGTCCCATACTCGATAATACAAGTCTAAACATGATAATGCAACAAAACAAAACAGTTAGGCAAGCTCGTAGCGAGAATCCAAGTCACTCTTGTTTAAAAACAAAATCATTTAACTCAAGTAGTAATAAGGTAATGTGTCCCAAGGTTTAACTCCCAAACTTACACATATCAAGTACAATTCCACAAATTCAATCACCGTGCATTTCAAACAACATATTCAATCATACAAACAACCATAACCCACCTCCCAACAATCATAACCTAGCTTTGATACCACCAAATGTAACCCTCTTGACTCGGTCTAGTTGTATGACCAAATTGAGTGAGCTACATTAGAGTTTACCAAAATAAACCCCGATGAAAATATATTCGAACCGTCCAATTTTTTTTATCTTTCTATATGCATTTTTCCTATGGTGTGCATTCAAGTCATGGTTGAAATCTCAACTCAATCAGGCGTCATTTCGACATCCAATTACTCAGAACCGCATTCTAGGGACTAAAACATAATTTTTGATATTTATACGAGCTTTAAAAAAATTTAAGTTACCAACCCTCGATTAGTCATATTACATGCCTTCATATCAAATCACAACTCAAAATAATCATCCATACTCATTTAATTGCATAAATAAGAAACATGGACCAAAATGCAAAGATTCAAACATCAAATAGCATTTCCAGCTAAAATAACGTCCAGTGTTTCGGTACAGGTGTCCACCGTATCGATACGATCTTATTGAGCAGTTGCGTACCGATACGATCCTCAAGCGTATCGGTATGACTTGTATAATTTTAAAAGACCAGATTTCAGTGGCTAAGAACTATACCGGAACAATGATTTGCATACTGAAACCCTCCCTATTTCATAACTACGTGTACCGATACGGTTACCAGGCGTATTGGTATGGTAAGGCAAATTTGCACCATTTTGAGCCTATACAAGTCCTCACATACTGACACCCTGAGGTACCATACCAGTACGGTGAGACCTGTAATGACCTCTATGTCCAACATATGACACTTTGGCTCAATCTAACTCCCTTAATTCAACCTATAAACATCCTATAGCATCATAGACATACATCCGTCACACATAGCAACATATCAAGATGTCACACCAAGCATGGCATAATCAAGCATTCACCTAAGAGCATGTTCTCTACTCAAGCATGCTTAATGTTTTCGAAACCTCTCAAACACAAGTAAAGAGCATCATACAAGTCCAAAACAACAATCTAAACTATTACATCAGAGAGTATCTCAAAAACAACTCCCAAAGCAACTCGGTTACATTGCCCTCTTATTACTACTTAGAACATATTTTAAACCATACTTTGAAATGTATCAAATCCTTGAATCCTTCCTCGCTTGTGTGCTGCCCGAGAAAGCTACTTCTCTGCACTGATGAGGAAAAGAGAGCGTAAGCTATAACACCCTTAACGTATACTCATAGTACGAATACACATTAAGGATGTCACAATATTATTTAACAGAGTTCTAGATTTGTAATTTTTTTTAAAACATCACATAAAACTAGTTTATAAAATAACTCTTTCTCGACTTTCGAAGTATTCATAGCCTATTTGCAAATTGCTAGTTTGACCCTGGATTGGCTTATAAATTATATTAGCCAGTTATTAAAATAAGTATACAACTTAGGGTGAAAACTAGGTACACTGCCTAGGCTCTTTCTTGAATTTAAAATCGTTACGCTATAAACGATAAGTAAAATTTTACCCGATTAAATATCTATACCGATAATTCTTTAACCATACAAATAATTCATATTTCCATGCTTAATCCTCTATCTTAAACTAATTTATCACATTACTAGTACCTTATCATGTTCTTATTTATTTACGGTTTATTTTTGAAACTGACTATTTATCTGACTCTTAATCAAACTCGGTTTAGCATTTTAACTTCATTTTCATGTCTCTAACATCATTAGTAACATAAATACAAATCCAATTCATAAAAAGCAGATCTGGTCCCTTAATTTGAAGCTTGGAAAAATGGTCCTTATGTATTTAACTTAGGGTTTTGCCTCCAAACAACAAATCAAGCTTACTAGATCATTAATCCAACATCATAAACCCTAAGTTAGACTTGAATCCATAAACCCTAATCTTCTCTATACAAACCAAAATATGTAGGGTTTAAATCCCAACTCAATAACATTATTCTAACATCATACAAGCATGATTCTAACTTAAAATCAACCATGGATTCATAAAATCACAAAAGCCCCAATTTGTTCATAAAACCTAATTTCTTCCTCATGTCAAATATCATCAATCAAGCAAGTATTCTATGAATTATTTACATCAAAAGATAGAGATCGAAGAGTAGAACAACTTTGTAGTTCGAAAGATTACCTAAAAACTGAGATTCGGGGCTTAAATTGAGATTACCTAACAACTTTGTAGTTCGAAAGATTACCTAAAAACTGATAATTCCTTCATATTTCATGTATTTAAGACACTTATATTATGAAAAAAATGATTTTTTAATTCAATAAATTCCACTTTCCAAAAATACCCTCAAACTAGATCTATATTTCTAATTTGCCATTTTGTAACATTCCAACTAGACTTAGTTGGATTCTAATCAGCCACTATTCATCCACAAAATAAATATCAAAACTCCGTCCATGTCCCTTTTGGGAGAAATGGCCAAAATGCCCTTTACCAATCAACTTATTCACAAAATTGCCATTTCATGTCATTTCAATCGATTTAAGTTTTTCCTGGCCCTTTTAACATCCAAATTTCCATAAAATGATATTTTATGACTCTTCTAAGGTTCATGGAACTATCTCTGAAATTTTAGCTCGATCTGATTTGCCGATAATTACTTAGGACTTTTTCTACGATTTCTCGATAATCGAATTATCGAATTGAATTCATGACTTCATATTTATAAATTTTAGGATCCAATATTAATATATTATTCCATCATCTAATAAAATTTCATGTATTTCCACTCATCCATACATATATGGGACCTTCCCAGATGGTCATCTATCCTAAGGCCTGAGCACGCTTAACTACGAAGTTCGATTAAAATTCGGTATCTTGAACTGCATTTTTCTTCCTGAAACTTTTATCAACTTTCGTATCATATCTTGTCTTATCCATATACATAATAAAAATAATGACCGAATAATTTTCTTTATTCGAGTCATATATCCGGGTATCACCTAATTATTCGACTAATAATAACGTTTTACATAATTCTCGTATCGGAATCTGGGTGATGCCAAAATACGCAGTCTAACCCGCTCTATCCATCCATGGAATAAAAATTCTTAATGGTAAAATTCTTCATTAGCGGCTCATACTTTCCCATCTTTATACTCTAGATACCAACTTCTGAAAAGCTATCATTTTGGTCACTAAATTTTAAACTTCATTTCCCATTCCAATTTTCCTCGAATTTCAACAAAACTTTGCAAGTACCCTAATTAGCTTGCCCTCTATCATCTGATGCTTTTAAATCTCATAAATTCCTTTTCCATAACCCATAATCGAAGAAATACTAACTTTTACATTTTTTGTCAATTTGGTCACTAAGTTAGCTTTTAAGCTACTAACATAGTAACAAATTACCTTAACACTGTTTAACGAAATTTTGGGGGTGTTACATAAGCAATAAGCTTAGTGAAGGAAACCACAAAACACTCATCAATGCATTTAAAACCATTTTTTTCAAATCACATGTAAACATCTCTTGGTAAAACATCTCATGCTTCTCATGACATCTCAAAATATGCACTTTTAAAATCATTTTCTACACATGTATCATGGATTCAATCTCTACCTCAATTTAAGCTTCACACTGCAGCACCTTTATAACAAGCTTAAAGAGAAACACATGTTTAAATCACATTATACAAAATAATCCTTCTCACATTATACATTATCTCATATATTGGCTTTCAAGTGACTCAAAACCAGCAACCTTACATTTCATAAAACACATTGGATACACGGATTCTCAAGTGGTTCACATAACCACTTCACATACATACCTCAATAGGAGCAATGACACACTTTCCCACCTCAACGGTTTAAACTAGAGTAACGAAACATTTACCTACCTCTACGGTTTGGATGTATTAATCCACCAGCAGGAGAAAACGAAACATTTAACCACCTCAACTGCTGCGGTTTTCATGGTGGAGATTACAAACACTTTAACACCCCTCGAAACACATGAGGTGACTTTTTATAGTGCACTTTCAATCCTATGATCGGTCAACTATATACGATAACATTTTAAACACATCCACTTGCTAATATATTCAATAACCAACATTACCTCACTGTTTTACATATACATCAAATCATTCCAACACAAATACATTAAACCATGTATTTCCATAATCTCAAAACACTTGCATACATCATATGCTATTCTCAAGAGTCACCATTAAAGATTATTTGCATCATCTTTCACTTTCAAAATGTGCATAATACAGTGAGTAATAAAACCATAAACATGTTCATGAGATTTCATTTTAAAATACCGAAATCGAAAGATAGCTCAACTAATACTTACTTCCAAGCTTAGATAGGCGTGTCAAACCTTATCTAAACTCCCCCAACTCCTTCTCAAACCTTTTAACAGTAGTAAAATACTTTTCCACTCACTAACAACACAACGCTCGATTGCCGATGCGAGAATTAAGCCTCCGTAACTCCTACGCCTTCTTCGATAGTTAAAGGATTTAGCTCCCCTGCTTTACCCAACCAAAACAGAGGATTAAGGACACATCTTTGTATCAAAACCTTCCAGCAACCAACAAACTCAACAACACCTCACAACAATCAACCGAACACCCTCCTAAAACCAACAAGAACACCATCAAACCTTACTCAAACAAAGCCCAGCCAAGATCTAACGATTCTAACACATTAATGACATCAATTAACATCCAACAACAACCTAATCAGGTGCTTATATCTCTAGCAACATCACAACAACCAGATCGCACCAAAAACCAACTATAAATGACCTAAAAACTAGCAGTCCTTATAGTTTCGGGATTCCATTGATTAATCAATCCTTTCAACATTAAAACACATCTAATTTAAGATGTAAATCAATTAAATCCATCACCAAAACAGATCCAATTCAACTTCCATTAATTTTCCAAGAAAACTCAATTTAATTAACAAATAAATGTTTAAATCACAATTCCACAATCTAATTCAACAACAAAGGATCAAGAACTTGGGGATTTCATTAAAGAACTTTAATTAGAGGAGAGAAATGAAAATCACCTCTAATTGCTGATTTCTCCTTAATTGGCCAAGCTTTGATGAAATCCAAAGAGATTTTGCAAAGACATTTGAAGAAATCAAATAGATATAAAAAAGAAAATCAATAAAAATCAATTCCTGGAGATTTAGAAGTAGAAATCTCAGTTTCGTTGTTGAGAAAGTTGAGAGAAAAGATTTTGAGAAAAGTAGTTACGTGAGAAAGTGTTTTTAGGAAATAAAGACCTTTTTAATTAAAACGTCATTTACCCAATTATTAAACCTTTTGAAATACTTTAAAAATAGCCTAAATTAAGAGAGAAATATGTTGAAAAAGAATAGTCAAATAGCTCATTAAAGATTCTAAGTTTTGATCCTTTTTTGATTTAGTCACCAAAAATTGTTTTGAAAACTTTCAATTTAGTCACTAGACTAAAATGTGTAAAAATCAGATTTAATTCCCTCAAATTGACTTCACCAATTTATTTAAAATATTAATTAAGTAATTTAGAGCATTTTCCATATTTTATTTACCTTAAAAATCAATTTTAAATTTATTTTCCTGAAACTATTCGAATTGCCTAAACCGGTTCTCTCAAACCTTCGGTCCAACCCGATTCACATCTAGGCTTATTTTCAGGGCGTTACAGACATCGTGGTGTTGAGGATGCCACTTGGGAGACTAAGAAGGACATGCTGAAGCAGTTCCCTCATATCTTTCCATTAGGTAAATTTCGAGGATGAAATTTCTTAAAAGGGGGAGAGTTGCAATGCCCGAAAATTGGGCCAAGAAGTTAATCAGATTTATTAGACGGTTTGGGAGAACCGGGTTAGGCAATTCGAGTTAGTTTTGAGAATTAAATATTATAAAATTATTTTTGGTTAAAATAAAATTTGGAAAAATGTTATAAAATATTTAGTTGATATTTAAAGTATTTTGGTAAACTTAATTTGAAGTAATTAAATCTGATTTAGGACATTTTGGTCTAGTGACTAAAATGACAAGTTTACAAAACAATTTTTGGTGACTAAATCGTAAAAGGGTTAAAACTTAGTATCTTTAATGAGCTATTTGACCAATATTTTTCATCAGATTTCCCCTTAATTTAGGCTATTTTTAAAGTGTATTTAATTGGTTTATTATTAAAATAAAATGGGATTTAATAAAAAAGATTTTTAGTTTTGCAAATTCACTTTCTTATGTAACTACTTTTCTTCCAACTTTTCTCTCAACTTTTCCCAGCATCGAAACTAAGATTTTCACTCCAAAATTCTCAGGAATCAATTCCTATTGATTTCCTTTTAGTTTCCTAGTTGATTTCTTCAATTCCTAATGCAAAATCTACAAGGATTTCAACCAAACTTTGCCAATTAAAGGAGAAATCAACAATTAGAGGTGATTTTCGTTTCTCTCCTCTAATTAAAGGTTCTTTATTGAAATTCCCAAGTTCTTGATCCCTTGTTACTGATTTATGTTATGGAATTAAGAATTAGACTTTGATTTGGTAATTGAATTGAGTTTTTGTGTGGAAATTGAATAAAGATTGATTTGGATCTGTTTTGCAATGAATCTAATTGATTTAGATCTCTTATAAGATGTATTTTAAAGTTAAAATGAGAGGTTAATTAAAGAAATCCTGAAACTATGTGAATTGCTAATTTCTAGGTTGTTTATACTTAGTTTTTGGTGTGATCTTGGCGTTGTGGTGTTGCTGGAGGTATAAGGATGATTTTAGGATGTTTTTGGATGTTAATTGATGTTGTTAAGATGTTGAAATCAATAGGTTTTGGCTTGGCTTTGTTTAGGTGAAGTGTTGTGTTGATTTCAGTTGTTTTAGTTAGGCGTTTGATGGATCTAAGGGAGGCGAAGTTGTGTTTATTGTTTGCTGGGGATTTGAGATGCATGGAAGTGCATTAATCCTTTGGCTTTTGGAGACGTTGTGAAGCATCAGAGGCTTGATCGGTTATTGGCTAGCGAGCTTTGGGTTGTCGGTGAGTTGAAATGTGTTTACTACTCTAAAAAGGTTTTGAAAGAAGTTGTGGGAGTTTAGAATAAGTTTGAAACACTTATCTAAGCTCGGAAGTAAGTATTGGTTGAGCTCTCTCTCGTTTTCGGTTTTGCAAAATACAATCTCATGCACATGTTTATAGACTTGATTACTTGCTGTTATATGCATGTTTTGAAATCAAAAGATGTTGCAAATGATTATTCATGTTGATCTTTGTGTAAAGCAAGTGATTTGTGAAAGCATGTTGAGGATGCTAGAATACATTGGTTTAATGTATTGGAAAATGGTTTGAATTGATACATAATATGTAAAACAGTAAGATAATGTGGTTTTAATGAGTATATTGGCAAGTGGCTGTGGTAAAATGTTATCGAATATAGTTGGCAAGCCATAGGGTTTAAAGTGCACTATAAAAAGTTGACTCATGTGTGTCGAGGGGTTGTAAGTGTGCCATTTTCTCCACTATGAGAACCGCAGCGGTCGGGGGGTTAAATGTGTCTTATTCCCCCGCTGGAGGATTGAGAATCATAATGGTTGAGGGGTTAAATGTGTTGTTTGCTCCCATTGTTGATCGTTTATATCGTAACTGGTGAGGGGCTAAATGTGCTGTGTGATCCTGTTAGATGTATTCTAAGTGGTCGTAGGAACCACTTGTGTAAATCTGTGTATCCGATGTGTTTTTGTAAGTTGGAAAGGAGCTTGTTTTGAGTCACTAGAATACCAATATACGAGATGTTGTATCATGAGAAATGGATTATGTTTTTGTATAATGTGATTTATACATGTGAAGCTCTTTAAGCTTGCTATATTGAGATTTTGGCATGTGAAGCTTAAATTGAGGTAGAGATGAAATCCATGATACATGTGTTGTAAATGATTTTAAATGTGCATTTGAAAGAGATTATGAAAGCATGAGATGTTTTGCCATGAGACATTTGCACTTGGTTTGAAATATAATGATTTGAATTGCATTGATGAGTGTTTTAGAGATTCCCTCACTAAGCTTATAACTTACGCTCTCCTTTCTCATCAATGCAGAGAAATAGGCTTTGTGGACGGCAGGCAAGCAAGCAAGAGAAGATCCAAGAGTTGAGACTTTTCAAAGTATGGTTTCATAAATTCTAAGTAGTAATAAAAAGACAATGTGACCAAGTTGTAATCGGGAGGCGTATTTTGGGATACTCCCTGTTTGTATAAGTTTGATATGATGCTTTAGACTTGTATGTAGATCAATACTTGGTTTTGAGGGGTTGGGAAACCTTATGCATGCTTGGGTAGATACCACGCCTATAGGGATTTGCCTTGAATATGCCATGTTGAGAATGATCTTCTACCACACTGCTATGTTTGAGAAATTACTGTTTATGAAGTTATATGATGCTTTGAGTTAGTTAGATTGAGCCAAAATGTCATAAGTTGGACCAAGAGGTCATTAGAGGTCTATCCATATCGGTATAGGTCCTCAGGGATCGGTACACGGGGACCTGTCTCGGCTCACTCTGGGCAAAATTGCCTAGGCATACCGATACGCCTGGTAACCATATCGGTACGCGTAGTTGTAAAACAAGCCTAGTTTCGGTACACGGGAAGCCATACCAGTACGACCTTTAGCTACTGTAATCCTACATTTTAAAAAACACATACCCGTAACGATATGATTGAGGACTGTATCGGTACACTTTTACATTTCAACCCGTACTGATAAGGAGGGTCTCTGTACTGGTACGCCAGTCGTTAAATTGGTTAAGATACTCTTTGAAGTTTGTTTTCTTTGTAATTTAGTCCATGTTTCTTGTATATGCAATTATATGAGTTCGAATCGTTAAATTAAGTTGTAATTTAACCTGAATGCATGAAATATAACTAATTAAGAATTGGTCACTTCAATTTCATGTAAGTCCTCTTATTTATTGGAAATTACATTTTAGTCTCTGAAATGCGAATTCGAACAATTGGATGTCAATTCAATGCCCGATTGAGTTGTAATCTTCACCATAACCATTATGATCACGTTATGACATAATGATGCATTTATATAAGGTAAAAGAAAAATGGGCAATTTGCGAATGTAAATCTTTCAAGTTTGTCTTGGCAAACCCTAATATAGCTAGATCGATTCAGTCTTACGACTAGACCGGGTCAAGGGGGTTACAAAAAAGTCACTCCCTTGTGGATACATGGATGTCTAAATTCATCCTAAGGATTTCCAAATTTATCCCACAACTTATCTTAGAGAGTCAGGCCTTGGAAGCTCAAAGGTTTCTTCCATGTGGACAAATGGGTGTCTACATCGTCCTAAAATTGTCCACATTCATCCTAAAGCTTTATCAAGCCTTTTCGGCTACCATGGAAGAAGGAAGGACACAAGACATTATAGAGTCTTCATTACCATAAAGGTTAACACTTTACTATTTGTTTTGACCTTTCAATTCTAGCCTTGAACACTATAAATAGGCATCTTTTCTCCATTGTAGACACAATTTTGATGATATAAAACTTAATTGATAGTGCCTTTTTTTTCTAGTTCTTCAAGAACTTTATCGGCTTTCAAGTTTAGTCTTGTGGTATTCTATCCATTCCATTTGTTATATCGCTGGTTCCAAGTTCTTTAAACTAGAGGGTTACAATCCATCCTCTTCCACAATGGTTCAAGAACTTATAAGGTTTGGGTCTTCACTATTCATAGTGTTGGTTCTTCCTTGTTCCCACGCCAACCTTAACCTACACCTTCCTTTTTCCTATCCACTATTTCTACCCATACCATACAACCCATCTTTTCCATAACCCTTAATTTTATCACATATTATCAACCTTTCATTCCGTTTGCCATTACAAATCCACAAAGTTCTTACCTAAATCACGGTAGGACAAATTCATATATAATTCGGCAAACTTCACAACCAAATTCTTATCATTTGGTATCAGAGCCTTGATGATTCAATAATTTGTTAATTTCTCTCACCTGGTTTTGAAGAAAAAATGAAAAAAATGTTTATAGTTCCCAAAAAGGGAGGGAACTCATCTTATATTCTAAAAAGAAAAAAAGTCTACAAAAAAGGTTTGGTTGTTACTATTGTTGTTACACATTTCAATTGGCTATATATTTCGTCTTATTTATCTTGTTAACCCACCCTACTCCGTACATATATCTTTTCTTTCTTTCCTAACCATTTTGTTTCATCCGAATTCCACAAGATCTCTTCTTGAGCCTAGAGGAAGTTCTTTTAGCGCTTAAAAAGTGAGCAAGAGTGGTAAAAGGCAAAGAGCGTAAATCTGTAATCACTCATTTTTACCTGTAAATACATATTAGTTTGCATGTATATTTATTATATTATATGTTTATTGTTTGCATGAGTATTACTAATATATATATAAGGTGTGGTGTGCATGTATATTATAAGCTATGTATGTATACGTATTAAGGGTGTATGTATGTCGCGTACGTATCTATTTAGTATGAGTGTATTTGTTTAATGTGTATAGATGTTAAGTCAATTATGCGTATGATTATACGTACGTATGCTAGAATGTTATATTAATTAATGTTTGTATAATATAAGTATACGTTTGCGTATGTATGTGTATTGCTATTATAATACTAATTATATTATTATTAATAGGCTGATATGAAATGAAATCTAAAATATATATATATATATTAAAACCAAATAAAATAATTGAAGTCCAAGTCCAATTACAAATAATTACAAGGCCCGTTTGGCCCAAACCCAAACCTTATCTAATTACAACTGTGTGTGCAGGTGACTGGGGGCCGTTGGATCAAGATCTGATCCAACGACCATGATCCAACCAGGGAGCCAAAATATCTGCCAGTCGCGTGTTCCACACGTATGGACCGTTCGAGTGCCACGCGCGCGTGTGGTCCACGCGCGGACGCTTTGATATCCCACACGCGCGTGAGCCCCACGCGTTCTGACTCCTCGACTGCGGAGCTCCACGTGGCAAGATCTGAAGCCATCTCACCAAATCGAGGCTTCATCCAGGCCGTTCGTCCTTCAAGCCATTTTGACCGTTAGATCAGATCTGATCTAACGGCCGAAAACGCGTCTGGCCGCTGGCAGAACACCCACACCGCCACCATGCCGATCTTCAACCACCGTGCTCAGAACATGCCAAAGACAACAAGCAATAAGTTTGTCAGTCCAGATCTGAAAAAGCAAGTATACAACTTGCACCAAAACAAAGACAAGCTTATATACGAAACATAGATCTTGTAAAAAAAGAGGAGAGAACAGAGAGGTGGTAACAAAAAAACAGGGGGGTGGTAACAGAGAAGATTGTAACAAAAAAAAAACAGAAAGTATATTGTAACAAGTTTTTTCAGAAATACAAAAAAGAGGCAACGCAAGTCCAGTGGTACATTTCTTGTTACTTTTATCGCATGCATACAAAAGATACGTAGTAAAAAAAGAGAGAGAGAGTTAGAGGTCGTTACCGTCACCGTTTGTGGGTCTCCCCTCCTCAGTGATAAGCCTTTCGGCTTCCCCAAACCGGATATGGTGAACTGGAGGAAGGGGAAGGCCCCCTTTGTAGTTTTGTTTTTGGTGAAAAGTGTTTTTTTTTGTTCGTATTTCCTAGATCTAGGGCGAATAGAGGTGTATCCTCTGAATCCAACCTCGGATTCGTGTCGAGGATGAAAAGGGGGTCATTTTGGTTTGTTTTGGAGGCTCGCCGGCGCCGGCGGAGAACACGGCGGCCGGCCGCCGGATTCTGGGTTTCATAGGGGATATTTGAGAGAAAATGAAGAACGGTTTGAGTTATAAAACCGAAAAATGAAATAAAATGGTAAAAATTTGGTTTCGGTCTAAAAATAGGCTTTATATAGGTGTTATTATTTTTTGAAATGGGTAAATCACACACTTAATCCCCCCGCGTTTCCAATATTTTCATTTTTGTCTCGCCGCATGGTATAATTACAATCCCAGTCCCCCTGATATTTCAAAAGCTTACAATCTAGTCCCTAAATTATACTGAATCAGTTTTTAAATGGTAAAATTACGCCTTTAGCCATCCCGCGTTTTTGAACTTTTCATTTTGGGTCTGCCCCTTGGTCTAATTACAGTTTTGATCCTTTTAGGTTCTGTTTACTTCGCATTTTAGTCCTTAAATTGCCTATTACTGTTCTTTAATTTCTGCCACTGACTTTTATTTTTCTTTCATTTCAGTCCTGTTTCTTTGTAAATACTCATGTTCGTATTATAGTCGTATATGTTGATGTATTCTATTGTTTTATTTTACATCCCTCGTATATGCCTCGTATTTTATGTTTAAATGTATAGGTGTATTAAGCTTACGATAGTTGTGTATCTTTTTTATCCGGTTATTCGTATTAAAGCATGTTATGTTTTAGTTGATTCGTACATGGCATATTTTGTATTTTTATATGTGTGTATGTTTTCTTGTTTTTTAGGGTTACATGTTAGTGTATTTACCCTTTTTGTACGATATGTTGTCCCATATATGTTGAAATATATTTTATTTCTAATATGTATGTCTTCTTGAAATACATGTTCGTCTACACACGTATCTATTCCTGTCTTGTCATTGTGACATGTTAAATTTGTTTTTATTTACTGTTAAGCTTGTTACGTATATGTGTGTTTTAATTACATATTTTATTTATGTTAGATTAGTATTCTGTTATGTGAATATTTACTGTCTTTAAATTATCTGCCATGCTTTATATTTTTACCACTAAGATTGCATATCGAGATATAAATTGTTAATGCGGTGCCCTTTTATCCGACCGTAAACGGGGCCAGTATCAGGCGTATTGATAGTGGTTGGGCGTTTATTCTCGGATAACGGGGCCCTTAAAATTTATTCGCAATTATGACCGAATTTTAAAATAATTGTCACTTTAATCCGAAAAATCCAATATTAATAAAGCGGTAATTATTAAAGTACCAATTTTGGGCAGTGTGGGGGTGCTAATCCTTCCCCATCCGTAACCGACTCCCGAACCCAATCTTTTTGAATCTCTGGTTTTATGGTGTCCGACCTACTTAAGTGGCCGATGGCGACTCTATTTTTTATGCGGTTTCTTTTAAAACCCCACGGAATAAATATTTTATATCCAAAAAAATCACAAACACCTTTCACAAACACCTTTCAAAAATCCTCGTTTTTATTTAGCGATGAAAAATAAAGAGGGACATCGCTACAAAATCAAGAGGGAGAAAAGCCATATCCCGAGCGAAACATGAGTTGAGTGATCATTTCTTGGAGTGGAATAGTGAGGTTTTGTGTTGCTAAGGTTTAAGTTTTTTTACTTTACTTTTCATCATGTCTCACAATTCTGAAGACAACTCCCAAGTTTTAGGGGAAGTAGTCGTACCCAACTTGCAAATGCAAGCTATGATTCGTGAGATTTCTAAATTATCGAGAGAACAATTAGAGCCAATCCATGAATGTTAGACCAAATTGATGATGATTGAATTCAAAGGAGGCAAACGCAAGAACAAGGAGATAAAACTTATCTTGAGAAAGTCGAAGAAGAGATAGACGATGAACAACTGAATGACCAAGTTTCCGAACAAGGCTTGGAAAATCAAGACGTGAGACACCAAAGAGTTCGTCCATGAGTAGATGATAATCTCAGCAACATCAAGCTTCCTATTCCACTCTTTCAAGGAAAGACGGATCCTGAGGCTTACCTTGCATGGGAAAAGAAAGTTGAGTACATGTTTGAGTGCCACAATAAACTTCAAAATCTTACGTAAGACAATCAAAGTGTTGAATATTATTAAAAAGAGATGAAGGTGTCCATGATTCGTGCTAATGTAGATTAGGATCGAGAAGACACTATGGCAAGGTTTCTAGCAGGCCTTGATCCTAACATTGCCAGTACTATTGAGTTGTAGCACTACGTTAAGATAGATGACATGGTTCATATGACCATGAAAGTGGAGAGGCAACTCAAGTGAAATGGTACTACTCATACCTATAGAAGCTCTACATCCAAGTGGGGACAATGCTCCTACAAAAAGAGTTATTCCTTTTCTCCTAAGTAAAGAAGTGAACCATCAAAGATCAACAAACCCATTTCTGAAACTAGCAAAAGGAAGAGTCCGTCCATGCCAGTTCGATCCTAAGATGTGTAATGTTTTAAGTGCTTGGGGCGAGGCCACATTGCTAGCCAATGTCGAAACCGCAATACTATGTTTATCCGAGATGATGGGAAAATCGAAACTGATCAAGAGGAGGGAGAAAAAGATAGAACTCCTATCAAAGATGAAGAAAAGTTGGAGCATGCCATGGATGGAGAGGTCCTTGTAGTTTAAAGAAGCCTAAGCATGCAAGCAATAGAAATGGATCAACAACGCAAGAATATCTTCCATACTCACTGCCATGTCAATGAAAAGGTATGCTTTGTCATAATTGAGGGTGGTAGTTACACTAATGTCGCTAGCACTTTGATGGTAGATAAACTCGGTCTAGAAACAACAAACCATCCACCTCTTTACAAGCTGCAGTGGCTTAATGATAGAGGGGAACTCAAGGTTACAAAGCAAGTTCTCATACATTTCTCTATTGGAAAATATAAAGGTGAGGTGCTATGTGATGTCGTACCAATGCATGCTAGTCATATTTTGCTAGGGATACCATGGCAGTTCAATAGACACATAATACATGATAGCTATACCAATTGGTATACCCTCACTCATGAAGCAAAAAAGATCACCCTAGCCCCACTCTCCCTAAAACAAGTCCACAAAGACCAAATTCATTTGAGAGAAGGTTTGAAAGAGCCAAAGAGAAAGAGAAAAATATGAGGGAAAAGCAAAAGAGATTGACAAAGAAGAGAAAAAAGTTAATATCTTTGTGAGAGAAAAAGAGATAAAGAAGTGTTTGTTGTCAGAAAAGTTGTTCTTGTACTTATGTATAAGGAAAATTTATTAAACACTAATAACCTTAATCTAGATTTGCCATATTTTGTTGTCTCACTGTTGCAAGAATTTGAATACTTATTCTCAAAAGAGATTCTGAGTGGGTTGCCTCCTGTTCGAGGGATTGAACACCAAATCGACTTCATTCCTGGAGCTTTATTCCTAACCGAACAGCTTACCGATGTAATCTTAAGGAAATTAAGAAGTTACAAAGACAAGTTCATGAATTGATGAAAAAAGGGCTATGTGAGGGAAAGCCTTAGTCCTTGTACAGTGCCAGTTCTACTTGTGCCTTAGAAAGATAAAACATGGCATATATGCGCGGACTGTCGTACGGTAAACAAAATCATGATAAAGTATCGTCATCCTATTCCATGATTAGATGATATGATGGATGAACTTAGTGGATCTAACATTTCTCCAAGATTGATCTCAAAAGTGGGTATTATCAAATAAGAATGCGAGAAGGTGACGAGTGGAAGACCGCATTCAAAACAAAGCAAGGTTTATATGAGTGGTTGGTTATGCCTTTTGGCTTAACTAATGCACCAAGCACTTTCCCGAGGTTAATGAATCATATCCTTATATCATTCTTGGGTAAGTTTTGTATAGTGTATTTTGATTATATAATTATCTATTGCAAGAATATGGATGATCATGTTCAGCATCTCAGGTCAGTATCAAATGTTCTAAAATAAGAACAACTCTATGCTAATTTGCAAAAGTCCACGTTCTGCATTAATAAAGTGATTTTTTTAGTTTTCATTGTGATTTCTGATGGATTGGAGGTTGATCAAGAGAAGGTTAAGGCAATTGAAGAATGGCCACGACTAACGAGCATTAGCCAAGTAAGAAGTTTCCATGGACTCTCTAGCTTCTATTGTCGATTCGTTCCTATTTTTAACACTCTAGCTACCTATTGACGGGATTCATCAAGAAGAAATCCAACATCTTTTGAGGAGAAGAACAAGATAAATAATTCAATTTCATCAAGGAGTGTTTAACTAATGCACCATTATTAACCTTACCTAATTTTAACAAATTTTTTGAGGTTGAATGTGATGCATTAGGATTAGGAATTGGAGCAGTCTTGTCACAAGAAGGACGCCCTATTGAGCTACACTCAATTATCCAGTTTACGACAAAAAGATGTATGCTCTTATTTGGGCTTTAGAAACATGACAACATTATCTATGGCCTAAAAAGTTTATAATCCATATGTATCATGAGGCGTTAAAACATATCGAGGGACAACATAAGCTAAACAAGAGGCATGCTAAGTGGGTAGAGTTCCTTTAAACTTTTCCATATGTGATTAAGTATAAAAACGGTAAGAAGAACATTGTTGCTGATGCATTGTCACGGAGGTATACTCTTCTTAACACTTTAGACTTCAAGTTATTGCAGTTTGCTTTCATCAAAGAGCTTTATGAATCTAATCATGATTTTGGCGTTATCTATAAAACTTGTGAGAAGGGAGCACATGATAAGTTTTGTAGGGATGATGGATACCTATTCAAGGAAGGAAAACTTTACATTCTTTAAGCTTCCATTCGCAAGCTATTCATTAAGGAAGCCCATGGCAGGGGACTAATAGGACACTTTGGAGGAGCCAAGACATTGGACGTGCTTCAAGAGCACTTTTATTAGCCAAAATAAAGCGATATGTGGAAAGACTTTGCTAGTGATGCATCACATGTAGGAAGGCAAAATCAAAAGTCATGCCCCATGGACTATACATTTCGTTACCTATTCCGAATGCACCTTGGGTGGGCATTTCAATGGACTTTGTATTAGGACTTCCTTATACAAAGAACAACAAAGATTCCATCTTTGTAGTGGTGGACAAGTTTTCTAAAATGGCTCATTTTATTCCTTCCAACAAAACTAACGATGTTCGCATATTTCCAATCTATTTTTAGGAAAATAATAAGGTTACTTGAAGTTTCAAGGACTATCATATCTGATCGTGATGTGAAGTTCTTAAGATATTTTTAGTGAGCACTATGGAGCAAAATTGGAACGGTATTATTGTTTTTGACAATGTTTCATCCACAAACGGATGGTCAAACTAGAGTGGTAAATCAGGTGTTGCCCATGCTACTACGAACAATCATTTGGAAGAACTTAAGAACATGAGAGGAAAGATTGCCTCATATTGAATTTGCATACAACTGGTCCATACATATTGCCACTAAACATTCACCATTTGAAGTAGTGTACAGATTCAACCCTTTGACTCTATTGGATTTTTTGCATTGTTTGTCGATCAAATTATAAATAAAGTGGGCGAAACAAAGTAGAATTATTTAAAATACTTCATCAGCAAGCGCAAGAGAATATTGAAAAGAGAATGAAGCAGTACGAGCAACAAGCTAACAAAGGACAGAAATGAATCACTTTTGAACCTGGAGATTGGGTTTGGCAGCACATGAGAAAAGAGAGATTCCAGTTCAACACAAATCCAAATTAATGCCCCGAGAAGATGAACCTTTTCAAGTGATCAAAAGGGTCAATGATAATTCATATCAAATAGACCTCCCAAGTGAGTATAATGTTAGTGCAACCTTCAATGTTGCTGACTTATCTCCCTATGATGTTGATGATGATTTGGGGACAAATTGCTTTAAAGAGTGAGGGACTGATATGATCACAACCAATAAGGATCCAGAAGAATTTTCTAGTGGACCAATGGCTCGTGCTAGGGAAAAGAAGTTTCAAGAAGCCATGGAAAAAATGTTTTGTCAAAACTGAGATTTGAAGGATGGAACACCAAATTTGATGGAGCATTGCAATATTCTACTTATGCATGAATTTGCATGAGCATTCATAAATTTGCATGATTAGTTTTGCATGGTAGTTCATTTATTGCACATGAATAAATAAGCATGCTAGTTCATTTAAGCATTTTAGTTCATTTACGATTATTAGTTCATTTAAGCATCTTAGTTTATTTAAGTATTCTAGTTCATTTAATTAAATTAGTTCATTTAATTAAAGTGGTTCATTTAAGTTTGCATGGTATTTTATTTCATTCTCCTATTTTTTTAATAAGAATGAATGTTTTCTATAGGTATGTCTAGTTGCACTTTCGGTTGAAGATGAAGTTTGGATCATAGGGGGTTGTTCGATTTCATCAAGGATGACAAGCATTCAAGGGCTTCATTATCACCATTGAAAAGAGAATTTTTGAATTCTAATAAGGAAGAAAGCATTGAAGGATTTTTATTCATCCATTAAGGCATTAATGGAGATTGGATGAAAATAAACCAAGCTTGGAATCTCAAAAGTCACTCCCTTGTGGATGCATAGATGTCTACATTCATCCTATGAATGTCCACATTCATCCCACTACTCGTATTAGAGAGTCAAGCCTTGGAAGCTCGAAGCTTTCTTCCATGTAGACAAATGGGTGTCTACATTCATCGTAGAATTGTTCGCATTCATCCTCAAGCTTCATCAAGCCTTTTCAACTACCATGGGAGAAGGAAGAACACAAGACATTATGGAGTCTTCATTACAATAAAGACGAACACTTTACTCTTTGTTGTGACCTTTCAATTCTAACCTTGAATACTATAAATAGGCATCATTTCTCAATTGTAGACATAATTTTGATGATATAGAACTTAATTGAGGGTGCTCTCTTTTCTTGTTCTTCAAGAATATTATCGGCTTTCAAGCTTAGTCTTATGTCATTCTATCCATTCTATTTGTTATATCGTTGGTTCCTAGTTTTTTAAACTAGAGGGCCACGATTCATCCTTTTCCACAACAGTTCAAGAACTTATAAGGTTTGGGTCTTCACTCTCATAGTGTTGGTTCTTCCTTGGTCCCATGCCAACCTTAACCTACGCCATCCTTTTTCCTATCCATTATTTACACCCCTACCATACAACCCATCCTTTCCATAACCCTTAATTCCATCATCTTCCCTTTATTTCCTATTCACAATGAAACCATCATAATCTCCATCACATCTTATCAACCTTTCATACCATTCGCCATTACAACACCACAAAGTTTTTACTTGAATCAAGGTCGAGCAAATTCATATATAATTCACTTCACAACCAGATTCTTATCAGAGAGCCTCCGGACAGTGTGTGAGTTTGTTGATGTTTTTCCTGAAGAGTTGTTAAGTTTGCCTTCTGATAGAGAGCTAGAGTTTAGAATTGAAGTGCTATCAGATATAGCACCGATGTCTATTGCTCTCCAACGCATTGCACCAACCAAACTTAGAGAATTGAAGAATCAACTTCAAGAGATGCTTGAGTGAGGGTTTATTTGACCGAGTATTTAGCCATGGGGTGCTCCAATCCTGTTTGTGAAAAAGAAAGATGAGTCAATGAGATTGTGCATCGATTATCACCAACTCAATAAGGTGACAAAAAAGAATCATTATTTGCTTCCTAGGATTGACAATTTGTTTGATCAATTGAGGGGTACCCATGTATTTTCTAAATTTGATTTGAGGTTAGGATATTATCGGGTGAAGGTTAAGAATGAGGACATTCAAATGACTATTTTTTAAACTCGGTATGCCCACTATAAGTTCCTAGTGATGTCGTTTGGCCTTACGAATGCTCTGACAACATTCATAGACCTGATGAATAGTATTTTGTTAGTCCTTTTTGGATCCGTTCGTGGTTGTCTTTATTGATGGAATTTTGGTATACTCTAGCTTAGAGGAGAAACATGATTATCATCTTTGCATATGGTTTAATATGCTTGGTATTTGAAAGCTATGTTTGCATATGACTATTATATATGTTTCAAAAGAAGCTTTTGTGCATATGGTTTAGTACGCATGGCATGTTTTACAAACTTATTGGAAAATTGCTTTGGTTTAATTTAGCATGTTTTATTTAAATGTTTTGCAATGGTGAGTTTGACTTGTTTTAACACGAGTTTTTACTAAGGGTTTTTATTTAAAAAATGCATTGACATTTTATCCGTTTTGAGCACACTCACTAGGCATTATATGCTTTCAATCTATTTTCTTGCGTCAATGTAGTGAATTAAGCAAGTGCGGGGTTGCGGTTCGAGGCAAGAAGTGATTCCAAAACAAGTATTTTAAAGAGTATGTTTATGGTGTTTTTAATATTTGTAATAAGGCAATGTGTGTTAACCATTGGGATGTTATTTTGTACAATCTATTAATATTTGGTTGAAGATTATATTATGTTGGATGATGGCATCAATTGATGTGTATGATGTTGGTTACGTTTTAGTGACAAGTACATTTGATGATTATGTTTCAATGTTTTAAAATGGTTTAGATAATGATTGGATGATTGCTTCTGTGCTAAGTGCACGCATGATCATGTGCTTCTATTTCTTAATTAATCTATAGCCTATGTTTGAGATCTTATCCTTTTGGTGTATACTGAATAATGCTTTAGATTTTTAGGAAGCATGCCTCTAGATTACTTGTATGAATATGACTTGTGTTGAATAATTGGCATGTGCTTAATTGAGCTTACTTGTTTATTGATGGTATAGTATTAGAAGCACATTAAGGTTGTTTGTATGTAATTTTAGTATGTTTAGTGGTAGAGTTTTGTATATGACTATTATACATGTTTCAAAAGAAGCTTTTGTGCATATGGTTTACTACGCATGGCATGTTTTACAAACTTATTGGAAAATTGCTTTGGTTTAATTAAACATGTTTTACTTAAATGTTTTGGAATGGTGAGTTTGACTTGTTTTAATATGAGTTTTTACTAAGGGTTTTGATTTCAAAATTGCATTGACATTTTATCCATTTGAGCGCACTCACTAGGCATTATATGCTTTCGAAGTATTTTCTTGTGCTAATATAGTGAATTAAGCAAGTGCGGGGTTGCGGTTCGAGGCAAGGAGTGATTCCAAAACAAACATTTTAAACAGTATGTTTATGGTATTTTTAATATTTGTAATAAGGCAATGTGTGTTAACCATTGGGATGTTATTTTGTACAATCTATTAATATTTGGTTGAAGATTATATTATGTTGGATGATGGCATCAATTGATGTGTATGATGTTGATTACATTTTAGTGTCAAGTACATTTGATGATTATGTTCCAATGTTTTAAAATGGTTTAGACAATGATTGGATGATTGCTTCTGTGCTAAGTGCACGCATGATCATGTGCTTCTATTTCTTAATTAATCTATAGCCTATGTTTGAGATCTTAACCTTTTGGTGTATACTGAATAATGCTTTATATTGTTAGGAAGCATGCCTCTAGATTACTTGTATGAATATGACTTGTGTTGAATAATTGGCATGTGCTTAATTGAGCCTACTTGTTTATTGATGGTATAGTATTAGAAGCATGTTAAGGTTGTTTGTATGTAATTTGAGTATGTTTAGTGGTAGAGTTTTGCATATGACTATTATACATGTTTCAAAAGAAGCCTTTGTGCATATGGTTTAGTACGCATGGCATGTTTTACAAACTTATTGGAAAATTTCTTTGGTTTAATTAAGCATGTTTTATTTAAATGTTTTGGAATGGTGAGTTTGACTTGTTTTAATACGAGTTTTTACTAAGTTTTGATTTCAAAAATGCATTGACATTTTATCCGTTTTGAGCGCACTCACTAAGCATTATATGCTTTCGCTCTATTTTCTTGCGTCAATGTAGTGAATTAAGCAAGTGCGGGGTTGCGGTCTGAGGCAAGAAGTGATTCCAAAACAAGCATTTTAAAGAGTATGTTTATGGTTTTTTAATATTTGTAATAAGGCAATGTGTGTTAACCATTGGGATGTTATTTTGTACAATCTATTAATATTTGGTTGAAGATTATATTATGTTGGATGATGGCATCAAATGATGTGTATGATGTCGGTTATGTTTTAGTGTCAAGTACATTTGATGATTATGTTCCAATGTTTTAAAATGGTTTAGATAATGATTGGATGATTGCTTCTGTGCTAAGTGCACGCATGATCATGTGCTTCTATTTCTTAATTAGTCTATAGCCTATGTTTGAGATCTTAACCTTTTGGTGTATACTGAATAATGCTTTATATTGTTAGGAAGCATGCCTCTAGATTACTTGTATGAATATGACTTGTGTTGAATAATTGGCATGTGTTTAATTGAGCCTACTTGTTTATTGATGGTATAGTATTAGAAGCATGTTAAGGTTGTTTGTATGTAATTTGAGTATGTTTAGTGGTAGAGTTTTGCATTGAGTTTAGATTCTTTGCACTTTGGTCATTGTATGTTATTGCATCAATTGAATAAGTAAATGAAGCTCGATTGATCTAAGATTTTGCAACCATGCTTATAATATAGCTAAATGCAGTATGATGCTTTTGGAAATGTGTTAGTCCCTATATTTTGGTAGTTTTGCATTTTAGTCATTAATTTCATATTTTGTTAAATTGGATGCCTAATTGTGATCCCTTTGAGGTGGAAATTGACATACTGGTATGAAATATAATTAATTAAATATTGGTAACCTAAAACTTGTATAAATACCTATAATTATTCATATTTTCATTTTGGTCCCTAAAATGCTTATGTTTGCAACTGAGTGCCTATTGATGTTTGTTTCCAATGAAAAGTGAACAAAAAGGAATGTAAATTGAGTAAGTCATTTTGGGTTTAATTCGATAAACCTAATGTGATCTTCTTAGTTCGGGTCTAATGACTAGACTAGGCCAAGGGGGTTATATTTGGTGGTATCAGAGCCAGGTTTGTGATTGTTGGGTGATGTTGTTAAATTATTTGATTGATGGGTTATTTATATATATGATTGGAGCTTGAGTTTCACAACCTCGGACGAATAGAGTTGAATCTGGTTATTTTGAGGAATTGATCAATGTGTTTGTATGTACACATGTTTCTAATTGCTTATGTCGGGGATAAACAAGAACACATTGCCTATTACAAATGTTATTGAAAATGTTTTTGTAGGTTTGTCTTGGATCACTTGCCGAGCCTATACCCAATTGTCAGTTTAAACACCAGTAATGAATTTGATTTTTAAATGATAAATGAATTATTCAGTGGTTACTTCTGAGCTTAGTAAGCGTTGTTTGGGTTATCGATAGTGTAAGAAAGATGGGTTTCGATCTTGAGTTGACTTAGTCCTCGATCAAGAATTGTTAAAAGTGGTCTTCGAACTTGAGTGTTGTTGTCCTTGTTTGTGAGTTTATAGGTGGCATTGGTCCACTGTTTTGAATATAAAAGTGGTTATTACCATCGATGTTAATGATACAGATTTTGAAGACAATAGGTTAGTGTAGTGATGTAAATGGAAGTGGGTACACCATAAGGCGTTGTAAGCTTGATAGTAAAACCAAGATCCATAAGGTATGTTCGAGTTTTGCTTGATAAAGCTTTAATTAAGATTTTAATAAGAATTTTGAAGTGTTTAAGTTGATAAGGTTATGATGTATGCATCAGGCAATAAAGTTGATGTTCAGAATCGAAACCTAACCAGTGATGTTGATTGTTAAGAAGAACTTGATAATGTCCCTAATATCATTTCCATGAGGGTGGTCAAGGTATGAAATATTCATAAGGCATGGGATTGATTTTCATCATTGGAAATCAGGGTGCACAACAGAATCGTGGCATCTGTATTTTGATTAGGAAAAGGTTGAGTAATTTGTTTTTCATTCTCGATTGCATCGTTTGTAGGGTTCAGGCTTCATACGATTATGCTTATCAATCGGAAGTGGCTATGCTTTGGATAATTGCGACAAGATTTCCATTTTGAGAATCTTTGTTTTAGAGTGCCCTTGGTAAGACTATCACAGTTAACTGAATTGTATTGAAAGAATTCATGGGAGAATTTGGGTTTTGATGCTATTTTTAAAGATGATCGGGTGTTGGAGCATCGAGCAATGGTAAATTTTGAATGTTATGAAGTTTTAAAGATGGTAGTTGATTTCTTAGTAGAAATTACCATGGTATGGACCAAATTATGGTTGATACGGTTATGGCTAATGAGGCTGAAAGGATGTCGAGATTATGTTGCGAAGTTATCTTGGCTTATATTAATAAATATAGGGTTTAAATATGTCTAGATTCTGATTGTCTATACTACTCGAGAATTCTTTTTTAGAGTACTTTCAAGAGAGTTTCTCGTGTTGTCATATGTTTGCGAGGATGAGTTCGGTATTGAGTCATACTTGGGTACAGTTTCCAGAATCTTTTTGTATCGCGTTGAGGAGTTTTAAGAAAATGTATAACTTGAGAGTGTAATTGTGAAAATGGTCGGTTCGTGGATAGGTTTGATGAAAAGTTCTATTTTTGGGAGCATTGAGGCAGTTGTTAGTAAGAAAGGTGTCAAGATAATTTGGTTAGTATGGGTTAGTAGTTATGTCGTGTAGATGGCGAATGCACTAGTGGCATTCTAGGTTGCATTGAGATGAGTATTTTGTGAATACTTGGTTTCATGGATAGCAAAAGTGGTGGTATTTTTGTGTACAATAGTGTCGAGATGAATCTTGACTGACAATCAAGATTTGCTAATAGGATTTTGTAGCAAAGCGTTTGTTTCATAATTGGAGTAGGTGCAAGTTTTGGCAAGGCTGAATGAGGTGTTATGGGGATGTGATTAAGTTGTGTAAGTTTAGTCCAAAAATGTTGTTAGTAAGTGAGAATTGTTAACAATGCACGGTACATAAAACACTTATATGTATATATATAAATACTTGTCTGTACATGCATACATTTGAGCATGACATTAGAGGTTTTGCATATATATTCATAGACATCTGTGAAGACATATAAGTGATCATGCATACATATGTTCACACTTATGGATGACTTTTCGAAGGCCGATGAGGTAGTTTATGTAAGTTAGCTCTAGCGAGGAGGTTCTCTAGAGTCTAAAGGTTTATGAAAGGTGTTAAAGGCTGATTCTTGGAAGTTGGAGTTGTTCTAGATTTGAAGCAACCAAGGTTGGTGTTAGAAGTACATGGTTTTTGCTAGGTTCAGTTAATTGTTATCGAAATTCGTTGCGGAATCTTCTTAGGTGGTTGCACCGTTAACGAAGTTGTGGCAAGAGTTGTCCTGTTGAATTGGACGTGTGATAGATTTTGTTTGGGCTTAGTTAGTTGATTAGTTCCGGGTTAATAATTGAATGTGTTTCCAAAGGAATATGGAAAATTGGACTTGGCTAATGCTTTGGAAATTTATTTAATTGGTTTATCAAATAACAAGAATTATATTTTGATGACTTTTTAAAAGGGAGAGAGAGAAATTGGTTTTAAAGTGATTTTTGTGAATTAGATA
This sequence comes from Hibiscus mutabilis, assembly GCA_019671005.1. Lineage (NCBI taxonomy): Eukaryota > Viridiplantae > Streptophyta > Magnoliopsida > Malvales > Malvaceae > Hibiscus > Hibiscus mutabilis. Next base: position 35,664,434 of record CM033719.1, on the reverse strand, counting down.
GAAAATGGGCACAGACTAAGAATCTTTAAGGAGCAGTTTCACCCTTTGTATTTTAACAACTCAATTTTATTTTGTTTAAAAAAAACTACCACCGATGGTTAACATCTTCTCTAAAATATGGATTTTCTATATTTTCTTTCAAACTAAAAACTATCATTTTTGTATTTTCTACTTTCCTAAAATGTTTTCAGTAATCGATTGATTTTCCAATCTCGTTTCTAATCTATTTTTCATTCAAATGATTTATAAACTTAATTAAATTGGTAGATTTTGGTCAACAATGATTTTCCCGTTGGAATATAAGGGGAAGCTCATTTTGGTTGAAATCCCTGTCCTGCAAGGTGAGCTATGGTTTCTTGTTGACATTCCACACGCTTGGTGTTCATAATCTATTATTTCTAATATCATTTCTAGCTAAAATGATTTTAATTGGGTAGAAATGGTTTTAACAACAAATTATGGTTTGTAACGCCTGAAAAATGGGCCTAGAAGTTAATTGGATCTATTAGACGGTTCGGGAGAACTCGTTTAGGCAATTCGAGTTAGTTTCGGGAATTAAATCTTATAAAATTATTTTTGGTCAAAATAAAAAATGGAAAAATGTTATAAAATACTTAATTGATATTTTAAGTATTTTGGTAAATTCAATTTGAAGTAAATAATTCTGATTTTGGGACATTTTGGTCTAGTGACTAAATCGAAAAGTTTCAAAACTGTTTTTGGTGACTAAATCGTAAAAGGGTCAAAACTTAGAATCTTTACGGAGCTATTTGACCAAACTTTTCCATCAGATTTCCCCCTTAATTTAGGCTATTTTAAAGTGTTTTTAATTGGTTTATTATTAAAATAAAATGAGATTTAATAAAAGGATTTTAAGTTTTGCAAAATCACTTTCTTACGTAACTACTTTTCTTCCAACTTTTTCTCTCAACTTTCCCAGCAGCCAAACTAAGATTTTCACTCCAAAATTCTCAAGAATCATTTCATATTGATTTTCTTTTTGTTTCCTAATTGATTTCTTCAATTCCTATTGCAAAATCTACTTGGATTTCAACCAAACTTTGCCAATTAAGGGAGAAATCAACAATTAGAGGTGATTTTTATTTCTCTCTTCTAATTAAAGGTTCTTTATTGAAATTCCCAAGTTCTTGATCCTTTGTTGTTGATTTATGTTATGGAATTATGATTTAAACATGGCTTTGGTAATTAAATGGAGTTTTGTGTGGAAATTGGATAAAAATAGATTTGGATCTATTTTGTAATGAATCTAATGGATTTAGATCTCTTATATGATGTTTTTAATGTTAAAAGAAGAGGTTAATTAAAGGAATCCCGAAACTATGTGAATTGCTAATTTTCTAGGTTGTTTGTAGTTGGTTTTTGATGTGATCTTGGTGTTGTGGTGTTGCTGGAGGTATAAGGACGTGTGTATAATATTTTTGGATTTTAATTGATGTTGTTGAGATGTTAGAATCAATAGGTTTTGGCTGGGCTTTGTTTAGATGAAGTTTGGAGTTGATTACAGTTGTTTTTTATAGGCGTTTGATGGATCTAAGTGAGGCAAAGTTGTGTTTGTTGTTTGCTGGCGATTTGAGATGCATGGAAGTGTATTAATCCTCTATTTTTGTTTGGGTAAAGCAGGGGAGTTGAATTTTATAGCGTTTGGAGAGGTAGCGGAAGCTTTGGAGGCTTGCTCGCGTATCGGCTAGCGAGCTTTGGGTTGTCGGTGAGTGGAAATATGATTTTGTTGCTCTAAAAAGGTTTCAAAAGAAGTTGTGGGAGTTTAGAATAAGTTGAAACACTTATCTAAGCTCTGAAGTAAGTATTGGTTGAGCTCTCACTCGTTTCAGTATTACAAAATCTAATCTCATGCACATGTTTATGGTTTTGATTACTCACTGTATTATGCATGTTTTAGAAATGAAAGAGATTGCAAATGATCATATATGATGACTTTTGAGTATTGCAAATGGTTTATGAAATGAATTTTGAGAATGCTAGAATACATGATATAATGTACTGGAAATTGATTTGATTTGATGCATATGTAAAATAGTGATGTAATGTGGATTTATTGAGTATATTGGCAAGTGGCTGAGATTAAAATGTTATCGGATATAGTTGGCTAGCCATAGGGTTTAAAGTGCACTATAAAAAGTCACATCATATGCGTCGAGGGGTTGTAAGTGTGTTATAGACTCCACCATAAGAACTGCAGCGGTTGAGGTGGGTAAAGGTTCCGTTTTGTCCCGCTGGTGGATTTATACATCTAAACCATTGAGTTGGGTAAAGGTTTTGTTGCTCCAGATTGAACCGTAGAGGTGGGCAAGTGTTCTGTTACTCCGGTTGAGGAATGTATGTGAAGTGGTTGTGGGATCCACTTGAGAAATCTATGTATCCGATATGTTTTTATAAGAGTTGGAAACTTATTTCGAGTCACTTGAAAGCCAATTTACTAGATAATGTATCATGAGAAATGGATTATGTTTGTATAATGTGATTGATACATGTGATGCTCTTTAAGCTTGCTATATAGCGATTTGGCATCTGAAGCTTAAATTGAGGTAGAAATGAAATCCATGATACATGTGCTGTAATTATTTTAAATGTGCATTTGAATGAGATTATGAAAGCATGAGATGATTTTGCCACGAGACATTTGCACTTGGTTTTAGTTAAAATGATTTAAATTGCATTGATGAGTGTTTTAGAGATTCCCTCAATAAGCTTATAGCTTACTGTAACATCCCAAATTTTGCCCTAATTCAGAAAGCCTAAATTGCGAAATCCCTAATTCAAAACCCTAAAAATTTGGGAATTTTTTTCTTTTTGAAAACCTTAATTGAGAATGGGGAATTAATTGGATGTTAGTTATAGTTTTAGTGACCAAATCAAATTTAGGTGAAACTTCAGTGGTCATTCTATAATGCGGGTGAAAGTTCGAACCCTTCCTTTGAGTTTACCCATTCACTTGGGCTTTGCATCAAGTTTTAAGCAAAAGAAACCCTTGGATATCCCAATTTTTGGAATATCATCAGCCGCACTCTCCCTTCCTTCATTTTTCTATCCCCTTCAAAACCCTATCCCTTTGTATTCCGATCAAGCTCCGACGAGCACCTCATCGGTGTACATGTTTAACAACGCACCCACCGTTGTGTTCCCCTCTGTCCTCGCAAACCAGCCCAGCCATCAGATTTTCCTTGCCGCCGTCGTTCGTGGGAGAACAGTGAGAAACGATTCGAGTTCCTTACACCACCGTCTCCTCAGCTGCATCTCGCCCTCCCATTTTATTTTCTTGTCAAATTTGAGTTTGGGTAAGCCACCAGTAGTCTCTCATCTTTCGTGTAATTTATCAATAGGTTGTGTTATGATTTCTGAAATGGTCGTGTTCTTTTTGTGGTTGTAATCGTGGTGTTGCGCATGTCGGGAGCTGTTATCGTTGAGGTTACGCCGCCGTGGTGTTGAGCTACACTGTCCATGGTGGAGCCAAGGCCATCGCATTGTTGCTGCCATTGCGGGTTCTCTACCGTCGTTGAAGTAGTGCCGACGTTGGTCCCTAGTAGCTACTGCCATCAAGTTGAGGTTTTGGGTACCCTAGGGTTAGATGATGGAAAGGGGGAAATGGTGATGGGCTTGCTAGGTTGTGTGAGTGTGTGGGTGTGTGTTAGTGTTTGGAAGTTGGGTTGTGTGTGTGGGTGAGGGTAGTTTGGGCTTGGTGATTGGCCCGTAAGTGTGGGTGTAGTGAGGGGCTTAGATGAGAAGCCCGATCGGGAGTAAGACTGAACCGGGATCTTTGAGCCGTGAACCGAACCGGCAGAACTGGGTTCAAACTTGAACTGTTGATCGCCCGACTCGATTGTTGACCGACCCGACCGTTGACCCGACCCGTTGACTTGATGATGTCAACTTTGACCAGTTTGACCAGAGTTGACCTTTAACTTTGAGTTTGACCGTTGGCTTTGACTCGTTGACTTTGACTTTTGACTTTGACCAAAGTTTGACTTTGATTTTTAACCTGAAGTTGAATTTTTCAGAAAACCTCCATCTGGAACTTATTCGACGTTCTGAGACCGAATCCGCTACCTTTTTATCAAATTCGCACCCGAAAGCTCTGTTTTGCTAGTTGCAATTAATTTATACCTTAGTAATTTCAGAAGAATTGAGTATCAAATTAACTCAAGTTATTCTCGTGTTCAGGTATCATCTCTGAGGCTGACGAGTTACCACCTCATTCTGTTCAGATCGATCGTGCATGCTTATCGAGATCTTTGCGTAAGTGTTCTTCAGATTATTGTTATGTTTTAGTTGGTGGCTTAGTTTTAGTAAAAATTGTTAATGTAGTAATTTTACCTCTTAGGTTCTGATTTAGCTAGAACTGAACGTGAGGTGCGTTCTTCTCGGCATTAGAGCTACTGCTTGCTAATGTGTGTTCTCTTCCTGTGCCATATATTTATGTGATCCTACTGTGCTATTTTATGAAAAATAATGTTTTATGTTTTGCTTGATTTATTGTCTGATTGATTGTGATTTGAGAATGTTTTGAAAACATCATGCATGGCATTTTAAACTGTGTTTTAAAATTTACCATTGGATTTTCAGTAATGAGACACTCGTAAGAGTTCGGATTTATGATTTTACAATTCATATCATGAGATATGGGATCAGAATTGTGTTCGGAAAAAGTGAGGGAAACCTTCACTTTGGCGAGGGAAACCTCCACTCTGTATGATATCGGATAGTCGGGTATTGAGTGATGCATCGGACATCATATCATTATGATTTGAATTTATTGGATTTGTTGTGTTTTTAGAAAAGAATTTATCAGAAAATAAAATATTGTTTTGTTTTTGTGATTATTTTCACTTTAGAGACACACTAAGCTCTTCATCTTACACCTCCTTAGTTTCTCTTTCAGATAGTCAGACTGATTAGGCGACTCGGTACTTGGAGCATCTCGCATTTTACTCAGATATTTTTATTATTTAATATGAATTCTTTTCAATTATTTCAGATTAATGTTTTAACATATTTTGTAATTCGGATATCTGGGACATTTAAATTGGATTTTATTTTCGCACGCGTTTCTGGATTTAATACAAATGTTTTATTTAAATATATAGAATTTGTTTTAATGATTGAGTTCAAAATTAATTGAGATATTTTATGGTGATTATTATCATATAATAATAATTTTGATTTATAGATAAGAAAACCTAAATTTTGTTACTTGAGGGGAAAGTTTTTCAAACTTGACTCCCAAGATTTAATCTGAGAAATTAGTTAAATTTAGGGGGTTACATTTAGTGGTATTAGAACCCGATTCAACCCTCGGACTGTGAGGCACATAAAAGTTATTTTCAAAATATTTTGACTCCAGCATGCATCTAAAATATTTTGGGTTAAATGGGAATTTTCTGAAAAATGTACTACGATATGATGTGATTTTGACTTTACCATTTTTAATGTGTTTTAAAATCTGAGACTCCAATACCGAATCTGACTTTAGGCTCTTACCTTTTGTAGATTGTCGACTATGCCATCGCGTAAGGGTTCTAGCTTTGTGAGTGGTCGTGGCCGAGGTCGTACCACCGCTTCTGGTAGTGATCATATGCCTTCTGTTGGTCAAACAGAAAATCAGAATGAGATATCAAATAATAAGGTCTAGCCATTGGGAGGACATTAGACTCAGAATAATAACTCTCACGACGTTGAGGACTTAGAGACAGTTCAGCCAGACAGTGCCATGGTGCACCGAGAATTGTTGCGTTATATCTGCCAGTCAGAGGGTTTGAGAAAACCCATATCTACAAAATTTTTAGCTGCTGGGATGAAATTGTTTGAGGGTAAAACTGGTACACATTCAGCTGATGCTGAGTATTGGCTAAAGAATTTACAACGTTTGTTTGTTGAGATGTATTACCCTATCAATCAGAAATTGCAGGCCAAATATGTTCCAGGGTTAGTTACGACCGAGAAAGATAAGTATAATTGATTTTTGGGTGGGATTCGTTTACCGCTTTAGAGAGATGTTTCTACGCATCATGATAAGGTGTTCAGTGAGTTGGTTGGTCGGGCTAAGACCACTGAGAGAATAATTGCATCTATGGAAGAGGAAGAACTTCAGAATGCTAGTCAAGTTGGGAAGCAATCAGACATATCTGCTTAGCATAATTTTATCAACTTTCCAAAGAAGAGGCCTAGAGATTAGTCTATTCCTCATAGTTATCATAATCTGAGACCTGCAGTACAAGCAATTTCGTCTGGTAGCTTGGGTAGTTTAAAAGTTCGTCAACCTATTTCTCTATGTGGTTTTTACAATAAGAAGCATAATGAAAAGTGTAGATTGATGAACAGAGCTTGTTTTAGATGTGGTTTTCAGGAGCATTACTTGAAGAATTGTCCGCGTTCACCTACTGGTTCATCCGTGAAGAGTCAGGCACATGCTTCAGTTCAGGCACCTCACAGAGAAAGAGGGCAGCTTAGATCAACTGCTTCTGGTACTGCTTCTAGTACTACTAGTAAGGGTAGTCATGCTCAGAGAGGTGGATCAGTTAGATATGAGGCTAGACAACCAGGTTCTGTATATTTGATCGGATCTCGCGTTGGATATGATGTTATGCATGGTGGATTAGCATGTACTTTTTGATGTGTTCAGTTCTTATCTTCGGTTATGACGTATTATAAATTTAGAATGGAAAAGAACAAGAATGTGTTAGTTAATTTGGGAAACTGTTGTTAAGTCTGAAAAATTTTGTGCACAAAATTTCTTTGAAGGGAGGGAGAGTTGTAACACCCCAAATTTTGCCCTAATTTAGAAAGCCTAAATTGCAAAATCCCTAATTCAAAACCCTAAAAATTTGGGGATTTTTTTTGTAAACCTTAATTGAGAATGGGGAATTAATTGGATCTTAGTTATAGTTTTAGTGACCAAATCGTATTTAGGTGAAACTTCAGTGGTCATTCTATAATGTGGGTGAAAGTTTGAACCCTTCCTTTGAGTTTACCCATTCACTTGGGCTTTGTATCAAGTTTTAAGCAAAAGAAACCCTTGGATATCCTAATTTTTGGAATATCATCAGCCACACTCTCCCCTCCTTCGTTTTTCTTTCCCTTTCAAAACCCTCTCCCTTTGTGTTCCGATCAAGCTCCAAGAGCACCTCATCGGTGTCCGTGTTTAACATTGCACCCACCGTTGTGTTCCCCCTGTCCTCACGAACCAGCCCAACCATCAGATTTTACTTGATGGCCGTCGTTCGTGGGAGAACAGTGAGAAACGATTCGAGTTCCTTACGCCACCATCTCCTCCACCGTATCTCGCCCTTCCCATTTTATTTTCTTATCAAATCTGAGTTTGGATAGGCCACCAGTAGTCTCTCATCTTTCGTGTAATTTATCAATAGGTTGTGTTATGATTTCTGGAATGGCCGTGTTTTTTTATGGTTGTTATCGTGGTGTTGCGCATGTCGGGAGCTGTTATCGTTGAGGTTGCACCGTTGTGGTGTTAAGCCGTACCGTCCATGGTGGAGCCACGACCATCGCGTTGTGACTGCCGTTGCGGGTTCTCTACAATCATCGAAGTAGTGCCGCCGTTGGTCCCTGGTAGCTGCTGCCGTCAAGTTGAGGTTTTGGGTACCCTAGGGTTAGATGATGGAAAGGGGAAAATGATGATGGGCTTGCTGGGTTGTGTGAGTGTGTGGGTGTGTGGTTGGTGTGTGTTGTGAGTGTTTAGACGTTGGGTGTGTGTGGGTGAGGTATTTTGGGCTTGGTGTTTGGCCCGTAAGTGTGGGTGTAGTGAGGGGCTTAGATGAGAAGCCCGATCGGGAGTAAGACCGAACTGGGATCTTTGAGCCTTGAATCGAACCAGCAAAACTAGGTTCAAACTTGGATCATTGATTGCCCGACTCGATTGTTGACCGACCCGACCGTTGACCCCCGATGATGTTAGATGATGTCAACTTTGACTAGAGTTGACCTTTGACTTTGACCTTTGACTTTGACCTCAAGTTTGACCGTTGACTTTGACCATAGTTGAACAATTTACTTTGACCAAAGTTTGACTTTGATTTTTGACCCGAAGTTGAATTTTTTCAAAAAACCTCCATCTTGAACTTATTCGACGTTCTAAGACCGAATCCACCGCTACCTTTTTGTCAAATTCGCACCAAAGCTCTGTTTTGCTAGTTGCAATTAATTTGTACCTTAGTAATTTCAAAAGAATTGAGTATCAAATTAACTCGAGTTATTCTCATGTTCGTGTATCATCTTTGAGGCTGATGAGTTACCGCCTCATTCTGTTCAAACCGATCATGCACGCTTATCGAGATCTTTGCGTAAGTGTTCTTGATTATTGTTATGTTTTAGTTGGTGGCTTAGTTTTAGTAAAAATTGTTAATGTAGTGATTTTACCTTTTAGGTTCGATTTAGCTAGAACTGAACGTGAGGTGCGTTCTTCTCGGCATTAGAGCTACTACTTGCTAATGTGTGTTCTCTTCTGTGCCATATATTTATGTGATCTTCTTTTGTTCTATTTTTTGAAAAATAATGTTTTATGTTTTGCTTGATTTATTTTCCGATTGATTGTGATTTGAGAATGTTTTGAAAACATCATGCATGGCATTTTAAACTGTGTTTTAAAATTTACCATTGGATTTTCAATAATGAGACACTCGTAAGAGTTTGGATTTATGATTTTACAAATCATATCATGAGATATGGGATCAGAATTGTGTTCGAAAAAGTGAGGGAACCTTCACTTTGGTAGGGAAACCTCCACTGTATGATATCGGATAGTCGGGTATTGAGTGATGCATCGGACATCATATCATTATGATTTGAATTTATTGGATTTGTTGTGTTTTTAGAAAAGAATTTATCAGAAAATAAAATATTGTTTTTTTTTTGTGATTATTTTGCACTTTAGAGACACACTAAGCTCTTTATCTTACACCTTCTTAGTTTCTCTTTTAGATACTTAGACTAATTAGGCGACTCAAGTACTTGGAGAATCTCGCATTTTACTCAGATATTTTTATTATTCAATATGAATTCTTTTCAATTATTTCAGATTAATGTTTTATATTTTGGAATATTTTGTAATTCGGACATCTAGGACATTTAAATTGGATTTTATTTTCGACGTTTTCGGATTTAATACAAATGTTTTATTTAAATATATAGAATTTGTTTTAATGATTGAGTTCAAAAATAATTGAGATATTTTATGGTGATTATTATCATATAATAATAATTTTGATTTATAGATAATAAAACCTAAATTTTGTTACTTGAGGGGAAAGTTTTTTAAACTTAACTCCCAATATTTAATCTGAGAAATTAGTTAAATTTAGGGGGTTACATTTAGTGGTATTAGAACCCGATTCAACCCTCGGACTGTGAGGCACATAAAAGTTATTTTCAAAATATTTTGACTCCAGCATGCATCTAAAATATTTTGGGTTAAATGGGAATTTTCTGAAAAATGTACTACGATATGATGTGATTTTGACTTTACCATTTTTAATGTGTTTTAAAATCTGAGACTCCAATACCAAATCTAACTTTAGGCTCTTACCTTTTGTAGATTAGTCTACTATGCCACCGCGTAAGGGTTCTAGCTTTGTGAGTGGTCATGGCGAGGTCGTACCACCGCTTCGGTAGTGATCATATGCCTTCTATTGGTCAAACAGAAAATCAGAATGAGATATCAAATAATAAGGTCTAGCCATTGGGAGGACATTAGACTCAGAATAATAACTCTCACGACGTTGAGGACTTAGAGACAGTTCAGCCAGACAGTGCCATGGTGCACCGAGAATTGTTGCGTTATATCTGCCAGTCAGAGGGTTTGAGAAAACCCATATCTACAAAATTTTTACTGCTATAATGAAATTGTTTGAGGGTAAAATCGGTACACATTCAGCTGATTTGAGTATTGGCTAAAAAGAATTTATAATGTTTGTTTGTTGAGATGGATTACCCTATCAATCGAAATTGTGGGCTGATGTGTATCACTACTTGAGGGTGAAGCACAAAATTGGTGGGAGTCTGTGGTAGATACTATTCCATCTAGTCATGTCACATAGGAGTTTTTTTCGACAAAGATGAGTTTTTAGTATATAGTGTCGCGATGATTTTATGAATATGAAACAGAATGGTATATCTATAAATGACCACGAGATAGAGTTTTTTGGTTGGCCAAATATGTTCCGGGTTAGTTGCGACCGAGAAAATAAGTATATTTGATTTTTGGGTGGGATTCGTTTATCGCTTTAGAGAGATGTTTCTACGCATCATGATAAGGTGTTCAGTGAGTTGGTTGGTCGGGCTAAGACCACTGAGAGAATAATTGCATCTATGGAAGAGGAAGAACTTCAGAATGCTAGTCAAGTTGGGAAGCAATCAGACATATCTGCTTAGCATAATTTTATCAACTTTCCAAAGAAGAGGCCTAGAGATTAGTCTATTCCTCATAGTTATCATAATCTGAGACCTGCAGTACAAGCAATTTCGTCTGGTAGCTTGGGTAGTTTAAAAGTTCGTCAACCTATTTCTCTATGTGGTTTTTACAATAAGAAGCATAATGAAAAGTGTAGATTGATGAACAGAGCTTGTTTTAGATGTGGTTTTCAGGAGCATTACTTGAAGAATTGTCCGCGTTCACCTACTGGTTCATCCGTGAAGAGTCAGGCACATGCTTCAGTTCAGGCACCTCACAGAGAAAGAGGGCAGCTTAGATCAACTGCTTCTGGTACTGCTTCTAGTACTACTAGTAAGGGTAGTCATGCTCAGAGAGGTGGATCAGTTAGATATGAGGCTAGACAACCAGGTTCTGTATATTTGATCGGATCTCGCGTTGGATATGATGTTATGCATGGTGGATTAGCATGTACTTTTTGATGTGTTCATTTCTTATCTTAGGTTATGATGGATTATAAATTTAGAATGGAAAAGAACAAGAATGTGTTAGTTAATTTGGGAAATTGTTAAGTCTGAAAAATTTTGTGGACAAAATTTCTTTGAAGGAGGGAGAGTTGTAACACCCCAAATTTTGCCCTAATTTAGAAAGCCTAAATTGCAAAATCCCTAATTCAAAACCCTAAAAATTTGGGGATTTTTTTTGTAAACCTTAATTGAGAATGGGGAATTAATTGGATCTTAGTTATAGTTTTAGTGACCAAATCGTATTTAGGTGAAACTTCAGTGGTCATTCTATAATGTGGGTGAAAGTTTGAACCCTTCCTTTGAGTTTACCCATTCACTTGGGCTTTGTATCAAGTTTTAAGCAAAAGAAACCCTTGGATATCCTAATTTTTGGAATATCATCAGCCACACTCTCCCCTCCTTCGTTTTTCTTTCCCTTTCAAAACCCTCTCCCTTTGTGTTCCGATCAAGCTCCAAGAGCACCTCATCGGTGTCCGTGTTTAACATTGCACCCACCGTTGTGTTCCTCATCGTCCCTCACGAACCAGCCCAACCATCGATTTTACTTGATGGCCGTCGTCGTATTTGGGAGAACAAATGAGAAACGATTCGAGTTCCTTACGCCACCATCTCCTCCACCGTATCTCGCCCTTCCCATTTTATTTTCTTATCAAATCTGAGTTTGGATAGGCCACCAGTAGTCTCTCATCTTTCGTGTAATTTATCAATAGGTTGTGTTATGATTTCTGGAATGGCCGTGTTTTTTTATGGTTGTTATCGTGGTGTTGCGCATGTCGGGAGCTGTTATCGTTGAGGTTGCACCGTTGTGGTGTTAAGCCGTACCGTCCATGGTGGAGCCACGACCATCGCGTTGTGACTGCCGTTGCGGGTTCTCTACAATCATCGAAGTAGTGCCGCCGTTGGTCCCTGGTAGCTGCTGCCGTCAAGTTGAGGTTTTGGGTACCCTAGGGTTAGATGATGGAAAGGGGAAAATGATGATGGGCTTGCTGGGTTGTGTGAGTGTGTGGGTGTGTATGGCTTGGGCTGTGTGTGTGAGTGTTTAGACGTTGGGCTGTGTGTGTGGGTGAGGGTATTTTGGGCTTGGTGTTTGGCCCGTAAGTGTGGGTGTAGTGAGGGGCTTAGATGAGAAGCCCGATCGGGAGTAAGACCGAACTGGGATCTTTGAGCCTTGAATCGAACCAGCAAAACTAGGTTCAAACTTGGATCATTGATTGCCTGACTCGACCGTTGACTGACCTGACCGTTGACCCGATGATGTTAGCTTTGACCAGTTTGACTAGAGTTGACCTTTGACTTTGACCTTGACCTGTTTGACCGTTGACTTTGACCATAGTTGAACAATTTACTTTGACCAGAGTTGACTTTGACTTTTGACCTGAAGTTGACTTTTTCAAAAAACCTCCATCTTGAACTTATTCGACGTTCTAAGACCGAATCCACTGCCGTTTTGTCAAATTCGCACCTGAAAGCTCTGTTTTGCTAGTTGCAATTAATTTGTACCTTAGTAATTTCAAAAGAATTGAGTATCGGATTAACTCGAGTTATTCTCATGTTCAGGTATCATCTTTGAGGCTGATGAGTTACCGCCTCATTCTGTTCAAACCGATCATGTACGCTTATCGAGTCTTTGCGTAAGTGTTCTTCAGATTATTGTTATGTTTTAGTTGGTGGCTTAGTTTTAGTAAAAATTGTTAATGTAGTGATTTTACCTTTTAGGTTCTGATTCAGCTAGAACTGAACGTGAGGTGCGTTCTTCTCGGTATTAGAGCTACTACTTGCTAAGGTGTGTTCTCTTCCTGTGCCATATATTTATGTGATCTTACTGTTCTATTTTTTGAAAAATAATGTTTTATGTTTTGCTTGATTTATTTTCTGATTGATCGTGATTTGAGAATGTTTTGAAAACATCATGCATGGCATTTTAAACTGTGTTTTAAAATTTACCATTGGATTTTCAATAATGAGACACTCGTAAGAGTTTGGATTTATGATTTTACAAATCATATCATGAGACATGGGATCAGAATTGTGTTCGAAAAAAGTGAGGGAAACCTCAACTCTGGCGAGGGAAACCTCCACTCTGTATGATACCGGATAGTCGGGTATTGAGTGATGCATCGGACATCATATCATTATGATTTGAATTTATTGGATTTGTTGTGTTTTCAGAAAAGAATTTATCAGAAAATAAAATATTGTTTTTTTTGTGATTGTTTGCACTTTAGAGACACACTAAGCTCTTTAGCTTATACCTTCTTAGTTTCTCTTTTAGATACTTAGACTAATTAGGCGACTCAGTACTTGGAGAATCTCGCATTTTACTCAGATATTTTATTATTCAATATGAATTCTTTTCAATTATTTCGGATTAATGTTTTAACATATTTTGGAATATTTTGTAATTCGGACATCTAGGACATTTAAATTGGATTTTATTTTCGCACGTTTTTCCGGATTTAATACAAATGTTTTATTTAAATACATAGAATTTGTTTTAATGATTGAGTTCAAAAATAATTGAGATATTTTATGGTGATTATTATCATATAATAATAATTTTGATTTATAGATAATAAAACCTAAATTTTGTTACTTGAGGGGAAAGTTTTTTAAACTTAACTCCCAATATTTAATCTGAGAAATTAGTTAAATTTAGGGGGTTACATTTAGTGGTATTAGAGCCCGATTCAACCCTCGGATTGTGAGGCTCACAAAAGTGATTTTCAAAATATTTTGACTCTTGCATGCATCTAAAATATTTTGGGTTAAATAGGAATTTTTATAAAAATGTACTACGATATGATGTGATTTTGACTTTACCATTTTTAATGTGTTTTAAAATCCGAGACTCCAATACCAAATCTAACTTTAGGCTCTTACCTTTTGTAGATAGTCTACTATGCCACCGCTAGGGGTTCTAGCTTTGTGAGTGGTCATGGCCGAGGTCGTACCACCGCTTCTGGTAGTGATCATATGCCTTCTGTTGGTCAAACAGAAAATCAGAATGAGATATCGGATAATAAGGTCTAGCCATTGGGAGGACATCAGACTCAGAATAATAACTCTCACGACGTTTAAGACTTAGAGACAGTTCAGCCAGACAGTGCCATGGTGCACCGAGAATTGTTGCGTTATATCTGTCAGTCAGAGGGTTTGAGAAAACCCATATCTACAGAATTTTCACTGCTATAATGATATTGTTTGAGAGTAAAACTGGTACACATTCAGCTGATGCTGAGTATTGGCTAAAGAAATTATAATGTTTGTTTGTTGAGATGGATTACCCTATCAATCAGAAATTGTGGGCTGATGTATCACTACTTGAGGGTGAAGCACAAAATTGGTGGGAGTCTGTGGTAGATACTATTCCATCTAGTCATGTCACATAGGAGTTTTTTCTGACAAGCATTTTGGGATCGATATGTGGGAGCTGAGTTTTTAGCATAGTGTCGCGATGATTTTATGAATATGAAACAGAATGGTATATCTATAAATGACCACGAGATAGAGTTTTTACGGTTGGCCAAATATGTTCCCGGGTTAGTTGCGACCGAGAAAATAAGTATATTTGGTTTTTGGGTGGGCTTCGTTTACCGCTTCAGAGAGATGTTGCTACGCATCATGATAAGGTGTTCAGTGAGTTGGTTGGTCGGGCTAAGACCACTGAGAGAATAATTGCATCTACGGAGGAGGAGGAACTTCAGAATGCTAGTCAAGTCGGGAAGCAACCAGACACATCTGCTTAGCATAGTTTTATCAACTTGCCTGGGAAGAGGCCTAGAGATGAGTCTATTCCTCATAGTTATCGTAATCTGAGACCTGCAGTAAAAACAATTCCGTCTAGTAGCTTGGGTAGTTCAAAAGTTCGTCGATTTATTTCTCTATGTGGTTTTTGCAATAAGAAGCATAATGAAAAGTGTAGATTGATGAACAGAGCGTGTTTTAGATGTGGTTTTCAGGAGCATTACTTGAAGAATTGTTTGCGTTCACCTACTAGTTCAACCGTGCAGAGTCAGGCACATGGCTCAGTTCAGGCACCTCACAGAGGAAGAGGGCAGCTTAGATCAACTGTTTCTACTTCTGGTACTACTAGTAGGGGTAGTCATGCTCAGAGAGGTGGATCAGTTAGATACGAGGCTAGACAACTAGGTTATGTATATTTGATCGGATCTCGTGTCGGATATGATGTTATGCACGGTGGATTAGGAAGTACTTTTTGATGTGTTCATTTCTTAGCTTAGGTTATGATGGATTATAAATTTAGAATGGAAAATAACAAGAATGTGTTAGTTAATTTGGGAAACTGTTGTTAAGTCTGAAAAATTTCATGGACAAAATTTCTTTTAAGGGAGGGAGAGTTGTAACACCCCAAATTTTGCCCTAATTTAGAAAGCCTAAATTGCGAAATCCCTAATTTAAAACCCTAAAAATTTGGGGATTTTTATTTTTATTTTTGAAAACCTTAACTGAGAATGGGGAATTAATTGGATGTTAGTTATAGTTTTAGTGACCAAATCGAATTTAGGTGAAACTTCAGTGGTCATTCTATAATGCGGGTGAAATTTTGAACACTTCCTTTGAGTTTACCCATTCACTTGGGCTTTGTATCAAGTTTTAAGCAAAAGAAACCCTTGGATATCCTAATTTTTGGAATATCATCAGCCACACTCTCCCCTCATTCGTTTTTCTTTCCCCTTCAAAACCCTCTCCATTTGTGTTTCCATCAAGCTCCGATAGCACCTCATCAGTGTCCGTGTTTAACAACGCACCCACCGTTATGTTCCCCCCTGTTAGCTACTGCCGCCGTTGAGGTTTTGGGTACCCTAGGTTTAGATGATGGAAAGGGTTAGATAATGCGGGTGAAAGTTCGAACACTTCCTTCATTTTTCTTGCCCGTTGTTGTGTTCCCCCTGTTAGTTGCTGTCTCATGTGTGTCGAGGGGTTGTAAGTGTGTCGTAGACTTCACCATGAGAACCGCAGCGGTTGAGGTGGCTGAAGGTTCCATTTTCTCCCGCTAGTGGATTTATACATCCAGACCGTTGAGGTGGGTAAAGGTTCTATTGCTCCAATTTGAACCGTAGAGGTGGGCAAGTGTGTCGTTACTCTGGTTGATAAATGTATGTGAAGCAGTTGTGGGAACCACTTGTGAAATTCGTGTATCCGATGTGTTTTTGTAAGAATTGGAAACTTGTTTTGAGTCACTTAAAAGCCAATATACTAGATAATATATCATGAGAAATATATTATGTTCGTATAATGTGATTTATACATGTGATGCTCTTTAAGCTTTCTATATAGATATTTGGCATTTGAAGCTTAAATTGAGGTAGAAATGAAATCCATGATACATGTGTTGTAAATGATTTTAAATGTGCATTTGAAAGAGATTATGGAAGCATGTGATGATTTTGTCACTAGAAATTTACACTTGGTTTGAGTTAAAATGATTTAAATTACATTGATGAGTGTTTTAGAGATTCCGCCACTAAGCTTATAGCTTACACTCTCATTTCTCATCAATGCAGAGATATAGCCATTTTCGGACAGCAAGCACGCAAGAGAGGATCCAAGTATTGAGACATTTCAAAGTATGATTTTATAAATACTAAGTAGTAATAAAAAGGCAATGTGACCAAGTTGTAATTGGGAGGTTTATTTTGAGTACTCTCTATTATTATAAGTTTGGTTTGATGTTTTAGACTTGAATGAAGCTTAATGCTTGAGGGGTTAGGAAACATTATGCATGTATGGGTAGAAATCATGCTTATAGGGGCTTGTTTTGAATATAGCATGTTGTGAATGTTTTTCTACCATGTTGCTATGTTTGAGGAATTGATGGTTATGAAGTCATATGATGTTTGCATGTTGTTTGGAGTGTGTTTGATTGAGCCAAAGTGTCATATGTTAGACCAAGAGGGCATTACAAGTATGTTCATACCAGTACGGGTCCTCAGGGATCGGTACGCAGGGACTTTTCTCGGCTCAATCTGGGCAAAATTGCCTAGGCGTACCGATACGCCTAGTAACCGTATCGGTATGCATAGCTGATAAATAAGCCTGGTTTCGGTACTCGGGTAGCAATATTGGTACGGTATTTAGCTACTAGAATTCTACATTTTTTAAAACACATACCCGTACCGATACGCTTGAGGACCGTATCGGTACGCCTTTGTATATCAAACCCGTTTTGATATGGATGAACCCTGTACCAGTACGCCAGCCATTAAATTGGTTAAGATGCTTTTTGCAGTTTGTTTTCTTTGTAATTTAGTCATTGTTTATTGTTTATGCAGTTAAATGAGTTTGGATGCTTATTTTGAGTTGAGATTTAACCTGACAGCTTGAAATATGACTAATTAAGGATTGGTAACTTTAATTTCATGTAATTCCTATTTAGTATCAGAAATTATGTTTTAGTCCCTAAAATGCGAATTCAAACAATTGGATGTCAATTCGATGCCTGATTAAGCTGTAATCTTCTCCATAACCAGCATGATCACCTTAGGACTCAATGATGCATTTAGATAAGATAAAAAGAAAAAAATAATGGACCATTTCAATGTAAATCTTTTGGGTTTGTCTTCGCAAACCCTAATGTAGCTCGCTCGGTTCGGTCTTACGACTAGACCAGATCAAAGGGGTTACATGGTTAGTTTGTTTAACCTAGTACTTATTATTGGGTACTAATGATTTCTTATTAGTTGATAATAAGTTAAAAATTGGTTTTACAAGTTTGATCTCGGAATTAGTTTAAGTGTCTAAATCGAGATAGGTGTTCTTCATGGATTAAGATTGATGTATGATTAAGTGAAGCCTTTGGTGTTGGTTGTAGTTTTGGAAATTAGTTGGCGATCCTTGTAATGATTTTTAAGATGTGAATTGCCTGTAAAGGGTTGTTTGTGAATTGGTTGTAGTTTAAGTATCTAAACCGGGTCAAGGCGATTTTTTTGTTTTTTTATAGTGTTTTTGGATAAGAATTATATAAGTTTTGTGCGGATTGAGACAACGAGTAACCCGATATCATATGGGTGGTTGAGTGTTTCTCGTAATTTTCTCCAAGGATGAAGGTTGTTGAGAATAATTCGTAGTGATATGTTGAATCAAGTCCTAATAAACGTTATGTGGAGAATAGAAGGACCAGTTTTGTGCATGTTGTGTCGAGATAATTTTGGGCTCGAATGTGTAATTGCTGATTTTCCTGCGTTTTATGGTGAGGTTTTTTTGACCTTTTGTTTGACCCTATTAAGAGAAAGTTGGGAATTGTTGGTTTTACCATTGGTAAGGGATGTTTCTGTTTAAGTCTCTAGCAACTAGGCGTTGTTCATCGTGATTATTGTATTTGTGGAAGGCATGTCGCGTAAGTGTAATTGAGGAAGTTGTTGGATGAAGGAAGGTTTGTAAGTGTTTTTTTCCCTTTACGTAAATTTCGAGGACAAAATTTCTTAAGAGGGGGAGAGTTGTAATACCCTGGAAAACGAGCTAGAAGATTCGGGTGAATTATCGAAACCGGGTTGGAATTTTTTGGTTAGATTTTAGCTAATTAATTAATTTTGGAAAATAATTTTAATTGATTTTCGATAAATTTATTGTGGCTAATATTTTTAGAAATATTTTAATGAGTTATCAACGGACGAAAATTGAACTTGGGTAATCTTAAATGGGTTTATTTAATATTAAATTAAATAGTGACTATTTTGCAAAAGGTTGTAAGATAGTAATAATGGCAATTTTGTAAAATAGAGTTAAAGTGATATTTTTATTAGAATTATTAAATTAAATAAAAAAATATCTTTTCCTCTTGTTTTTAACAAAAAGAAATTGATGGTTATAATTTATTAAAAAATGAGAAAGACATTTTCAAGTTTATCTCATTTTCTTCCAAACAAAACTTAAGGATTTCTTGATTCCTTAATTATTTCCACTTCAATTTCTTCCGCATTTATTTCTAAACAATTGTGGATTAAGGATTTTAATTTCTACATCATCTTCACTATTTTTCTTGTTGGAAATCAAGAGGGGAGTTCATCTTCGAGTTGGTTTTTTATCAAGCAAGGTGAGAAAATGTTCTTTAATGATTTTCAACATGATTTTAACTCCTAATCTATGGTTTCTCATGCTTTGGGATAATTAAAATGAATTTCTAATGAAATTATTGGATTTTAATAGATTTTCTCAAAAATCTTAATTAGATTATAGTAATCTAATGATTCATATGGGGTTTTAATATTTTGTGCATGAGTAATAATAATCTAAAGTTGATTTTATAATATTATTTCAGAAATTAATCTAATTGGTTGAATTTTGATTTGAGTTTTTGAGTGAGTTGGTTGATAGAATGATTGATTTAATTATTAGATCATATATTAGTGCGCATGGTTAGTGTTCGAAGAAATTATCGTAAAGAAATAAAGATGGAAAAAGCAGGGTGGTGGTGTGGTTACTGCTGTCCAATCGATGTGTGCTTTTGGGTATGGTATAATAGTTGAGTGAAATAATAATTAAAAAAAGATGAAAGGGTGAATTGAGCAGTGACGTTGCTGCTCATTCTTCCATTCTCATATATGTTCATTTGGTTAAAAAAAAAAGAAAGGATATTTAGAATGAAAACAAAATAGTGGCGTTAAAAAAGGAGGGTTTGCCAATCAGTGGCGTGAATGAGCAAGGGCTGTTGTTTCTTTTTAATTCGATGTAGTTTTTGGGGCTGTGCGTATTTATGGAGTGCGGGTACAATGATTAAGAATTTATTAGGGACATGTTTATTCGTATGCAAGTTGAGTAATGGGGTATTTTAATAAAGTGGTTACTTTGGCGTGGTCCAATTTATAATGACCCTTGCATTTTTCATGGAGGATGACAAATGTTTGGTCAATTTTCGGATAGGCGAGTGCAAATGTGTTTTTGTACTATAAAATGTTTGAATTATGGCTTTGAGGTTTAGTTAAAGTGAGTGCAAGCTCGGAAATAAATTTTCTCTATTTATAAAAGGTTTAAATTATGGCTTTGATGTTTTGGTTTAAAGCATGATTTGATTTACTTAGTAAATGCATCTTTTTGGATTAATATGCAATGTTTATCTAATTTTGGATATTTTGCATGTCATAGGGTTTTGATATGAGCTCTTGATTTACATGTTTTAGTTTGGGTATGAGGGGTTGTGATTTATCGTTTTCTCCCGCTAGAGGGTATTATAATCATCTCGAGGGGTTTTGTAATTAATATGCAAAATGTATAGTTACATTAGGGAAATTAAAGTTACCAATCCTTAATTAGTCATATTTCATACTATCAGGTTAAATCTCAGCTTAAAATAACTATCCAAACTCATTTAATTGCGTAAATAAGAAACGAGGACTAAATTGCAAAAAAACTTCAAAAAGCATCTTAACAGATTTAACGACTGGCATACCGATACAGGGCTCGCCTGTACCGAAACGAGGTCAAAATACAAAGGCGTACCGATATGGTCCTCAAGCGTATCGGTAAGGGTATGTGTTCTCAAAAATGTGGAATTCCAGTAGCTAAAGGTCGTACCGATACAGCTACCCGTGTACCGAAACTAGGCTTATTTATTAGCTACGCGTACTGATACGGTTACCAGGCGTATCGATACGCCTATGCAATTTTGTACAGATTAGGTCAAGACAGGTCCCCGCGTACCGATCCCTGAGGACCCGTACTGGTACGAACATACCTATAATGACCTCTTGGTCCAACATATGACACTTTGGCTCTATCAAACACATTCCAAACAACATATAAACGTCATATAACTTCATAAACATCAATTTCTCAATCAAAGCAGCATGGTAGAAGATCATTCTCAACATGGCATATTCAAGACAAATCCCTATAGGCATGATTTATACCCAAGCATAAATAAGGTTTCCCAACCCCTCAAAACCAAGCATTAAACACCATACAAGTCGAAAACATCAAACCAAACTTATACAAACAAGGAGTATCCAAAATAAACCTCCCAATTACAACTAGGTCACATTGCCTTTTATTACTACTTAGTATTTATAAAGCCATACTTTGAAATGTCTCGATATAAGCTTAGCGAGGGAAACTCTAAAACACCCATCAATACAGTTTAACCCATTTTAATAAAAGCCAAGTGCTTATATCTCATGTCAAATCATCTCATGCTTCTATAATCTCTTTCAAATAGACATTTAAAATCATTTACAATACACGTATCATGGATTTCATCTCTACCTCAATTTAAGCCACATCGGATACATGGATTTTTCAAGTGCTTCCCACGACCACTTCATATACATTCCTCAACTAGAGCAACATAACATTTACCCAGCTCAACGGTTCAAATTGGAGCAACGAAACATTTACCCACCTCAGCGGTTTGGATGTATAAATCCACCACTAGGGGAAAGCAGAACATTTACCCACCTCGACTACTGCGGTTCTCATGGTGGAGTCTACGACACACTCACAACTCCTCGACACACATGAGGCAACTTTTTATAGTGTACTTTAAACCCTATGGCTAGCCAACTATATCTGATAATATTTTAATCATAGCCACTTACCAATATACTCAATAAAACAACATTATCTCATTGTTTTACATATGCATAAAATCAATCCATTTTTAAGCACGCTAAACCATGCCTTATAGCATTCTCAAAAATACTTTCACAAATCATGTTTCATTATCAAAAATCATCATATATGCTCTTTCGCAACATCTTTCATTTCTAAAACATGCATAATACAGTAAGTAATCAAAACCATAAACATGTGCATGAGATTATGTTTCGCAATAGTGAAAACGAGAGAGAGCTCAACCAATACATACTTTCGAGCTTAGATAAGTGTTTCAAACTTATTCTAAACTCCCACAACTTCTGTCAAAATCTTTTTAGAGCAGTAAAAAACGTTTCCACTCACCGACAACCCAAAGCTCGCTAGCCGATACGCGATCAAGCCTTCGAATCTTCCACAACCTCTCTAAATGCTATAGGATTCAACTCCCCTGTTTTACCCAAACAAAAATAGAGGATTAATGTACTTCCATGCATCTCAAATCCCCAGCAAAAAACAAACACACCTTCGTCTCTCTTAGATCCATCAAATACCTCTCTAAAGCATCCAAAAACATCATCAAATCTCAACTAAACAAAGCCTAGCCAAAACCTATTGATTCTAACATCTTAACAACACCAAATAACATCCAAAAACATCCTAGACATGTCCTTATACCTCCAGCAACACTACAACACCAAGATCACATCAAAAACCAACTATAAACAACCTAGAAAATTAACAATTGACATAGTTACGGGATTCCATTAATTATCATTTTCTTTTAACATTTTTAAACACATCTTATAAGAGATCTGAATCCATTTGATTCATTACAAAATAGATCCAAATCAGTTTTTATCCAATTTCCACACAAAACTCAATTTAATTACCAAATTAATGTTTAAATCATAATTCCATAATATAAATAAATAGAAAAAGGATCAAGAACTTGGGAATTTCAATAAAGGACCTTTAATTAGAGGAGAGAAACGAAAATCACCTTTAATTGTTGATTTCTCCCTTAATTGGCAAAGTTTGGTTAAAATCCAAATAGATTTTGTTGCAAGAATCAAATGAATCAAGTAGGTAATCAAAAGGAAATCAAAAGGAATTGATTCCTGGACATTTTGGAAAGATTTTTATAGTTTTCATGCTGAGAAAGTTGAGAGAAAAGTTGTATCAAAGTTAGTTACGTAAGAAATTAATTTTGTGAAAGTGAAATCCTTTTATTAAATCTATTTTATTTTAATATTAAAACCATTTAAAAACACTTTAAAAATAGCCTAAATTAATGGAAAATCTGATGGAAAAGTTTGGTCAAATAGATCCTTAAAGGTTTTATGTTTTGACCCTTTTACGATTTAGTCACCAAAAACAGTTTTGAAACTTTTCATTTTAGTCACTAGACCAAAATATCCCAAAATCAGAATTAACTACTTCAAATTGAATTCTCCAAAATACTTAAAATATCAATTAAGCATTTTATAACATTTTCCATATTTTATTTTAACCAAAAACAATTTTATAAGATTTAATTCCAGAAACTAAATCGGATTTCCTAACCCGATTCTCTCAAACCGTCTAATTGATCAGATTAAATTCTAGGCCCAATTTTTGGGCGTTACAACTCTCCCCTCTTAAGAAATTTCATCCTCAAAATTTACCTGACGGAAAGAGATGAGGGAACTGCTTTAGCATGTCCTCTTTGCTCTCCCAAGTGGCTTCCTCAACACCACGATGTCTCCACAACACCTTCACCAATTCAATGGTCTTTCCTCGAAGAACATTTCTACTTGAATCTATAATTCTCATCGGCTCTTCATCATAGGTCAAATCCATATTCAACTCAATCTCTTCAACTGGCATCACATGCGAAGGATTCGATCTATACCTCTGAAGCATCGATACATGGAAAACATCATGCATCTTCTCTAATTCAGTAGGCAATCTCAATGTATATGTAGTTGGACCAACACGCTCCAACACCTCATAAGGCCCAATAAACCTATGATTTAACTTTCTCTTCTGTCCAAACCACGTCACCTTTTTTCAAGGCAAAACTGTCATAAACACACGATCACCAACTGCATATTCTATCTCCTTTCGCTTCAAGTCAGTATATGTCTTTTGCCTATCCGAAGCCGCCTTCAACCGATCAATTATAAGCTTCACCTTCTCATTGGTATCCTTTAATACATTCGACAAAGAAACATACTTTTCTCATGCCTCCGCCCAATAAAGTGGCGTGCGACACTTCCTACCATACAAAGCCTCATACAAAGCCCATCTGGATACTAGCCTGATAGCTATTGTTATAGGCAAACTCTACCAACGGTAACTGCATCTCCCATGATCCTTTGAAATCAATGATGCAATATCGCAACATATCCTCCAACACATGGATAACATGTTTAAACTGACCATCCGTTTGAGGATGATACAAAGTATTGAAATTCAACCGCGTACCCAAAGCCCTATGCAAACACTCCCCAAACCTCGCTGTAAAATGCCGATCTCTATCCGATACAATAAACTTAGGCACCCCGTGCAACCTCACAATCTTCGAAATGTACAGCTCAGCCAACTTATCCAAAGTATACGTCGTATGCATAGCCAAAAAATGTGCACACTTCGTAAACCTATCCACAATCACCCAAATAGAATTCTTCTATGATGGCCTCAAAGGTAAACTGGACACAAAATCCATGGTAATTCTCTCCCACTACCATTTTGGAATCTTTAACAGTTGTAACAACCCCAAAGAAAACTGGTGCTCGGCCTTAACACGTTGACAAACCATACAACGAGCTACAAATTCCGCGACATCCTTCTTCAAACCAACCCTGGAATACTCTTTTTCAAATCCTAATACATCTTTATACTCCCCGGATGCATCATAAAAGGACTTGAATGTGCCTCAGTCAAGATAGTATGCCTTAACTCCTCATCTATTGGCACCACTATTCGACTCTTTAAACACAAAACACCTTCATTGCTGAAACCAAAATCTTCCTCATTGCCATCCAAGATGTCCTTGACATGCGGTACCAATTAATCATCATAAGATTGCTTCTCCTTGATCAACTGTAACAACGATGGCTTCACTTGCAACTCAGCCAATAACCCACCATCTCGCATTATACTCAATCGAGCAAACATCTCCCTTAACTCACCTGCAACCTTTATACTCAAAGCATCGGCCACTACATCAGCCTTACCCTGATGATACTCGATTGACAGATCGTAATCCTTAAGCAACTCCAACCATCTTCGTTGCCTAAGATTCAACTTTTTTTGTGACATCAGGTATTTCAAACTATTGTGATCTGTGTACACAGTACACTTTTCATCGTAAAGATAGCATCGCCAAATCTTCAATGCAAACACCACTATAACAAGTTCAATATCGTGCGTAGGGTAGTTGCACTCGTGCACCATTAATTGTCTAGATGTATAATCGACAACCCTTTCCTCTTGCATTAAAACACACCCCAAACCCATGTAAGATGCGTCGTTATACACAACAAACTCATTCCCTAGCTCAGGTTGAATCAAGATGGGAGCTTGCGTCAAAGCTTCCTTCAGCTTATCAAAAGCTTGCTATCTACCTTCTGTCCACTCAAAACTCAGATCTTTCTACAACACCTATGTCAAAGGAGCAGCAATGTTCAAAAAACCATCTACAAAGCGTCACTAATATCTTGCTAACCCCAAAAAGCTACGAACCTCCAATACTGACTTTGGTTGCTTCCAATTCACAACAACTTCAATTTTTTGCGAATCCATGCAAATACCCTTGGCTGAAACAACATGACCAAGGGAAACTACTTGCTTGATCCAAACCTTGCACTTACTCAGCTTGGCATAAAGCTTATTGTCTAACAGAACTTGCAACACAATCCGTAGATGTCGATCATGATATTCCTTGGTACGAGAGTACACACGGATGTCATCGATGAACACTACCACAAATTGATCCAAGAATTCATGGAACACCCGATTCATTATATCCATGAATGTTACCGGTGTATTTGTCAACCCGAACAACATCACCAAGAACTCATACTGCCTATAACGCATATGAAAAGCTATTTTCGGGACATTTTTATCCTTCACCTTCATCTGATAATAACCCACCTCAGATCAATCTTTGAAAACACCATAGCATCTCGAAACTGATAAAACAAATCATCAATCATCGGCAAATGATACTTATTTTTAATCGTCAACTTGTTCAGTTACCGATAATCAATGCACATCCTCATTGTGCCATCTTTCTTTTTCACAAACAACGCCGATGCTCCTTACAGTGAAACACTAGGCCGAATGAAACCTCGGTCCAACAACTCATGTAACTACATCTTCAACTCTTTCAACTCCTTCAGTGCTATGTGATAGGGTGAAATCGACATTAGAGTTGTATATGTGTACGTCTTAATGCAAAACTCTACCTCCCTATCTGGTGACAAACCAGACAACTCTTTCAGAAAGACCATTAGAAAATCGCAAACAGTGCGAATATCTTGGGCACACACCTGCTTTATATTCTGGTTCATAACATAAGCTAGGGATGCTTGACCATCAGCTTCCATCATCTTTCGCGCTTCTAAAGCCAAAACAACATTGGACAAGAATTTGACATTCTTGCCCACAACCACCACTTCGCAATCCTTAGCAAGTCTCAACGAAACTTTCTTGGTCTCAAAATCAACCATAGCCAGATGTTTAGACAACCAATCCATCCCCAGGATTACATCAAAACCATGAAACTTTAACTCTATCAGGTCATCCGCAAACACATGTCCTTAAACAATCAAAGGACATCTCCTATACATCCTCCTAGCAACTATTGTCTCCCCAAAAATACTAGTTACCCTCATACCAACATCTAACAGCTCTACAGGTATATCAAGCAAGAAAGCATGTTTGTGCAGGATATATGAATGTGTAGAACCAAAATCTATCAAAGAAAAAAATGGTATGGACTGCAAAGTAAATGTACATTCAATCACATCGGTATCGTTCCTTCCCACACGATGTGAAAAAACTCTAACCGGTCCACTACCCTTAGGCTAAACCATTACGGTATGAGCAACTACCCTCTAACCTTCATCTCTACGCTGGAAATGTCCACGGCCGTGCCCACGACCTCTCTGTGGCACAACAGCTAGTGTAGGAGCTTGACTTTCCTCACCTAACTACGGATAATCATGCCTAAGATGATCATGCGATCCAAGTTCCAACACATACCCAGGGTACCCCAGCACTCCCTTGAATGCTTCCTACCACAACGGCTACACTCGACTACTCTAGCTTAGGTATACTGACCTTGTGGACCTCGCCCAGCATTGCTTCCACCACGCCTTTAATCTGGTTGGTACCTCCTATCTCTATGCCTCTTGTAACAATCTCAGCCAACATCTTACTCAGCCTGCCTTTTCCCAACAGATGAACTCTAAGAACAAGCAGACAACCTCAAATTTTATTCTATATCCTTAGCTCAAGAAACCAGGACATCAAACTCTGTATAGTTTGTAGCCAACATATACGTCTTCACCTCCTTGATCAACCCATAACAGAACCCGTTGCAATGCTGTCACTCATCAAGAACCAGCTCAAAAGCATACTTGCTCAACTAGACAAATTGGGTCTCATACTCAAAAACAGACATGTTTCCCTACTCCAAAGCCATAAACTCCCTCTTCTTCTCATCTCAATAAAGAGTTCCCAAATACTTCTTGCAGAAAGCAACACAAAAGAACTCCCATATTACATCAGCATGTGCCACACCCGCAACAACAGTTGTCCACCAACTGTAAGCATTACCCTCCAGCAACGACACTACACAACCCAGCTTGCGGTCATTTGTACACTCCATCTGGCCAAGAATCCTATCTGTACTAGAAAACCACTCCTCGGTCGCTTCAGAAGCCAAACCTCTAAACTCAGTACCACCCAGGCTATGCATGTGCTCTAAAGGTAATCCAGTATTCACCGCTACAAGCATCGGTGTAGGTACTTGCACTCCAGCCATGGCTGCCTAAAAAACTCCTATCATCGCTTAGATTAACGGTGTCATGTCACCAAAAATATGTCATTGTGGTACCTGAGGCGTACCATCCTAACTTCAACACCAGTAGGAGGAATCAGTGGAGAAAGAGGCAACTCCTCATCTTGTCCATTCACTACACTCCCCATATGTGCTCTTATCTCTCGTCTCGGTTAATTCGTAAAAAATATGAGTCTATAACATGATAATGCAATAAACAAAAATTTTAGGCCAACTTGAAGCAAGAATCCAAGTCACTCTTGTTTGAAAACAAAATCATTTAACTCTAGTAGTAATAAGGCAATGTGTCCCCAAGCTAAACACCTCTAACATTTCACATATCGAATATAATCTTTAAAATTCAAACATCGTGCAAGACAATCAACATATTCATGTATCAACAATCAATAAAACAACCATAACCCACCTCCCAACAATCATAACCTGGCTTTGATACCAAAAAATATAACCCTATTGACCCGGTCTAGTCGTAAGACCAAACCGAGCAAGTTGCATCAGGGTTTGCCGATACAAACTCAAAAAATTTACATTAAAACGGTATACTTTTTTTCTTTTATCTTATCTAAATGAATTTTTAAGCCTTAAAGTGATCATACTGGTTATGGTGTGGATTACAACTCAATCGGGCGTCGAATTGACATCTAATTATTCGAATTCGCATTTCAGGGACTAAAATAAAATTTTTGACATTTAGGAGGATACTTGTGAAATTAAAGTTACCAATCCTTAATCAGTCATATTTCATACTATTAGGTTAAATCTTAGCTTAAAATAACCATCCAAAGTCATTTAATTGCGTAAACAAGAAATAGAGAGTAAATTGAAAAGAAAACAAACTTCAGAAAGAATCTTAATAGATTTAAAGACTGACATACTGGTACAGGGCCCATCTGTATCGAAACGGATACAGTCCTCAAGTGTATCGGTACGAGTATGTGTTTTCAAAAATGTGGAATTCTAGTAGATAAAGGTTGTACCGATACGACTACCCATGTATCAAAACCATGCTTATTTATCAGCTACGCGTACTGATCCAATTACCAGGCGTATCGATATGCCTAGGAAATTTTGCCTAGATTGAGTCGATATAGGTCCTCGTGTATTGATCCCTCAAGACCCGTGTCGGTATGAATAGACTTATAATAACCTCTTGGTCCAACAAATGACACTTTGGCTCTATCAAACACATTCCAAACAACATATAAACATCATATAACTTCATAAACATCAATTTTTCAATCAAAGCAGCATGGTAGAAGATCATTCTCAACATGGCATATTCAATACAAATCCCTATAGGCATGATTTCTACCCAAGCATGCATAAGGTTTCCCAACCCCTCAAAACCAAACATTAAACATCATACAAGTCCAAAAATCAAACCAAACTTATAGAAACAGGGAGTATCCAAAATAAACCTCCCAATTACAACTTGGTCGCAATGCCTTTTATATCTGTAATCACTCATTTTTATCTAGTTTGTAAATATTGTTTTATTATATTAGTATAATAATTATTATTGCATGTATACATATATAGTATTATTATGTGTGTTTATACGTATGATTAATGTGTACGTAAAATTGTGTGCGATACGTGTGAATGCATGTATTATGTATGTGCATGTATTAGTAATTAGTATGGTATATGTGTGTGGTATACATGCATGTCACGTATGCATGGTTTGAATATGTGCAGTGTGTTTATTTATAATAATTAAGTGTGACCAAATACATATGTTTATATTATGTACATAAGTGTGTGCGTGTATGTATTATTTATTAGTTATTATTAACATTGCATGCATTATATAAGGTATGTATGTATGTATTATATTAAACATGTTAAATTATAAGTTTTATTATTATTATTATTTTGTTAACATGTCAAATGGGTTAAAGCAGATTGGATCACATTTAAATATAAAATCCATTGATAATATAAGTATGCAGTCCATTTTTACATATTGAAACCCAACTAAATAATTACAGGCCCAACCGGCCAAAACCCAATAACCCTAAAGCCCTAATTCACATCTGATACAAAAAACCTAACTTCTTCTATTTTTTGTGCGCGGCCCAATCTGGCCCGTTGGATTAAATTTTGATCCAACGGTCCAAATCAAAGATGGTGCCCCTTCAGTCTCTACGTGTAATACACGCGCCAACCGTCTGCGTTCTCACTCACCGTGCAATGCACGAGCGAGACCGTTCAGCCACTCCATGCCACGTGTCACCATCTCATGCAATCCCGCCCATCCAAGGCCGCATCTGAGCCATCCGTTCCTCGTGCCATCTCAGCCGTTGGATCAAATCTGACCCAAGGATCAATCTAGACTGATAGCTCTCCAACCACCCTCTGTCGCCGTACGCACCACCCCTCACCGGCCGTACCGTCCAGACATGCCAAAAGGGGAGAAATCTGATCTCAACATCAAATCAACAGTAAAAAAATTTTAATGTTTGCTTGATCTTGTATCTAAAAACCAAATCCAAAGGCATCATATATATCAAGTGTAATGAACAATTTATGGACTCAGATCCAATATTCTAGAGAAAGGAACTTCATTGTTATTTTTTCTCTTTCTTTTCTTTACATGCACCGAAATACAAAAAAATATATAATAAAAGGAAGTAGGGTTTACCTTCCTCCGTCACCTCTCTTCATCTCCGATAACAAGCCCGCCGTAGTGTGAACCGATTAAAGAGCAATTTTTTTAAAAAGATAAAAGGGGCGAGGTTTCTGTTTTTAAGATTTAAAAGTAAACGATGGCTCATTTTTGAAAAAGGGAGGCCGGCTTCGAGTTTTGGTTTGAAAAACGGTATGTTTTAGGGTGGTTTAGGGTTCTACCGGCCGCCGCTAGTCGAAGGGACGGTGGCCGGTTTTTTTCTAGGATCGTCCCAGAGTTTGGTTCGTTTTTTTGGAGGATATAATAACAGAGGGGAGGGTTTATTTTTTAGAACAAAATTTTTGAATGCCAAAAGAGGTAAAATGTGTATGGGGAGGTCTTTATATAGATGATTTTCGTTTTAAAAATGGTGGAATTACCTCATAAGGATTCCCGTGTTTCTAGAATTTACTTTTTGAGCTCGCCGCATTGTCATATTACAAATCTAGTCCCCCTTTCTTTTTGAAATCTTTCAATTCCACCCTCAAATTAAACCATATCGGTTTTTAAATGGTAAAATTATTGCCCTAGTCATTCTGCGTTTTGGGAATTTGCATTTTGGGTTTGCCCCTTGGTTATATTACACATCTGGTCCCTGCAAGATTATTTCAGTTTTTAAATAACTCCCTAAATTGTATTTTATTATCTTTTTAATTTTTGTTTTCTATTTTATTTTATTTTCATTTCAGTCCCCTTTTTAATATTTATGCCACTTTGTTTTTATTATGTGCTTTTACCATGTTTATTTTGTTTATTATGCTCAATGTGTGTTTTTATATGTTTCTATATCATGTTAATTTATACCTTTTTTAAGATGTATTATACTATGCTTTTATTTTTTGGTTATTTGGTCTTCTTATGTACATATTTGCTTTATGCGTTTTGTTTTTTTCTAGTTGACAACTTGTTTACATGTTTACGTTTTTATGATCGTTTTTGCATCTTTGGTTATACGTGAGTTTTTGGGTAATTTGTTTAGCATGGGGTACGTTTTTTAGCATTGTTTAAATATGTATTATGTTCTTTTTGCCTTTATTATGTTCTTTATTTTATGCGTGTTTTCTTTTGTATGTATTATCATGCTAAATATGTTTGGCTTTGTTTGGTCACTATAAATAATTGTTAACTTTTTTCATGTTTGCTTTGTTTTTAGATTGCATGTTAGTGTGTTTTTTGTCACATATAATGCCATGTTTTTTATTTATGTATGTAAATTATGTCACATGTTAAGTATTAAGTATATATTCGCTTTTTGCTTTGATTTGTTAGTTTAATACCATGTTACATATGTGCCATGCATATGTTGCATTATGTTTTTATATTTTAAGATGCATATATATATATGTGTTTTAGTTTTTTATTATTATCTTAGGTTCATGTTAGAAATGGGTAATAATTTTGTTACACATTAATATCATGATATGTTTATAGTATGTGTGCATGATTTTTATCTCACATGATGAAATTTATGTATAATATTGTGGTGGTGTTGTTTTGTCATTTTAGTATCATATTACATATATGTGTCATGCATATTTTGCATTTTTATATGTATTTTAACATGTATATATTTGATTTATTAATTTCCTTTTTTTGAAGCATGTTTTCTTTTCTTTTAATTTTGAAGTATGTTTTTTCTCACTTGTTTAATTATTTGCTAAGATTACATAACGAGATATTGTCAATGCGGTGCCTTTTTATTTGAGCGCAAACATGGCCAGTATCAAACGCAATGATGGTGGTCTATCAGTTTACTCTCGAATAACGGGGCCCTTAAAATATACTGCACTTATAACGAATTTTAATTTAATTGTCACTTTAATCTGGAAAGATCAATAATAATAAAGCGGTAATTATTAAAGTACCAATTTTGGGCGGTGTGGGGGTGTTAATCCTTCCCCATCCGTAACCGACTCCCGAACCCAACAGTTTTCAAATCTCTAGTTTTTATGGTGTCCGGCCTACCTTAGTGGCCGGTGGTGACTCCATTTTTAAATAAAACACAATTTTTATAAAACCCCGCGGAATACATATTTTAAATACCAGAAAGACCTCCAAACACCCTTGCAACCCATTTTTTTAGCGAAAGTGGATATCGCTACAGATGGCGACTCCGCTGGGGATGATTTTTGTTTTTTCAAAAAAAATGAAAGTCAAGATTTTTAAATAATTACTGCTTCATTAATATTGGAAGTTCCGGATTAAAGGGCTATTAAATTAACATTTGATTATTATTGCACGTTTATTTTAACACATTTAAAATTTGGCATATAAAACGATCCTTTTTAAGTGGGGGGAAAACGCTAATGCTTTCGTGAGGATATCGTTCCTCCGTGTAGGCCTAGCAAGTACCTTCGGGGCTTGAGTACCTTATGCTTTCGTAAGGATATCATTCCTTCGTAGAGGCATAAGTGAATGGGTCCCCTTGAATTGAACCCGGTTGAAAGGAGCCTATAATGGGTGATGATCGAGGGCATTGCTACCCTTAGTAGGGGACAACAAGGACAATTCGGGTACCTCCTAGCACCAACATTGCATGTAGAGAACATTAAAAGCCCACCCTTTTAGAGCCATGCAGATAGCTTAGGTGTTTTAGACGGGATGTAAATAGGGTTGTTTTGTGTGTTTATCTTATTTAACTTGCTCTTTTTTGTTTATGTATTTATTTTATCCGGTACTAACTCATTTCCTTTTTGTTTTGTTTTTGCATATTTCCTCACATTCGCATTACATAAGGTATTGATTCCCGAGTGGTTTCTCCCGTAATAAAGATTGTTCATGATGGACCAAGGGTTATTTAACCTGACGATAGGGGGTTCAGTTCTAGAGTTCCATCCCGAGGCTAGATCGGAGACAGTAGAAGAAGGATCATTTAGAGACTTTAGATTAGATTCGGCAAGTAGTGTCAGTCCTGTTAACGAGTAAGGTGGAGTACAAGAGTTAAAGAAGCAAATGGCCGAGATGATGAACCAGATAAATGCTATGATGAAAGGTAAGCAGCCTGTCGAACTTAGAGAAGAATCGATCAAGGATCAGAATGTAGAACATAATGGTCAGAATGTTAAGATAGACAACACCGTTAAATACGACAAGTTGAATCCTTTTGTGATCAATCTCAAGAAACAGACAGGTGGTACGTCTGGGGCAAAAACCCAGAAAACAGAAGCAAAACTAGGAGAAGCCTGAGAATCAAATGACGTAAAGAGGCATTGTCCTATTCCTATGAGATACACCGAGATACTTTTGTTGGTCATTGAAAGGAATCTTATCATACCGGTGAAGTCTGTAACAAAGAGACCTCCTTATCCGAAAGGTTACAACAGTCGTATCTGGTGCAGCTACCACATGGGGGATTCGGGTCATCACACTGAGAATTACGGAGCCCTGAAGGACAGAGTTCGAGATCTTATCAGGATGGGAGTTTTGGGTTTCGAAAATGGACAACCTCGATTCTATAGTGAGCCAGCCATTGCCCGAGGGGCAAAGTCGAAGAAGGGCCAATGCCCAGTCCAAGGTTCGGGTAACACAGAAGTGGGTAACTCAAGTGAGACAAATTTAGGAGTCGAGAGTTAAAGCATCTTAGAAGATGAACTTGCATTTGAATACGACCAGCTCAAGCAAGAGAGGTATGATCCGAGCAAAAAACCGAAGAGCATACAAGAGGAGTACCATAAGTTGCACTTTGAATTCAAGAAGGCCGGTCTGGGTGACACCTCTAAAGAATGGGTTAATGGCATGATTCACCTGAAGAACGATTTGGAATGTTGGAAGCAAAAATGCAAGACTAGTAAAAATAAAGCCAAATCAATGTCACAAAAGCTGAAAGAAGCTGAGAGCCAACGCGACATCCTCTAAAGTGAGTTGGAAAGCAGTCTAGCTATGGACGTGATCCTGAAACCAACTCTGCAGCAGAAAGGGGAAGAATTTCAAGCCCTTCAAATGGAAAACGCAGCACTCAAAGAACAGATAGAAAGACTCAAGACTTCTTTGCATACCAGTGTGATTCGAGCTGAAGTGTACAAACAGGCCGGGTATGAAAGTTTCAAAGAAGTGACTGTCAAGCTACGAAAGGTCGAGTAGAAAATGCAGGAGAAAGACAAATACATGAAGATTGTTATGACTCAAGCACAACAAGTGGCCTAACAGGTAGCAGACTTAGCTGATGCAGCAGCGTCGATAAGCCAAAATATGGATCCAGCATTGGACGGCGAAGGAAAGCTGACGGGACTACTGAATGAGGTCAAGAAATTAGGAGATAGAGCTCACCGCTATTTGTAAAATCCTAATACCTGATGTAATGAAAGCTTTTGGTCTGAATGAAAGATGTTCTATGGGGACAAATCACTTGCGGAATCAATACCTTATTGCATTCATGCATTTGATTTGCATCACATCCTTTACATTGTTTAATGATTTCACCATTGCATGGCACTTCATCATTTAATTTTTGGGGTTCGATGGCAGAACTAGTTGAGAAAATGGAACGAACTAAGGAGTTGAGGCTTGACCTGCAGAAGAAAGAATTGGGAAGAAGTTAAAGAAGAAAGAAAAAGATAGATGTTTTCAGCACGAGGGAGCTCTGCCTGGTCCTTGATTTGGTCATTCCTCCAGATTTCAAGATTCCCAAATTTGTGCTATATGACGGAACTAGCTGCCCGAAGGTTCACTTGACCATGTTTTGCAGAAAAATAGAGGGATATATGAAGAATGGAGAGTTGCTGATTCACTACTTCCACGATAGC
The DNA here is from genome assembly GCA_019671005.1 of Hibiscus mutabilis. Lineage (NCBI taxonomy): Eukaryota > Viridiplantae > Streptophyta > Magnoliopsida > Malvales > Malvaceae > Hibiscus > Hibiscus mutabilis. The sequence goes on along the minus strand of CM033719.1, from coordinate 35,629,465 downwards.
CTGACAGGACCTACAGCAGTGTGGTATAACCGTTTGAGCAGAAACCAAGTTCGGTCATGGGGTGACCTTGCTAATGCCTTCTTGAGTCAGTACAGATATGCTTTAGACTCAGCGCCTTGTCGTCAGCTTCTTCAGAACGAGAAAATGAGACCAAATGAAAGCTTCAGGGAGTATGCACTAAGGTGAAAATGTTCGGCAACCCAAGTTAAGTCTTCTATAGCAGAAGAAGAGTTGACTCCCATGTTCCCTGCAATACTTCCCTCTCATTTTTTCGATATGATGTTGGAGAGATCAAGAATTAGATTCGAGGATTTTATGACAACTGGAGAGAGGATAGAGTACGTAATCCAATGAGGAAAATTAGGGTCTAAGTCTAAGGACCGAACTAAAAAAAAGGCAGATGAATACAGAGAAATAAACGAGTGTCACCTCCAAGGTTCTTGTGGCCGTAAAAGAAGAAGATAGTCTGACACTTCGGGGTCATCAAGGAAAATTTCTCGGACGAGTGCAAATTTGGAAGTGTTTGGAGTATCATCTCAGACAAATGGCCTCATTTGGTAGAAAGTCGCTATCTTGTTCCCAGACCGATGAAGATTACACCTGATCCATCTGCCCATAGCTTCGACTCAAGTAGCACATGTGAATTCTACATGGGGGCACCAGGGCATTCCACCAGAAAGTGTAGACCTTAACTGGAGCAGATCAAGAAGCTGATCAATGATGGGACCTTGACACAAGAACTGATCCAGCAGTGGAGAACCAAGGATGAGGGGCAAGTTCACATAGTGCTAAAGAAACCAGAGATATCTCCGCATTAGAAGACTTTCTTGAAGTAATACAAGGGACTACCTTCGCTACCTGTGGCCCACATGTGATAAAGATCTATTGTGAAGGGGCATGCGTCATGTTTGTTGATTTTTATTCCAATGAAGAACCCATTTTGCTTAACATACAATGTTCTTGAAAGCATATAGATGTGTATCTTTTCTTGTCGTTGTAGGACACTGGATATCAATTGCAATATGTGACATTAGTTGGATATTGTGATAACGATGAAGTGTGATCTTTCCAACAGACTCTGTCAGCAAAGCAAGACTACTACTCTTTCGATGATGTTCAAGGATGAAAAAGCTCCAAATGTTAACCATGTAGAGTTGCTTGAAATTGAAACTCTAAGCGTAATCTTCTATGCACTAAAGAGTTAACAATCAAACCATGACACATATGTGTGGAATAAAAGGAAATAACAGTATTAGGTGGATTAAATAAAAAGCACTCCTATGTTTGAAACCTGGTAATAGGCTTGTTTTGATAAGGGTGTAGAAATTTTGGGGCACTCTGTTGAAGCAATAAGATTACACTACACCATCCAAGTCAAGAAACCTTAGCTTCATGAGTGATGGTAATATTTTCAAATTGTGACTATGCCGAGTAACTTGGGGTAGTGTTGTTTGCTCCATCATTGTCTTCAAGACAAAGGACTGTGACGAGTTGATTTCCTTAAAAATAATGATAAACGCGTGAAAAAGAAAAAAAAGAGAAAAAATGATAAAAATAAAAAGAAAAAAGAGGATAAAAAGAAAAAAAGAAGGAAAAGAAAAGAAAAGAAAAGAAAAGAGAGAAAAAAAGAGAAAAAAATAAACAATAGGATAAATATAATTAAAAAACACACACACCCACCAAGAACTTTATTCTTAGAAAAATATTTCTGCGCTTGAGTGGTTAAGCAAGTCCACCCTTTTTAGGCAGAGCAAATAATGAGAATTGAGAAAGAGTAGTATTCTGCAGCAACACGGTAATCGTGAGGATGAACCGAGTCATATGGGAAGACTTCACAGCCTTGAATCGCCGCAACATCCAAAATCCTTATGGATCCAAGCTATGCTTGAAATGATGGTTGAACGGTTGAATCTAAGACGCTCTTGCACTTGATATCCAGAGCTCATATTCTGTTTGTTATACTAAGATTTTGCTTTCAAGATCTTGTATGTTAATCTAAATGACACTCTTTAGTGGAATGCCAATCAACAAATTGACGATTGAAAGTAACAAAGATTTCCTTGTATTGCTTCAGAGATAAGATTCAGAACATAAGGTCGCAGATATTATGGGGCACCTAATTAGAGAAACGACCCTTCAATGTATAAGATGAAGATGATGACAAGAATATATGTGTTAGACATCTAAAGAGCAGGAAGCGGGTTTCAGATATGATGCTTTGGTTGGTTCAAGGAAATGAAGAACGAACCAGGATGAGAATGAGGTCACAAAATGCGGGGGAAGGTAAAAGATAAACATTGATTCTCTAAAGAGTTAGAGCATAGGGATCGTTCCCGTCAAGAAGTAGCAAGAAGATCAAATTTAGAAATTAAGTTCAGAATATAGAAGCATTTTGCTCACCCCAATGATGAAACTAACAAATACTCTGAATGTTGTGTCAAAGAATTGGAAGATAGCTAAGCTCATGATTGAGTGGGGCAATGCAGGGCATGAAGAATGGTAAGAATCCCTACACAAAAATGATATAGAATAAGCTTATTTGTGAAGTGGGTAGAGACCCCGAAGAAGAAAGACAGTTGCTTGTGCAAAAGAGCAAGAGCATGTATTCAATGGAAAGACTGATGAAAATGGAGATCAAAACTGAGCATATTGAAAAAAGAAGGGAAATAGAGAAATTCGAAAAATGACTTTTCAGGGCATAGGTTCTTTAAAACATAGAGAGGGAGAAAAGATGAAAAAGATAATAAAGAAAAGATTGAGAAGAAGAAAAAAGAAAGAAAAAAAGAGAAAAGAAAAAAAAGAGAAAAAGAAAAAAGAGAAGAAAGAAAGAAAAAAAGAGAAGAAGAAGAAGAAGAAGGAAAAGAAAGCATTACATTGCATGCATCATATAGATAGAGGCATGTCAATTTTTGTTTGTTTTAGACAGGTATTTAAAGAATTATCAAAAAGTTTGAAGAATAGATTTCATTAAAGAAAGAAAGAGATGGCAGCAATAGTAGCGTGAGGCCAGATGACATTAGCCAAAGTAGCGTAAAGCTGAATAATAAGTCCTTCGGGCCATTAGTAAGACCTTCGGACATGATGATAAGACCTTCAGGCCACTAGTAAGTCTTACGAGCATGCTGATAAGTCCTTCGGGCCATCAATAAGTCTATCGGGCATGATGCGGCAGCCATAATAGCGTGAGGTCAGATAACGGCAGCCATAGTAGCGTGAGGCTAGATGACAGTAGGCATAGCAGCGTAAAGCCAGATATTAAGTCTTTTGGGCCATTAGTAAGACCTTCAGGCATGATGATAAGATCTTTGGGCCACCAGTAAGCCTTTCGAGCATGGTGATAAGTCCTTTAGGCCATCAATAAGTCCTTCGGGCATGATGCGGCAGCCATAGTAGCATGAGGCCAGATGACGGTAGCAATAGTAGCGTAAGACCAGATGACGGTAGCCATAGCTGCGTAAAGCCAAATGTTAAGTCCTTCGGGCCATCAATAAGATCTTCGGGCATGATGATAAGACCTTCGGGCTACCTTTAAGTCTTTCGAGCATGGTGATAAGTTCTTCGGGCCATTAATAAGTTCTTCGGGCCATTAATAAGTTCTTCGGGCATGATGCGGCAGCCATAGTAGCGTGAGGCCAGATGACGGTAGCCATAGTAGCGTGAGGCCAGATGACGGTAGCCAAAGTAGTGTGAAGCTAGACATTAAGTCCTTCGGGCCATCAGTAAGACCTTCGGGCATGATGATAAGACCTTCGGGCCACCAATAAGTCTTTCGAGCATGGTGATAAGTCCTTCGGGCCATCAATAAGACCTTCGGTCATTATGCTGTAGCCATTGTAGCGTGAGGCCAGATGACGGCAGCCATAGTAGCGTGAGGCCAGATGGTGGTAGCTATAGTAGCGTTAAGCCAGATATTAAGTCCTTCAAGCCATCAGTAAGACCTTCGGGCATGATGATAAGTCCTTCGGGCCAGTAGTAAGTCCTTCGGGCATGATGATAAGTCTTTTAAACCACCGGTAAGTTCTTCGGGCATGCTGACAAGACCTTCAGGCCGTCAGTGAGACTGTCAGGCATGATGTCAAGCTTTCCTTTTGAATGTCGAGACGAGTATAAATCGGGGTATCGAAGGGAATAAAGCTTGAAGAGGCGGTCAAGGAAAAGCGGAGAGTTACAGAAGAACACGTGATTCTGAAGCTACAAACAGGGAAGTCGGATAAAAGTGAGTGCTTTTGGTCTTTGCTTTGTTCTCGTTTCACAAGAACAAGCAAAGAGGGGCAACAGTAATCACTCATTTTTATCCGGTTTGTAAATATTGTGTTAATATATTAGTATAATAATTATTATTGCATGTATACATATATAGTATTATTATGTGTGTTTATACGTGTGATTAATGTGTACATAAAATTGTGTGCGATACGTGTGAATGCATGTATTATGTATGTGCATGTATTAGTAATTAGTATGGTATATGTGTGTGGTATACATGCATGTCACGTATGCATGGTTTGAATATGTGCAGTGTGTATATTTATAATAATTAAGTGTGACCAAATACATATGTTTATATTATGTACATAAGTGTGTGCGTGTATGTATTATTTATTAGTTATTATTAACATTGTATGCATTATATAAGGTATGTATGTATTATGTATGATCGTTTTAATGTATTATGCATGTTAAATTATAAGTTTTATTATTGTTATTATTATTATTTTGTTAACATGTCAAATGGGTTAAAGCAGATTGGATTACATTAAAATATAAAATCCATTGATAATATAAATGTCTAGTCCATTTTTACATATTGAAACCCAACTAAGTAATTACAGGCCCAACCGGCCAAAACCCAATAACCCTAAAATCCTAATTCATATCTAATACAAAAAACCTAACTTCTTCTATTTTTTGTGCTAACCCAATCTGGGCCATTGGATTACATTTTGATCCAACGGTCCAGATCAAAGATGGTGCCCCTTCAGTCTCCACGTGTAATACACGTTCAACCACTCTATGCCATGTGTCACCATCTCATGCAATCATGCTCGTCTAAGGTCGCATCTGAGCCGTCCATTCCTCGCGCCATCTCAGCCGTTGGATCAAATCTAATCCAACGGCCAAGATCAATCTGGACCGATAGCTCTCCAACCACCCTCTGCCTCCGTACACACCACCCCTCACCGGCTGTACCGTCCAGACATACCAAAAAGGGGAGAAATTAGATCTCAACATCAAATCAACAGTAAAAAAATTTTAATGTTTGCTTGATCTTGTATCTAAAAACCAAATCCAAAGGCAGCATATATATCAAGTGTAATGAACAATTTATGGACTCAGATCCAACATTCCAGAGAAAGGAACTTCATTGGTATTTTTTCTCTTTCTTTTCTTTACATGCACCGAAATACAAAAAATATATAATAAAAGGGATTAGGGTTTATCTTCCTCCGTCGCCTCTCTTCATCTCCAGTAACAAGCCCACTGTAGGGTGAACTGATTAAAGAGCAGTTTTTTTTAAAAAGATAAAAAGGGGCGAGGTTTTTGTTTTTGAGATTTAAAAGTAAAAGATGGCTCATTTTCGAAAAAGGGAGGCCAGCTTCGAGTTTTAGTTTGAAAAATGATATGTTTTGGGGTGGTTTAGGGTTCTACTGGTGCCGACTAGAGGCGGCCGGCGGCAGAATGGACGGTGGCCGGTTTTTTTCTGGGATCATCCCAAAGTTTGGTTTGTTTTTTTGGGAGGATATAATAATAGAGGATAGGGTTTATTTTTTAGAACAAAAATTTCGAATGCCAAAAGAGGTAAAATGGGTCTGGGGAGGTCTTTATATAGATGATTTTCGTTTTAAAAAATGGTGGAATTACCTCATAAGGATTCCCGTGTTTCTGGAATTTACGTTTTGAGCTCGCCGTATGGTCAAATTACAAATCTAGTCCCCCTTTCTTTTTAAAATCTTTCAATTCCACCCCCAAATTAAACCATGTCAGTTTTTAAATGGTAAAATTACTGCCCTAGTCATTCTGCGTTTTGGGAATTTGCATTTTGGGTTTGCCCCTTGGTTATATTACACATCTGGTCTCTGCAAGTTTATTTCAGTTTTTAAATAAATCCCTAAATTGTATTTATTATCTTTTTAATTTTTGTTTTCTATTTTATTTTATTTTATTTTCATTCAGTCCCCTTTTTAATATTTATGTCACTTTGTTTTTATTATGTGTTTTTACCATGTTTATTTTGTTTATTATTGTCAGTGTATGTTTTTATATGTTTCTATATCATGTTTATTTATACCTTTTTTAAGATGTATTATACTATGCTTTTATGTTTTGGTTATTTGGCCTTGTTATGTACATATTTGCTTTATGCGTTTTGTTTTTTCTAGTTGACAACATGTTTACGGTTTTATGATCGTTTTTGCATCTTTGGTTATACATGAGTTTTTGGGTAATTTATTTAGCATGGGGTATGTTTTTAGCATTGTTTAAATATGTATTATGTTCTTTTTGCCTTTGTTATGTTCTTTATTTTATGCATGTTTTCTTTTGTATGTATTATCATGCTAAATATGTTTGGCTTTGTTTGGTCACTATAAATAAATGTTAACTTTTTTCATGTTTGCTTTGTTTTTAGGTTACATGTTAGTGTGTTTTTTGTCACATATAATTCGATGTTTTTTATTTATGTATGTAAATTATGTCACATGTTAAGTATTAAGTATATATTCGCTTTTTGCTTTGATTTGTTAGTTTAATACCAAGTTACACATATGCCATGCATATGTTGCATTATGTTTTTATATTTTAAGATGTATATGTATATATGTGTGTGTGTTTTAGTTTTTTATTATTATCTTAGGTTCATGTTAGAAATGGGTAATAATTTCGATACACATTAATATCATGATATGTTTATAGTATGTGTGCATGTTTTTTATCTCACATGATGAACTTTATGTATAATATTGTGGTGGTGGTGTTTTGTCATTTTAGTATCATATTACATATATGTGCCATGCATATTTTGCATTTTTATATGTATTTTAACATGTAAATATTTGATTTATTAATTTCCTTTTTTTGAAGCATGTTTTCTTTTCTTTTAATTTTGAAGTATGTTTTTTCTCACTTATTTATGTTTTACTTTTATTACTATAAAATGTTACGTTAATCATGCTCATGCATTTTACTATCGTTGTTTAATATTGTAATATTCATGTTTTTATGTTTTAATACCATGTCAATAGGAATGATTTTTTATTTGTTTGTTTAATTATTTTTTAAGATTGCATAACGAGATATTATTGTCAATGCGGTGCCCTTTTATTCGAGCGCAAACGTGGCTAGTATCAAACGCAGTGATGATGGTCTATTATTTTACTCTCGAATAACGGGGCCCTTAAAATCTACTCGCACTTATAACCAATTTTAATTTAATTGTCACTTTAATCCAGAAAGTTCAATAATAATAAAGCGGTAATTATTAAAGTACCAATTTTGGGCGGTGTGGGGTGCTAATCCTTCCCCATCCGTAACCGACTCCCGAACCCAACAGTTTTCAAATCTCTGATTTTTATGGTGTTCGACCTACCTTAGTGGGCGGTGGCGACTCCATTTTTAAATAAAACACAGTTTTTATAAAACCCCGCATAATACATATTTTAAATACCCGAAAGACCTCCAAACACTCTTTCAACCCATTTTTTTAGCGAAAAGGGATATCGCTACAATTTCTACTTAGTATTTATAAAACCATACTTTGAAATGTCTCAATTCTTGGATCCTCTCTTGCGCGCTTGCTGTCCGAAAAGGGCTATTTCTTTGCATTGATGAGGAAGGAGAGCGTAAGCTATAAGCTTAGTGAGTGAATCTCTAAAACACTCATTAATGCAATTTAAATCATTTTAATACAAAACCCAGTGCTTATATCTCATGGTAAAATCATCTCATGCTTCTATAATCTCCTTCAAATGCACAATTAAAATCATTTACAACACGTGTATCATGGATTTCATATCTACCTCAATTTAAGTTTCAAATGCCAAATCTCTATTTAGCAAGCTTAAAGAACATCTCATGTATAAACCATATTATACAATCATAATCCATTTCTCATGACACATTACCTAGTATATTGGCTTTCAAGTGACTCAAAACAAGTTTCAAACAATTTACAAAAACACATCGGATACACGGATTTTTCAAGTGGTTCCCACAACCACTTCACATACATTCCTTAATTGGATTAACAGAACATTTACCCACCTCAACGGTTCAAACCAGAGCAATAGAACATTTTCCCACCTCAACGGTTTGGATATATAAATCCACCAGCGGGAGAAAACAGAACATTTACCCACCTTGTAACCCCCTCGACCCGGCCTAGTCGCAACACCGAACCGAGTAAGCTACATTAGGTTTACCGAAGTAAACCGGAATAATGAAACCTAAAACTCGCCCATTTATTATTTTCCTTTTATTTTTTTCTAGGTGCATTAAGGTTATCCTACGTGATCACACTGTTCAAAGGTGAGCACTCGTCTCAATCGGGCATCATAATGATATCCAAGTGGCCACGACACAACTTAGGACCAAAACGTAAATTCAGCAAATTAAAAGGGTTTTACTAGTTTTTAAGTTCCTTAAATTAGGTTCATTTCATGCTTATATGCCAAATATCAGCCTCAAATGATCATCCATGCATAAATAATTGACAAAACAAGATTCAAGGACTAAAACGGAAGAAAACAAAACTTTACTAAAGCCTTTAACTAACTTAACTACCATGGGTATCGTTACACCAATCCGAGTATCGGTACGGCCTTTACATTCGAACTTCCCAAGATTCTAGTAGCCATACCTCGTACCGGTACGACCCTGCATACCGATACGCCTTACTAAAATTGAAGACACGTACCGATCCTCAACCCCGTCTATCGATCCCCAAGTCAAACTCAGCCTACACGTATCGATACGCAAACCCGTGTATCAGTAGGCTACTTTGGTAAAGCACTTCCGTATCGCAAAGCCTAGCTCGCGTACTGGTACCACAATCCTGAAATGGCTTCCCGTACCGGTACGTGAACACGCGTACCGATACGCCTAGACCTGAATGGTCACAAATGGCTTCCCATATCGGTACTTTGATACGCTTAACTCAGAAATAACCACTTCACTAAGCCATAAACTTTCATACTCATGGAACACTCTATTCATCATGTCCATAAACACAGTCGGGGCATTTGTCAAACCGAAGGGCATGACCAGAAACTCATAATGCCTATACCTCGTACGGAACGCGGTCATATGCACATCCACATCCTTAACCTTCAACTGATTATACCCCGATCTTAAATCTATCTTGGAAAACACCGTTTCTCTACGAAACTGATCGAACAAATCATCAATTCGCGGTAATGGGTACCTGTTCTTTACCGTAAACTTGTTCAACTGGCGATAATCAATGCACATACGTATCGTACCATCAACAACTCCTGAAGCTGTGACTTCAACTTCTTCAATTCTTTCAGTGCCATCCTATAAGGAGCAATGGACATCGGTGTTGTACCTCGAATGTCTCAATACGAAACTCTACCTCTCTATCCGGAGGCAAACCTATCAACTCCTCAGGAAAACCTCAGGAAAGTCGCAAACTGTCCGAATGTCCTGCACTCGTACACCCTTGGCTTTCGGATTCATAACAACAGCGAAATAAGCTTGGCAGCAATTAAACATCATTTTCTCTGCTCTAATAGCCGAAACCACATTGGACAGGAACTTAACATTCTCGCCAACCACCACAACCTTATAGTTTTCGGCCAGCCTCAAGAAAATCCTCTTGGACTCACAATCCACAATAGCTTTATGCTCACTCAACCAATCCATACCCAAAATGACATCGAAACCATGGAATGGCAATTCCATCAGATCTGCGGCAAACTCATGACCTTGTACCACCAAGGGACATCGCCGATACAACCTTCTTGTTGTAACTGTCTCCCCAAAAGAACTTGTGACCAACCTACCAACATCTAAGATCTCAACAGGAACATTTAGCAAAGATGCATATTCACCTAAGATATATGAATGCGTAGACCCCGAATCAATCAAGGATAACAATGACAAGGATTGTAAAGTAAAAGTACCTGTGATCACATATGTGTCATTACGACCCTCATGGTGAGCAAAGACCTGAGCTGGTCTGCCACCTTCAGGTCTCACTGCTGCAGTATGAGCCATACCCCTCTGACCATCCTTTTGCCTCTGAAAATTACCCTTGCCATGACCTCGGCCCCTAGCCAGTGCAGCAACCTGCACTGGTACATCTCTCGCAGCCCAAGGATAATCACGCTTCAGGTGATCAAATGATCCACAAATCCAACAAGTTCCAGTATTACCACGGCACATACCATGTGGCGCCTACCGTAATGCACACACTCTGGTGTAACACGAGCTCCCTAAGCACCCTGGCCAACTCCACCACTACGCGTGTGATCTAGCCTATGCCTCTTATCCCTGAACCTCCTAGTCTTTCTCCCAAAAGAGCTAGAGTCTACCACTCTCTTACCCAAGTTTGCACTTGCGGCCTGAACTGGTGCACCCAAGGACTGCTCGATATCCTTGGCCCGGACCAACACATCAAAATCTGTGTAATCTGCGGCAAGAAGGTACGTCTTAATGTCCTTTACAAGCCCATAAAGGAACCTGTCACATCTCTGCTGGTCATCTGAAACTAACTCCGGAGCATACTGACTCAACCATACAAACTTCACCTCGTATTCAGTAACAGACATACTTCCCTGAGATAGCGACATAAACTCGCGCTTCTTCATATCCAAGTACTGAGCACCAAGGTACTTCCTCTTGAAAGCCCTCTGAAAGAACTCCCAAGTAACATCTACCTCAGCAACACCAGCAGTAGTGGTCACACACCAATGGTGTGCATCCTCCTGCAGTAGAGATACAGTGCAACCCAACTTGCGCTCCTCGTTGCATCTCATCTGATCCATAATATAGACCGTCTTTTCCAGCCAGCCTTCGACTGCCTCAGAGCTCAAACCTTGAAACTCCACACCTCCCAAACTCCTTAAATGCTCCAAGGGTAAACCTTGATTTGCCACCACAGCAGGTGCCGGTGCTTGTGCCTGCACTCTAGCCATCGCTGCATGAAAAGCTCCCATTATCACTTGTACTAACAGAGTCAAATCGCCATATACTAGCACTTGATAAACTTGGGATGCTTCACCCGCCCCAACATCAACTGGAGGAACCATGGGAGGAAGAGGAGGTAAAACACGAGGGAGATTCTCCCCTATCTTATTATTCTGCCCAACCACGGCAGTATTAGCCATAGACCGTGTCTCACGTCGAGCCATGCTAACAAAAGCATCAAAACACATTAGAGTTAGGCTAGCATCAGGCAAATGATCCAAGTTCACTTTTAAACGCATTTAAAATCCTCGTTAATAGGCAATGTGTCCCCAATCCAATCCCAACAATACAACAAACAATCACCGAACATATACACAATCACCGTGCAGTTCAACAACATCAGCTAAACAAGCAACAACATCCTAACTTTTCACTAACCTATCTCTAATACCAGCAAATGTAACCCCCTCGACCCGACCTAGTTGCAAGACTGAATCGAGCAAGCTATATTAGGTTTATTGAAGTAAACCAGAATGATGAAACCTAAAACTCGCCCATTTTTTATTTTTCTTTTATTTTTTTTCTAGATGAATTAAGGCTATCCTACATGAACATACTGCTCAAAGGTGAGCACTCATCTCAATCGGGCATCATAATGATATCCAATTAGCCACGGCACAACTTAGGGACCAAAATGTAAATTCAGCAAATTAAAAGGGTTTTACCACTTTTAAAGTTACCAACCTTAAATTAGGTTCATTTCATGCTTATATGCCAAATATCAGCCTCAAATGATCATCCATGCATAAATAATTGACAAAACAAGATTCAGGGACTAAAACGAAAGAAAACAGAACTTTACTAAAGCCTTTAACTAACTTAACTGCCATGGGTATCGGTACTCCAATTCGAGTATCAATACGGCCTTTACATTTGACCTTCCAAAGTATCAGAACCGGTACAACTCTGCGTACTGATACGCCTTACCAAAATTGAAGGCCCGTACCGATCCTCAACCTCGTGTATCGATCCCCTAAACCAAACTCAGCCTACCTGTATCGATACGCGAACCCGTGTATCGGTATGATACTTTGATAAAGCACTCATGTATCGCAACGCCTAGCTCGCGTACCGGTACCACAAGCCTGAAATGGCTTCCCGTACCGATACGTGAACATGCGTATCAATATGCCTGGACCTAAACGGTCATAAATGGCTGGTTTAACAAGCTTAACTCAGAAATAACCCACTTCACTAAGCCATAAACTTTCATACCACACTATCTAGATACAAAGGCAATCTAAACATCATAAGCTCAGCAACCCAAAAAGGCTTCAACCCATTCAAATATATCCTAAAGGCATGCTTCCTTAAACATTTTGCCAAACGTCTCAAAATGCACCATTAAACCATTCATAGCGTAGGCAACATAACAACACACACCACAAAGCAGAATAGACTTGCTCAAACCATCACAACAAGACAATCATCAAAGAAACTCTAGATGCATACCTAGGACACCATTCACAACAACTACAACAAGTTCCAACATCAAGCTTAACAACATCAAACCTCCAAAAAACCAGCATAGAATTCGTACTCAAAATCCATAAGGAAACAGAATTACAACCCCCAAAAACCTTGGCGAACACATCACCTTATTAACCGAAAATAGAAACCGAGTTCATACTCAAAGTAGTTTATCTCTTGGATCCTTGCAAACCTTGCCTTTGCTGCCCTGAACTTTAATGCTCTGCATCATTAGGTAAAAGAGAGCGTAAGCACACATGGTTAGTGAGGATGCTCATAAACAATGATGCATTTACATTCTTTTAAAAACATATGCTTGCTTTTCCCAAAACATGCTTACTTACAAAGCACTTCCTCATGATTCTAACCGAATCAAAACATAATGATAATCACAACATCAATAACATCTCATGCTTAAATCCTAAAGCTTTTTAATCAAACCATGCTTAAATCCCAAAGCATTTAATACAAGAATCAACACATGATCATTTTCATATATTGGCAATTATAGTGACCCGGATCGACTACCTCTATTCTTTACACATATCAAATACACGGATCTCTCATACCATGCCTAGTTAAATCGCATGATATCTCAAACCTTGCCTAGTTAAACCGCAAGATTTTACACCCTCGCCTAGTTAAACCGCATGCCCCAAATGATGTCCCAACAGTTCGAGTGGCCTAGTTAAACCGCCATACCTCAAGGACCCATGGCCACGATCAATTTTGTTCATATTTTATAGTGCACTTTTAATCCTATGGTGTGCCAACTATATCCGATTGTTTTCACCATATCACATAGCCAATATATAATTAACAAAACCATTTACTTACTGTTTTATAATGCATCTCATAAACAACACATATGCAAATCTCATTGCCAATGCAATAACACCATTCCCAGCTAGAATGAAAACCAATGCTCAACAGCATTTAATATATACTTTCAATCCCCTGCATATGCATTCAAAATCATGCATTACTAGTAAGTAAATCATACCATGTTTATTACCAAAATATGCAAACAACATGCTCATACCCAAGCCGATATTCAAGAGCAAAATAAGGCAAGCTTACTTACGAGCTTAGTTAAGTGTCTCATGTTTACCCCAAACTCCCAACAACCTTTTCAAACCTTTGTAAAGCATTAAAAACCAGTTTCCACTCACCGATACACTTCACCTTCCTTGCCAACGCGAAACAAGCACTCGACAAGCCACCAAACATGTCACGCTTCGTCGCCCTGATTACCCCCTATTTTAAACACATAAAACTAGAGGACAAATGCATTAAAATGCATTCAAACCATTGCCCAACAGCAATCTCCCACAACTCCCAAGATGGCCACTCAAACACCATTCGAAACATACCGAAAACACCATCAAACGTTTCCAAAACTTAACCCAACCATAAAACAACAATACAAGCCTTCAATCAATATCTAATAACGCCCAAAAACCTTTTCCTAACATCCTTTTACCTCCAGCGAAGATTAAACTCGAATATCACCACAAAACCCCAATCTAACAACCTAACTAATTAGAGATTCAAGAGTTTCGGGATTCTATTGATAAAACAACTTATCAACATCAAAGTACATCCAACACATATATTAAATCCAACTCAAACACTGGAAAAATAGATCCACTTTGAAAAATATAATATCTCATCAATATTCTCAAAATAACTCAATTAAACATTGATATAACATAAAAACCAGTTTCCAAACTATAAATCAAGGATCAAATACTTGGGAATTTCAGTAAAGAACCATACAATAGAGGATATCACTGACCTTACCTCTATTGTGAGATTTCTCCCTCAATTGATTTAACAAAAGCTCAGAAAACACAAGATTTAAATGAGATTTTGCAAAACAATGTTAATCAAATTATTACCAATCATAAAAACAAGTTAAAAGACTCATCACCTCTAGATTTTGATGAAAACTTGAGTGTTTGGTGGAGGAGAGAGTGGAGAGAAAAAAGTTACGTAATTTTTCTTTAATGAGCTTAACTAACTTTTAACTAAAATCCCTTTTTAATTATCTTTAAAATACATGTTAAAATATCTTAAATTAAGGGAGAAATCATGAGAAAAACCTTGGTAAAAATAGCTCCTTAAAGATTCTAAGAATTTGACGATTTTCATTTTAGTAGCCTTTAAAAACAGTTTTCAAAAATCGCATTTTGGTCTAATCCAAAATGTCACATTTCCAAATTCCTTTTTCTAAAATTGATTCCACCAAAAGTCATTATATAATAAAATTGATTCCATCAAAAATCTTTACCGAAAAATATACAGTCCCGAATCCAACTCAAATATCTAACCTGGTCCATCGGACCGTCTAACAAACCTCAAAACCGCTAAGCCCAAAACCGGGGTGTTACACACCTAGACCGCTGCGGTTCTCATGGTGGAGTCTACGACACACTCACAACCCCTCAACATACATAAGACGACTTTTTATAGTGCACTTTAAACCCTATGGCTAGCCAACTATATTCGATAATATTTTAATCAAAGCCACTTGCCAATATACTCAATAAAACAACATTATCTCATTGTTTTACATATGCATAAAATCAGTCCAATTTCAAGCATGCTAAACCATGCTTTATAGTATTCTCAAAAATACTTTCACAAAATCATGTTTCATTCTCAAAAATATATGCTATTTTGCAACATCTTTCATTTCTAAAACATGCATAATACAGTGAGTAATCAAAACATAAACATGTGCATGAGATTATATTTCGCAATACCCAAAATGAAAGAGAGCTCAACCAATACTTACTTCCGAGCTTAGATAAGTGTTTTAAACTTATTCCAAACTCCTACAACTTCTTTCAAAACCTTTTTAGAGTAGTAAAACACGTTTCCACTCATCGACAACCCAAAGCTCACTAGCTGATACGTGATCAAGCCTCCGAATCTTCTGCAACCTCTCCAAAAGCTATAGGATTCAACTCCCCTACTCAACCAATACTTACTTCCATGCGTCTCATTTCCCTAGCAAACAACAAACACAACTTCGCCTCCCTTAGATCCATCAAACGCCTCTTAAAGCATCTGAAAACATCATCAAACCTCAACTAAACAAAGCCTAGCCAAAACCTATTGATTCTAACATCTTAACAACACCAATTAACGTCCAAAAACATCCTAGACACAACCTTATACCTCAAGCAACACCACAACACAAAGATCACTTCAAAACCAACTATAAACAACCTAGAAAATTAGCAATTCACATAGTTTCGGGATTCCTTTAATTATCCTCTTCTTTTAATATTTAAACACATCTTATAAGAGATCTAAATCCACTAGATTCATTACAAAATAGATCCAAATAAGTTTTATCCAATTTCCACACAAAACTCAATTTAATTACCAAATCTATGTTTAAATCATAATTCCATAACATAAATCAATAGCAAAGGATCAAGAACTTGGAAATTTCAATAAAGAACCTTTAATTAGAGGATAAATGAAAATCACCTCTAGTAGCTGATTGTTCCCGTAAGAGGAAAAGTTTGGTTGAACTCCAAATAGATTTTGTTGCAAGAATCAATCAAGTAGGTAATCAAAAGGAAATCAAAAGAAATTGATCCTTGGAAATTTTGGAAAGATTTTTATAGTTTAGCTGCTGAGAAAGTTGAGAGAAAAGTTGTATCAAAATTAGTTACGTAAGAAAGTGATTTTGTAAAAATGAAATCCTTTTATTAAATCTATTTTCTTTTAATATTAAAACCATTTAAAAACACTTTAAAAACAGCCTAAATTATGGGGAAAATCTGATGGAAAAGTATGGTCAAATAGCTCCTTAAATATTCTAAGTTTTGACCCTTTTACGATTTAGTTACCAAAAACAGTTTTGAAACTTTTCAATTTAGTCACTAGACCAAAATGTCTCAAAATCAGAATTAATTACATCAAATTGAATTTTCCAAAATACTTAAAATATCAATTAATCATTTTGTAACATTTTTCCATATTTTATTTCAACCAAAAACAATTTTATAAGATTTAATTCCTGAAACTAACTTGAATTGCCTAACCCGGTTCTCCCGAACCATCTAATTGATCCGATTAACTTCTAGGACCAGTTTTCGGGCATTATATTAATTGTACCATTTGCTCCGGTTAGATATGTATGTTTAAATGGTACAAGGAACCACTTGGGAAATCTGTTCATCCGATGTGTTTTTACAAATGGAAAGCTTTGGCTTTGGGTCACTTTAATGCCAATACATGAACTAATGTATCATGATGGATGAATAATGTTTTGTATAATGTCATTTATACATGTTATGCTCTTTAAGCTTTGTTGTTGGAAGAATATGCGTGTGAAGGCTTAAATCTAGGTTGGTATATGGGATTTTGCATGAGATCCATGATACATATTTTGCATATGGTTTAATATGCTTGGTATTTGAAAGACATGTTTGCATATGATTATTATGCATGTTTCAAAAGAAGATTTTGTGCATATGGTTTAGTACGCATGGCTTGTTTTACAAACTTATTGGAAGATTGCTTTGGTTTAATTAAGCATGTCTTATTTAAATGTTTCGGAATGGTAAGTTTGACTTGTTTTAATACGGGTTTCTAATAAGGGTTTTGATTTCTAAAATTCATTGGCATTTTATCCGTTTTAAGCTCAATCACTAGGCATTATATGTTTACGCTCTCTTTTCTTCCGTCAATGTAGTGAATTAAGCAAGTGTGGGGTTGCGGTTCGAGGCAAGGAGTGATTCCAAGACAAGCGTATTAAAGAGTATGTTTATGGTCTTTTTAATATTTATAATAAGGTAATGTGGGTTAATCATTGGGATGTTATTTTGCACAATGTATTAATATTTGGTTGACGATTATATTATGTTGGATGATGGCATCAATTGATGTGTATGATGTTGGTTATGTTTTAGTGTCAAGTACATTTGATTATTATGTTCTAATGTTTTAAAATGGTTTAAATAATGATTGGATGATTGCTAGTGTGCTATGTGTACACATGTTCACGTGCTTCTATTTTTGTAATTAATTTATAGCCTATGTTTGAGATCTTAACCTTTTGGTGTATACTGAATAATGTTTTATATTGTTAGGAAGCATGTCTCTAGATTACTTGTATGCATATGACTTGTCTTGAATAATTGGCATGTGTTTAATTGGGCCTACTTGTTTATTGATGGTATAGTATTAGAATCATGTTAAGGTTGTTTGTATGTAATTTGAGTATGTTTAGTTAATGGGTTTTACCAAGTTTAGATTCTTTGCACTTTGATCATCGTATGTTATTGCATCAATTGAATAAGTAAATGATGTCCGAATGATATGAGATTTTGCAAGCATGCTTATAATATAGCTAAATGCAGTATGATGCTTATGGAAATGTGTTAGTCCAATATTTTGGCAGTTTTACATTTTGATCCATAATTTCGTATTTTGTTAAATTGGATGCCTAATTGTGATCCGTTTGAGTTAGAAATCAACATGCTGGCATGAAATATAATTAATTAAATATTTGTAACCTAAAAATTTTATAAGCCCCTATAATTATTTAGATTTGCATTTTGGTCCCTAAAATGCTTGTGTTTGCAATTGAGTGCCTTATTGATGTTTACTTGGAGAACTCATTGCCTTATTACCAAATGCTTTAAACTAAACCATACTCAATGTCAAATGGTATCTTGGGATCTCCTCACTCCAATGCTTCCACAATCCTTAATTTTATGCAAAGAAGAATGATAGCATAAGTAAACATTTGCTTAGTGGTGCCACTCTTCCACATTCAACAATGCATTAAAAACATGAGTATAAAAACCAACACTTTGGAAACCCCTTTTCAAAACATAGCATACATAACATCCATATGCAAAATATAGTTTCCCACTTGTTTCTCATA
This sequence comes from Hibiscus mutabilis, assembly GCA_019671005.1. NCBI lineage: Eukaryota > Viridiplantae > Streptophyta > Magnoliopsida > Malvales > Malvaceae > Hibiscus > Hibiscus mutabilis. The sequence continues at coordinate 35,610,876 of CM033719.1, read as the reverse complement.
TATTGGCAAATATTGTGACCATCAGACAAACCATTGTCTCACTAAAACCATATCGGATACATGGATTTCCCAGTAGACTCATCTCTACCAAACCATACATTGCCTAGTTAAACCGTAAGAAACACCTTCAACCTTGCCTTGTTAAACAACAAGATTCACCATCAACTTGGGTTGCCTAGTTAAATCGCATACCCTAAGTGATAATCCAACAGCTCGAGTAGCCTAGTTAAACCGATTTCCTCAAAGATCATGGTGCGATTGACTTTACATATTATAGTTCACTTTAAACCCTATGGCATGCCAACTATATCTGATACTTTCATTTACTTGTAACATAGCCAATAGACACTTTAAAACACATTTACTTACTATTATTTCCTATGCATTTCTCAAACCTTTTTCCATATGTAAAACACATTGCCCAAGGCAACAACACATTCCATTTAGGAACCATTTCTCAATGCAATTAGGCATTCTTATAATTGATAAATCATTGCATATCTTTAAAATGATGCATAAAACAGTAAGTCAATCCATGCTTTTAACCAAAACATGCAAATAAGTATTATATCAATATGATATCAAAAGGAGAAATTAGGGAGAACTTACTTTCAAGTTTAGCTAAGCTTGCTAGGCTTCCCAACTTCTTATTAAAAACTTTAAGAGTGTTTGAAACACATATACACTCACCAGTGCACAACACTTAGCTTGCCGTTACGTTCCAAGCCTTCAAAATGAGCAAACTTACACAAAAATAAGCTCGGGTTGACTCTCCCCTATTTTGGCCACACAAAACCAGAGGCAAAATGCATTAAAATGTATTCTAATATCAGCCTACAATCAACCCCTACAGCCTTAACGAAATTGCATCTGGAAACTAGCCGAAATACCAAAAATAACCTCAAACTACTACCAAACAGCCTCCAACCATAACACAAAGATTCTAACATCTTATCAACACTATTGATCCTCTAAAAACATAATTCTAACATCTCCATATCTCTATCAATCAAGAGTCTAACATAACAGCCCCAACATTAACTTTTAAACTACCTTAAAAACTAACTAATTAAATAGTGTCGGGATTGATCATGAAAATATCATTTCACATTATACACATATCACCAAAATTTGAGTTAACCCAATAAAAACCTCCAGTAACCATCTTGTAAAAACAAAATTTAGGCTAATCATCAAAATCATCGATAAATCCGATTTTATTGAATTAAATTGCAAAACCATGTTATAATCTACAAAATACGAGCCAACTACTACGGAATATCAATAAAGAGCCTTAGTTTTAAGAGAGCAGAAGAAATTTACCTTTGAAGAACTTCCCACCAAAATTGACGTAAGTTTCCTCTTGAAAACAACTTGAGAAATTGATGAAATCTTTGTGAAATCTCTATGAGGTTTTGATAAGAATCAAATGAGGAATCAAAAGATGAAATCTCCATTGAAAATCAGTAAAAAAATATGGAAATCATGATTGGGATAAGAGACGGAAAATGAGAGAAAATGAGAAAGGAAAATCCAAGAAAATTTGATAGAATAGGAAAAGGATTTTGAAAACTTATTATCCGTCAAAGTCTTACTCAATTAAGGTGGAAAATTTTAATTAAAACATTTGGGAAGTAATATCTCTCTAAGGATTCTTATTATTGGTCCAATTACGTTTTAGTTACTTAAAATAGTTTTGCAATCTTTACGATTTAGTCACTAAAATCAAAATGTTACCTTAGTTAGTTTAAATAACTTCCGAATTAATTAACAAAATACTTGATAATGTAACTAAACATTTTTAGTAAGTCAAAAGAATTTTAAACCCAACCATTTCAAATTTTAAAATACTAATTTCCCAAAACTCATTTTACCGTTAATCTAGCTCGACCGAGTCAAACCCAACCTGACCAAACCCCTAAACTTCTAACCTTATTTTCGAGGCATTACAAAATCTAAGGATTCAACCTACCATTTGTATTGAACAACAATAGTGAGCACTTCAACAATGTTGTCATAATTCGGGAGATCATCTTCAACAATTGTCAATGCAGCGTCCTCAGCAAAAAGTATACTAGCGGTTCAAGTCTTCTTAATGAGATCGTCTAGAACATCAAGATAATGACATTCCTCCGTATTTCTCCCAAGATCTGCATTAAAGATCCCAAAAGTAACTTGATCATTATTAACTCGCATTGTGAGTTCTCCTTTAGAGACATCAATAATATCCTTCCTAGTTGCGAAGAATGGCCAACCAAGAATAATAGGAACATACTTGTATGCCTCACAGTCAAGAATATAAAATTTGTTAGAAATACGAACTTATCTACACGAACAAGCACGTCCTTAATTTCTCCATTCGGATTAGTCAAAGATCTATCTGCAAGTTGCAATGTGACAGCAGTAGGTTTTATTTTTACAATGCCTATCTTCTGAAAAGTTGATAATGGCATCAGATTAATACTGGCACCGAGATCACAAAGAGCTTTGCAGAAGTAGTGAATTTCTATAGAACATGGAATGATGAAGTTACTAGGGTCTTTCATTTTTCTGGGTAAAGGATTAGAGATAAGGGCACTACACTTCTCTATGAGTGTAATGGTCTTTATAGCACTGAGCTTTTTCTTCAGAGATAGAATTTCCCTCGTGAACTTTTCATAATTTGGAATCTGCATAAGAGCATCTAGCAAGGGAATTTCCACCTTGAGCTACTGCAAAGTATGTTGAAAGAATTGAAATTGATTGTCATACTCAGTATTCTTGAATCTCTAAGGATAAGGTAGAGATGGAGTAGTTGCTGATTGCGTCAACAGTTGAAATTGCGCCGACAACTTAGATTGCAAAACTAGTGGTAACAGAGTAATAACTAAAGGAGCATCATTTGTCATGCCAACCTCCATTCTATCTTTCAACATTTGGTCAATTTTTAAGGAATCCTCTCATTCTTGAATAGAGATGGGTGATTGTTGAGTCATATCACTAGTTTACTTTCCACTACAGAGAGTAATAGCCTTGCATTGTTCTTTACCCTTGATTATCAGGCTCTCTGTATTGCTAGGAAGAATGTCTGATTGGCGAGAGTTCATATCAGTAGCCAACAACACCAATTGGGCTTCCAAAGTACAGATTGAAAAAGATTGACCTTGTACTATAGCTTCAATCCGAGAGAAATGTTCACACATCATTTCTTCAAAAAGGGCAAATGGATCAGATATAGATGATAGAGCATAATGACTCTTCTCTGACTGTATCTAAGACGGTGCTCCATGCTATGATTGTGTGCCATACTGCGATTGTTGAGTCTGGGAAGAAGAATATTGTGGTTGCACCTTGTTCTATTGTGACTGCAATGGAGCTTGTGGTGTATATTGTTGTTAGGATAACTAAAATTCCCTTGTCACATACTATAGTTGCCTTGAAATGTATTATTCCCAGAGCCGAATACTCTTGTGTTTTGTGCGGAATAGAATTACCCCAATATTGCCTATTAGTTGTATTGTAAGAAGTACCCATGGTATTTCCCCTCGTGTTGCTTACATAACTCGTATTTTCTTCATATTGGGCAATCTTCATAACTATGGTTCATACCACAAATCTCACAAGAAAACATAGGTGTAGTAGCTTGTTGAGCTAGTTGAATAGGAGCAACTTCACTGGTGCCTTCCATATTCTTGATTTTGTTCTCTAAAGAAGAAATTTGGGCCGTTAGAGAAGAAATATCATCCATCTTGAAAACTTCTGGTGTAGTCTTGCATGAAGCAGCTCTCGAGAGAGGATATAGAGAATCATTTTGTGAAAATTGCTTCAACACTCAAACAGCAGTAGTGTAAGTGCAATCAAGTAAAGGTCCATTAGATGATCCATCTACAAGATGTCTTGTGGACGCATTCAACCCATTGTAAAAGATATCAATTTATGTTTCTTATTGAATACTATGACTAGGACATCATCGTAACAACGTGTATCTTTCCCATGTAGAATAGAGAGTTTCATCATCCAACTAATAGTAAGTAGTGATATCATTCCGCAGGCATGAGTTCATTGTCGATGGATTAAAGCATAACACAAACTGTGTTGCAAGGTCATTCCATGAAGAAATAGATCCGAAAGGAAGTCCATGAAACCACGTACGAGCTATTCCCTGCAAAAAATATGGAAATAATTGCATATGTAAGGCATCATCAGGACCACCTTGTTGACTTAAAGAAGCACAAATTAATAAGAATGATTGAACATTCTCTCTAGCATCTTTATGTGGCAACAACGTATATTGCCCATTCGAGTTGAGAATTTGGTACATGACTGGCTTCACCTCAAAATTCCCAGCTAGAATAGATGGTCGAACAACTCCTGGTTGTAAATCATCTAATGGAGGAACTAAAACCTCATAGATTGTACTATTTTGAACTGGTGGATTTTCATGATCTTGGGGGAACCAATGGGATGCCTTCATTGTTGACTTGTCTTGCCATTTCACTTTGTTCTCTAAGTCTTCATCTAAGAGTGTTCAACTTCTGGTTCAGGTATGAGAAGTGGTGTAACAGAACTTCTGGTCATACAACTCCAAAGATTCTAATAAAAATAAAGAAAATAACAATAAGATATTAGTAACAACAACTAACTAAAGAAATGAAAAAAAAATGCAAACAAAAACATAAACACTAAATAATCCCTCCCCGGCAATGGCTCCGAAACTTGATGGGTGATTTAACGTCACACGAACTGTGCAAGCATACACTGCTGATGTAAGTATAGTTAACAGGTAGACTCTGCTAGATATCGATCCCATGAGGATAAGTATTTAGTTGCAATCTTATGTCCCTACAAACAATACTGAAAATCAAAGTATTGTGAGCGTAATTGTAACTGTAAAGGAAGAATAAAATGCTTGAATATAAGTTTGATGTGAAAATAAAGAACAACTTAATAAAAGTAGAGGTAATATTAATTAAAAATCCAGATCCCTTCGGCTTAACTCGGCAGATTACCATGTGAAACAAGGCAACAACATAAAATGATTCATTTGAAAAATAAAATAAAAAGCTTGTTTACTGGCTTTCACTCAACTCTCAATCGATGACTCAAATGTGTAGATCAACCACAACTCTCATTGTTCGTCAAAACTATACATCCTCGAACAAGGGGATCAACTCTCGTTGTATCCTCATTCAACTCTCTTTGTAATGGCTTGTTAATCTGAACTATCACTGCATCTCTCGATGTCAGTAATTATGCTAAACATTCTAATGCAAACAAAGCTCATATCCAACAATTGAAATATGAAGAAAGCTAATAAAGATATATTGAACTTAAAATCCAAGATTAACCAAGTTCAAAATAAAGCTAAAGAGTAAATCATCGTCAACAAGTACAAAGAAATAGATAAACTCTAATGAAACCTCTATTCCTAGTGAGCTTCAAAGATAATCTACACATTTCCCCTTGTTCCGACACATAGATCTTCATTTCCACAAAAGATTTTGCCTCGTCTCGCCTCAGTTCTCCAGAAAGAAAGCTTAAGCCGCCATGGGAGGAGCTTCAAAAGATGTAAAGATGATACATAATGTTAATCGCGTGAGTGTGTTTCTCCTTCAAAAATATCCTTTTATAAGCTATCGTGGAAAGTGAATTTGTCCTTCAGGTGAAATGTTTGAAAGACTGTTATACCAAATATGTTGTAACAAATTATACAACTAGCATATTCGTCCTTATCCTTAGCGATCTGGATAGCTGGCCGTTGTAGTGTCGAACCTGGCTACAGTGATGAAACTTCCTCTACAGGGACATTAATAATACAACGAAAAAACAACAAAAAAACAAACAGCTGCATAACAAGAGCAAATAAGACTTGAGGTAAACAAAAATGCTCGGTAATAGGCAATGTTTCCCCAATCCAATCCCAACAATAAAACAAACTATCACCGAACAAATACACAATCACCGTGCAGTTCAACAACATCAGCTAAACAAGCAACAACATCCTAACTTTTCGCTAACCTGTCTCTAATACTGACAAATGTAACCCCTTCAACCCGACCTAGTTGCAAGACCGAATCGAGCAAGCTATATTAGGTTTACCGAAGTAAACCGGAATGATGAAACCTAAAACTTGCCTATTTTTTTCTTTTCCTTTTATTTTTTTCTAGATGCATTAAGGTTGTCCTACATGAACATACCATTCAAAGGTGAGCACTCATCTCAATCGGACATCATAATGATATCCAATTGGTCACGACACAACTTAGGGACCAAAATGTAAATTCAGCAAATTAAAAGGGTTTTACCACTTTTAAAGTTACCAACCTTAAATTAGGTTCATTTCATGCTTATATGCCAAATATCAGCCTCAAATGGTCATCCATGCATAAATAATTAACAAAACAAGATTCAGGGACTAAAACGAAAGAAAATAGAACTTTACTAAAGCCTTTAACTAACTTGAAGGCCCGTACCGATCCTCAACCTCATGTATCGATCCCCTAAGCCAAACTCAGCCTACCTGCATCGATACGCGAACCCGTGTATCAGTATGCTACTTTGATAAAGCACTCTCGTATCGCAATGCCTAGCTCGCGTACCGGTACCACAAGCCTGAATTGGCTTCCCGTACCGGTACCACAAGCCTGGACCTAAATGGTCATAAATGGCTAGTTTAACAAGCTTAACTCAGAAATAACCCACTTCACTAAGCCATAAACTTTCAAACCACACTATCTAGATACAAAGGCAATCTAAACGTCATAAGCTCGGCAACCCAAAAAGGCTTCAACCCATTCAAAGATATCCTAAAGGCATGTTTCCTTAAACATTTTACCAAACGTCTCAAAATGCACCATTAAACCATTCATAGCATAGGCAACATAACAACACACACCACAAAGCATAATAGACTTGCTCAAACCATCACAACAAGACAATCATCAAAGAAACTCTAGATGCATACCTAGGACACCATTCATAACAACTACAACAAGTTCCAACATCAAGCTTAACAAAATCAAACCTCCAAAAAAACCAGCATAGAATTCGTACTCAAAATCCATAAGGAAACAAGATTACAACCCCCAAAAACCCTGGCGAACACATTGCCTTATTAACCGAAAATAGAAACCGAGTTCATACTCAAAGTAGTTTATCTCTTGGATCCTTGCAAACCTTACCTTTGCTGCCCCGAACTTTAATGCTTTGCATCATTAGGTAAAAGAGAGTGTAAGCACACATGCTTAGTGAGGATGCTCATAAACAATGATGCATTTACATTCTTTTAAAAACATATGCTTGCTTTTCCCAAAACATGCTTACTTACAAAGCACTTCCTCATGATTCTAACCGAATCAAAACATAATGATAATCATAACATCAATAACATCTCATGCTTAAATCCTAAAGCTTTTTAATCAAACCATGCTTAAATCCCAAAGCATTTAATACAAGAATCAACACATGATCTTTTTCATATATTGGCAATTATAGTGACCCGGATCAACTACCTCTATCCTTTACACATATCAAATGCACGAATCTCTCATACCATGCCTAGTTAAATCGCATGATATCTCAAACCTTGCCTAGTTAAACCGCAAGATTTGACACCCTCGCCTAGTTAAACCGCGAGATTTCACCCTTGCCTAGTTAAACCGCAAGAGTACCAACCTTGCCTAGTTAAACCACAAGATCACCATCAATTTGGGTTTCCTAGTTAAACACCATCAAACGTTTCCAAAACATAACCCAGCCATAAAACAACAATACAAGCCTTCAATCAATATCTAATAACACCCAAAAACCTTTTCCTAACATCCTTTTACCTCCAGCGAAGATTAAACTCGAATATCACCACAAACCCCAATCTTACAACCTAATTGATTAGAGATTCAAGAGTTTCGGGATTCTATTTATAAAACAACTTTTCAACATCAAAGTACATCCAAAATATATATTAAATCCAACTCAAACACTGGAAAAATAGATCCACTTCAAAAAATATAATATCTCATTAGTTTTCTCAAAATAACTCAATTAAACATTGATATAACATAAAAATCAGTTTCCAAACTATAAATCAAGGGTCAAATACTTGGGAATTTCAGTAAAGAACCATACAATAGAGTAGATCACGGACCTTACCTCTAATGTGAGATTTCTCCCTCAATTGATTTAACAAAAGCAAAGAAAACACAAGATTTAAATGAGATTTTGCAAAACAATGTTAATCAAATTATTACCAATCATAAAAACAAGTTAAAAGACTCATCACCTCTAGATTTTGATGAAAACTTGAGTGTTTGGCTGAGGAGAGAGTGAAGAGAAAAGTGGAGAGAAAAAAGTTACGTAAATTTTCTTTAATTAGCTTAACTAACTTTTAACTAAAATTAAATTAAGGGAGAAATCATTAGAAAAACATTGGTAAAAATAGCTCCTTAAAGATTCTAAGAATTTGACCCTTTTCATTTTAGTAGCTTTTAAAAACAATTTTCAAAAATCGCATTTTGGCCACTAATCCAAAATGTCACATTTCCAAATTCCTTTTTCTAAAACCGATTCCACCAAAAATCATTATATAATAAAATTGATTCCATTAAAAGTCATTACCAAAAAATATGCAGTCCCGAATCCAACTCAAATCTCTAACCTGGTCCATCGGACCGTCTAACAAACCTCAAAACCGCTAAGCCCAAAACCGGGGTGTTACACACCTAGACCGCTGCGGTTCTCATGGTGGAGTCTACGACACACTCACAACCCCTCGACACACATAAGGCGACTTTTTATAGTGCACTTTAAACCCTATGGCTAGCCAACTATATTCGATAATATTTTAATCACAGCCACTTGCCAATATACTCAATAAAACAACATTATCTCATTGTTTTACACATGCATAAAATCAATCTAATTTCAAGCATGCTAAACCATGCTTTATAGTATTCTCAAAAATATTTTCACAAATCATGTTTCATTCTCAATAATCATCATATATGCTCTTTTGCAACATCTTTCATTTCTAAAACATGCATAATACAGTGAGTAATCAAACCATAAACATGTGCATGAGATTATATTTTGCAATACCGAAAACGAGAGAGAGCTCAACCAATACTTACTTCCGAGCTTAGATAAGTGTTTCAAACTTATTCCAAACTCCTACAACTTCTTTCAAAACCTTTTTAGAGTAGTAAAACACGTTTCCACTCATCGACAACCCAAAGCTCACTAGCTGATACGTGATCAAGCCTCCGAATCTTTTGCAACCTCTCCAAAAGCTATAGGATTCAACTCCCCTACTTTACCCAAACAAAAATAGAGGTTTAATGCACTTCCATGCGTCTCATTTCCCCAGCAAACAACAAACACAACTTCGCCTCCCTTAGATCCATCAAATGCCTCTTAAAGCATCCGAAAACATCATCAAACCTCAACTAAACAAAGCCTAGCCAAAACCTATTGATTCTAACATCTTAACAACACCAATTAACGTCCAAAAACATCCTAGACACGTCCTTATACCTCCAGCAACACCACAACACGAAGATCACTTCAAAACCAACTATAAACAACCTAGAAAATTAGCAATTCACATAGTTTCGGGATTCCTTTAATTATCCTCTTCTTTTAACATTTAAACACATCTTACAAGAGATCTAAATCCGTTAGATTCATTACAAAATAGATCCAAATCAGTTTTATCCAATTTCCACACAAAACTCAATTTAATTACCAAATCTATGTTTAAATCATAATTGCATAACATAAATCAATAGCAAAGGATCAAGAACTTGGAAATTTCAATAAAGAACCTTTAATTAGAGGAGAAATGAAAATCACATCTAATAGCTTATTTCTCCCTTAATTGGAAAAGTTTGGTTGAATTCCAAATAGGTGTTGTTGCAAGAATCAAAGGAATCAAGTAGGTAATCAAAAGGAAATCAAAAGCAATTGATCCTTGGAAATTTTGGAAAGATTTTTATAGTTTGGCTGCTGAGAAAGTTGAGAGAAAAGTTGTATCAAAGTTAGTTATGTAAGAAAGTGATTTTGTAAAAAATGAAATCCTTTTATTAAATCTATTTTCTTTTAATATTAAAACAATTTAAAAACACTTTAAAAACAGCCTAAATTATGGGGAAAATCTGATGGAAAAGTGTGGTCAAATAGCTACTTAAAGATTCTAAGTTTTGACCCTTTTACGATTTAGTTACCAAAAACAATTTTGAAACTTTTCAATTTAGTGACTAGACCAAAATGTCCCAAAATCAGAATTAATTACATCAAATTGAATTTTCCAAAATACTTAAAATATCAATTAATCATTTTGTAACATTTTTCCATATTTTATTTTAACCAAAAACAATTTTATAAGATTTAATTCCCAAAACTAACTTGAATTGCCTAACCCGATTCTCCCGAACCGTCTAATTGATCCGATTAACTTCTAGGCCCAATTTTCGGGCATTATATTAATTGTACCATTTGCTCCGGTTAGATATGTATGTTTAAATGGAACAAGGAACCACTTGGGAAATCTGTTCATCCCATGTGTTTTTACAAATGGAAAGCTTTAGCTTTGGGTCACTTTAATGCCAATACATGAACTAATGTATCATGATGGATGAATAATATTTTGTATAATGTCATTTATACATGTTATGCTCTTTAAGCTTTGTTGTTGGAAGAATATGCGTGTGAAGGCTTAAATTTAGGTTTGTATATGGGATTTTGCATGAGATCCATGATACATGTTTTGCATATGGTTTAATATGCTTGGTATTTGAAAGCCATGTTTGCATATGATTATTATGCATATTTCAAAAGAAGATTTTGTGCATATGGTTTAGTACGCATGGCTTGTTTTACAAACTTATTGGAAAATTGCTTTGGTTTAATTAAGCATGTCTTATTTAAATGTTTCGGAATGGTGAGTTTGACTTGTTTTAATACAGGTTTCTAATAAGGCTTTTGATTTCAAAAATGCATTGGCATTTTATCCGTTTTGAGCTCAATCACTAGGCATTATATGCTTACGCTCTCTTTTATTCCATCAATGTAGTGAATTAAGCAAGTGTGGGGTTGCGGTTCGAGGCAAGGAGTGATTCCAAGACAAGCGTATTAAAGAGTATGTTTATGGTGTTTTTAATATTTGTAATAAGGCAATGTGGGTTAATCATTGGGATGCTATTTTGCACAATGTATTAATATTTGGTTGACGATTATATTATGTTGGATGATGGCATCAATTGATGTGTATGATGTTGGTTATGTTTTAGTGTCAAGTACATTTGATTATTATGTTCTAATGTTTTAAAATGGTTTGATTAATGATTGGATGATTGCTTGTGTGCTATGTGTACACATGTTCACGTGCTTCTGTTTTTTAATTAACTTATAGCCTATGTTTGAGATCTTAACCTTTTGGTGTATACTGAATAATGTTTTATATTGTTAGGAAGCATGTCTCTAGATTACTTGTATGCATATGACTTATGTTGAATAATTGGCATGTGTTTAATTGAGCCTACTTGTTTATTGATGGTATAGTATTAGAATCATGTTAAGGTTGTTTGTATGTAATTTGAGTATGTTTAAGTAATGGGTTTTACCAAGTTTAGATTCTTTGCACTTTGATCATCGTATGTTATTGCATCAATTGAATAAGTAAATGATGTCCGAATGATATGAGATTTTGCAAGCAAGCTTATAATATAGCTAAATGTAGTATGATGCTTATGGAAATGTGTTAGTCCAATATTTTGGCAGTTTTACATTTTAATCCTTAATTTCGTATTTTGTTAAATTGGATGGCTAATTGTGATCCGTTTGAGTTGGAAATCAACATGCTGGCATGAAATATAATTAATTAAATATTGGTAACCTAAAAATTTTATAAGCCCTTATAATTATTTAGATTTGCATTTTGGTCCCTAAAAGGCTTGTGTTTGCAATTGAGTGCCTTATTGATGTTTGTTTCAAATGAAAAGTGAACCGCTACTTGTATGAACGCCATAGGTCATATTATTGCATCTAGATCAGTAAAAAGAAGAAGGGATAGTAAATCAAGTAAGTCGTTTTGGGTTTACTTCGGTAAACCTAATGTAATCTTCTTGGTTCGGGTCTAAAAACTAAACCGGGTCTAGGGGGTTACAAAAATGCAATCATCCAACATATATATCTAGGCAACTCATTAACAATTAGTATGATTCAAGATTTAAACATTGAATGTAAGTAAAAGATTTTTAGCACAAAAAGAACCTTGGATTTGCTTAATTTTTTTTTTGAAATTAGGGTGCATTTCAAATCCCAGGTGTATACCCCCAAGCTTAAAGTTTGAATTGTCCCCAATGCAAAACAGAATGCATAATGTAGAGACAAAAATAGATGTGATGACAATAAAACTAAATGCAATTACCATGATAATGCTGATGTAATGACAATAAATATTTTAACAAAAGAAAATTACACTACATGGAATACATGCCTACAAAAAAATCTAAAAGCTAACTCAGTCCATCATTCCTATTGAGTGGAGGAGGTGGATCAATGCTTCTTTTTCCTTCCCCTCTTCACCTCCTTGCACTTCTTCTTATGCTTGTGCTTTGATTTGGAGCATTTGCGCTTCTTCTCATTTTTATGAAGAGTGGCATCCTCTTCATTTTCAAGTTCTTCCTCTTTCTCGGCATCATCGGTCGTTATTGCAGTAGGGATGAACTGACATGGCTTTTTGTAAACTAAATCGCAAGAGAGTTTATCTCTTTTCCTTCCGTTGCAATGACTGCTTCTGCCTGTCTTGTTGCATCTCGCTCTACCTCTATTCCTTCAAGTGTTGCATCCACAAACTTGGATGCAACAAACTTATCTTCATCAATAACTTCTTCAGTATCAGACTTCTCAACTTGGGCAATCTTATCTTTGTCTTCATCGACATCTTCAAAAATGACTTCTTCTTTTTTAGGGAAAGTGGGGATATCATCAGTGTTTCCCATCATTCTTTCAATAGAGACTTCATTGATTAGCCCTTTGTTGACCGCCATTTCCTCATTTTCAAGGGCTTAATCCCCTTCAGACAGCACAATTTCATGATCAATGATGGAAATGACAAAATCTTGTGCTTCCTCTCAACAAAGTCAGCAATCTCCCTATGGATAATATCACCCACATCTATCTTCATTCCCTTGATAATCGAATGTACCTTAACTAGTCAGGTTACCTATCCTCAATTAGTCAGGTTACATGCATACATGTCCAATTCCAGCTAAAATAGATCATACAAGCACACTCAAATTGTATACATACGAAACAGGGACCAAAATGGAAGAATCTAAAACCATGTCATCACTTCAACTGAAATAACGCATTGGGTATAGGTACACGAGACACTATATCGATACCAGACTTAATTTATAAAAGTTGTATCGGTACTCTTCCTCGTGTATCGATACCTAGGCTAAAATGGCCAAAGTCCCAAATTCTAGTATCTAAAACCTGTACCAATACACTACCTCGAGTATCGATACCTAGGCTGCACTGATAGCCAGAGGCCTGTAATACCTATTTTATCTAGTTTTTTACTTCCAAACCAATACAAACTAGTCCTAATTGTCATAGCATGCACACTAAACACAATTGTCATAATAGGTACCCATCCATAACATTCCAAACCATCAAATATTCATTATCAGACACAGAAACGTAAACTATAGGCATGCTTTCTAAACGTTTCAACCAACATTATCGAAATCGTAACCAAGCATAAATCCATCAATCCTAATTACATATTTAAACTGCAACCAACAAGATACAATCCTTGGAAGCAAATACATTCAAAGTATAAATCCCCAAACTTGGACAACTCATTGCCTTATTACCAAATGCTTTAAACTAAACCATACTCAATGTCAAATGGTATCTTGGGATCTTCTCACTCCAATGCTTCCACAATCCTTAATTTTCTGCAAAGAAGAATGAGAACATAAGCAAACATTTGCTTAGTGGTGCCACTCTTCCACATTCAACAATGCATTAAAAACATGAATATAAAAACCATCACTTTGGAAACCCCTTTTCAAAACATAGCATACATAACATCCATATGCAAAATATAGTTTCCCACTTGTTTCTCATATATTGGCAAATATTGTGACCATCAGACAAACCATTGTCTCACTAAAACCATATCGGATACATGGATTTCCCGGTAGACTCATCTCTACCAAACCATACCTTGCCTAGTTAAACCGTAAGAAACACCATCAACCTTGCCTTGTTAAACAACAAGATTCACCATCAACTTGGGTTGCCTAGTTAAATCACATACCCTAAGTGATAATCCAACAGCTCGAGTAGCCTAGTTAAACCGATTTCCTCAAAGATCGTGGTGCGATTGACTTTACATATTATAGTGCACTTTAAACCCTATGGCATGCCAACTATATCTGATACTTTCATTTACTTGTCACATAGCCAATAGACACTTTTAAAACACATTTACTTACTATTATTTCCTATGCATTTTTCAAACCTTTTTCCATATGTAAAACACATTGCCCAAGGCAACAACACATTCCATTTAGGAACCATTTCTCAATGCACTTAGGCATTCTTATAATTGATAAATCATTGCATATCTTTAAAATGATGCATAAAACAATAAGTCAACCAATGCTTTTAACCAAAACATGCAAATAAGTATTATATCAATATGATATCCAAAGGAGAAATTAAGGAGAACTTACTTCCGAGTTTAGCTAAGCTTGCTAGGCTTACCAACTCCTTATTAAAAACTTTAAGAGTGTTTGAAACACATATACACTCACCAGTGCACAACACTTTGCTTGCCATTACGTTCCAAGCCTTCAAAATGAGCAAACTTCCACAAAAATAAGCTCGGGTTACCATTACTACCAAACAACCTCCAGCCATAACACAAAGATTCTAACATCTTATCAACACTATTGATCCTCTAAAAACATAATTCTAACATCTCCATATCTCCAGCAATCAAGAGTATAACATAACAGCCCCAACATCAACTATTAAACTACCTTAAAAACTAACTAATTAAATAGTTTCGGGATTGATCATGAAAATCTCATTTCACATTATACACATATCACCAAAATTTGAGTTAACCCAATAAAAACCTCCAGCAACCATCTTGTAAAAAAATTTAGGCTAATCATCAAAATCATCGATAAATCCGATTTTATTGAATTAAATTGCAAAACCATGCTATAATCTACAAAATACGAGCCAACTACTAGGGAATATCAATAAAGAGCCTTAGTTTTAAGAGAGCAGAAGAAATTTACCTTTGAAGAACTTCCCACCAAAATTGACGTAAGTTTCCTCTTGAAAACAACTTGAGAAATTGATGAAATCTTTGTGAAATCTCTATGAGGTTTTGATAAGAATCAAATGAGGAATAAAAAGATTAAATCTGCATTGAAAATCAGTAAGAAAATCTAGAAATCATGATTGGAATAAGAGGCGGAAAATGAGAGAAAATGAGAAAAGAAAATCCAAGAAAATTTGATAGAATAGGAAAAGGATTTGGAAAACTTATTAACCGTCAAAGTCTTACTCAATTAAGGTGGAAAATTTTAATTAAAACATTTGGGAAGTAATATCTCTCTAAGGATTCTTATTATTGGCCCAATTACGTTTTAGTTACTTAAAATAGTTTTGCAATCTTTACGATTTAGTCACTAAAATCAAAATGTTACCTTAATTAGTTTAAATAACGTCCGAATTAATTAACAAAATACTTGATAATGTAACTAAACATTTTTAGTAAGTCAAAACAATTTTAAACCCAACAATTTCAAATTTTAAAATACTAATTTCCCAAAACTCATTTTACCGTTAATCTAGTTCGACCGAGTCAAAACCAACATGACCAAACCCCTAAACTTCTAACCTTATTTTTGAGGCATTACAAAATCTAAGGGTTCAACCTACCATTTGTATTGAACAGCAACAGTGAGCACTTCTACAATGTTGACATAATTCGGGAGATCGTCTTCAACAATTGTCAATGCAACGTCATCAGCAAAAAGTATACTAGTGATTCAAGTCTTCTTAAATGAGATCGTCTAGAACATCAAGATAATGACATTCCTCTGTATTTCTCCCAACATCTGCATTAAAGATCCCAAAAGTAACTTGATCATTATTAACTCGCATTGTGAGTTATCCTTTAGAGACATCAATAATATCCTTCCTAGTTGCGAAGAATGGCCGACCAAGAATAATAGGAACATACTTGTATGCCTCACAGTCAAGAATATAAAATTTGTTAGAAATACGAACTTATCTACACGAACAAGCACGTCCTTAATTTCTCCATTCGGATTAGTCAAAGATCTATCTACAAGTTGCAATGTGACAGCAGTAGGTTTTATTTTTCCAATGCCTAACTTCTGAAAAGTTGATAATGGCATCAGATTAATACTGGCACCGAGATCACAAAGAGCTTTGCAGAAGTAGTGACTTTCTATAGAACATGGAATGATGAAGTTACTAGGGTCTTTCATTTTTCTGGGTAAAGGATTAGAGATAAGGGCACTACACTTCTCTATGAGTGCAATGGTCTTTATAGCACTGAGCTTTTTCTTCGTAGATAGAATTTCCCTCGTGAACTTTTCATAATTTGGAATCTGCATAAGAGCATCTAGCAAGGGAATTCCCACCTTGAGCTATTGCAAAGTATGTTGAAAGAATTGAAATTGATTGTCAGACTTAGTATTCTTGAATCTCTAAGGATAAGGTAGAGATGGAGTAGTTGCTGATTGCGTCAACAGTTGAAATTACACCGACAACTTAGATTGCAAAACTAATGGTAACAGAGTAATAACTGAAGAAGCATCATTTTTCATGCCAACCTCCATTCTATCTTTCAACATTTGGTCAATTTTTAAGGAATCCTCTCATTCTTGAATAGAGATGGGTGATTGTTGAGTCATATCACTAGTTTACTTTCCACTACAGAGAGTAATAGCCTTGCATTGTTCTTTACCCTTGATTATCATGCTCTCTGTATTGATAGGAAGAATGCCCGATTGGCGAGAGTTCATATCAGTAGCCAACTGCACCAATTGGGCTTCCAAAGTACAAATTGAAAAAGATTGACCTTGTACTATAGCTTCAATCCGAGAGAAATGTCCACACATCATTTCTTCAAAGAGAGCAAATGGATCAGATATAGATGATAGAGCATAATGACTCTTCTCTTATTGTATCTAAGACTGTGCTCCATGCTGTGATTGTGTGCCATATTGCGATTGTTGAGTCTGGGAAGAAGAATATTGTGGTTGCACCTTGTTCTATTGTGACCGCAATGAAGCTTGTGGTGTATATTGTTGTTAGGATAACTAAAATTCCCTTGTCACATACTATAGTTGCCTTGAAATGTATTATTCCCTGAGCCGAATACTCTTGTGTTTTGTGCGGAATAGAATTACCCCAATATTGCCTATTAGTTGTATAATAAGAAGTACCCATGGTATTTCCCCTCATGTTGCTTACATAACTCATATTTTCTGCATGTTGGGCACTCTTCATAACTATGGTTCCCACCACAAATCTCACAAGAAAACATAGGTGTAGTAGCTTGTTGAGCTAGTTGAATATGAGCAACTTCACTGGTGCCTTCCATATTCTTGATTTTGTTCTCTAAAGAAGAAATTTGGGCCTTTAGAGAAGAAATATCATCCATCTTGAAAACTTCTAGTGTAGCCTTGCATGAAGCATCTCTCGAGATAGGATATTGAGAATCATTTTGTGCAAATTGCTTCAACACTCCAACAACAGTAGTGTAAGTGCAATCAAGTAAAGGTCCATTAGATGATCCATCTACAAGATGTCTTGTGGACGCATTCAACCCATTGTAAAAGATCTCAATTTGTGTTTCTTATTGAATACTATGACTAGGACATCATCGTAACGACTTGTATCTTTCCCATGTAGAATGAAGAGTTCCATCATCCAACTAATAGTAAGTACTGATATCATTCTGCAGGCATGAGTTCATTGTCGATGGATTAAAGCATAACACAAACTGTGTTGCAAGGTCATTCCATGAAGAAATAGATCCGAAAGGAAGTCCATGAAACCATGTACGAACTCTTCCTTGCAAAAAATATGGAAATAATTGCTTATATAAGGCATCATCAGGACCACCTTGTTGACTTAAAGAAGCACAAATTAATAAGAATGATTGAACATTATCTCTAGCATCTTCATGTGGAAACAACGTATATTGCCATTCGAGTTGAGAATTTGGTACATGACTGGCTTTAACTCAAAATTCCCAGCTAGAATAGATGGTCGAACAACTCCTGGTTGTAAATCATCCAATGAAGGAACTAAAACCTCTTAGATTGTTCTATTTTGAACTGGTGGATTTTCATGAACTTGGGGGAACCAATGGGATGCCCTCATTGTTGACTTGTCTTTCCATTTCACTTTGTTCTCTAGGTCTTCATCTAAGAGTGTTCAACTTCTGGATCAGGTATGAGAAGTGGTGTAACAGAACTTCTGGTCATACAACACCAAAGATTCTAATAAAAAGAAAAGAAAATAACAAGAAGATATTAGTAACAACTAACTAAAGAAATGAAAAAGAATTGCAAACAAAAACATAAACACTAAATAATCCCTCCCCGGCAATGGCGCCGAAACTTGATCGGTGATTTAACGTCACAAGAACTGTGCAAGCATACACTGCTGATGTAAGTATAGTTAACAGGTAGACTCTGCTAGATATCGATCCCATGAGAATAAGTATTTAGTTGCAAACTTATGTCCCTACAAACAATACTAAAAATCAAAGTATTGTGAGCGTAATTGTAACTGTAAAGGAAGAATAAAATGCTTGAATATAAGTTTGATGTGAAAACAAAGAACAACGTAATAAAAGTAGAGGTAATATTAATTAAAGATCCAGATCCCTTCGGCTTAACTCGACAGATTACCGTGTGAAACAAGCTAAGAACATAAAATGATTCATTTGAAAAATAAAATAAAAAGCTTGTTTACTGGCTTTCACTCAACTCTCAATCGATGACTCAAATGTGTAGATCAACCACAACTCTCATTGTTCGTCAAAACTATACATCCTCGAACAAGGGGATCAACTCTCGTTGTATCCTCATTCAACTCTCTTTGTAATGGCTTGTTAATATGGACTATCATTGCATCTCTCGATGTCAGTAATTATGCTAAACATTCTAATGCAAACAAAGCTCATGTCCAACAATTGAATTATGAAGAAAGCTAATAAAGATATATTGAACTCAAAATCCAAGATTAACCAAGTTCAAAATAAAGCTAAAGAGTAAATCATCGTCAACAAGTACAAAGAAATAGATAAACTCTAATGAAACCTCTATTCCTAGTGAGCTTCAAAGATAATCTACACATTTCCCCTTGTTCCGACACATAGATCTTCATTACCACAAAGGATTTTGCCTCGTCTCGCCTCAGTTCTCCAGAAAGAAAGCTTAAGCTGCCATGGGATGAGCTTCAAAAGATGTAAAGATGATACAGAATGATAATCGCGTGAGTGTGTTTCTCTCTCCTTCAAAAATATCCTTTTATAGGCTATCGTGGAAAATGAATTTGTCCTTCAGGTGAAATGTTTGAAAGACTGTTGTACAAAATATGTTGTAACAAATTATACAACTAGCATATTTGTCCTTATCCTTAGCGATCTGGATAGCTGGCCGCTCTAGTGTCGAACCTGGCTGCAATGATGAAACTTTCTCTGCAAGGACATTAATAATACAACGAAAAAACAACAAGAAAACAAACAGCTGCATAACAAGAGCAAATAAGACTTGAGTTAAACAAAAATGCAAAAGATAAACAGGAAATGCATAAATGAATGCATGAAACATTAATGTGGGGACAAATTAATCTATAAAGAAAGAGGAAATACATGCTCTTTAGAGAGCTATCATGGTACGGGCAGACCTATAACACCCATTTTACCCAATTTTTCAACTCTAAACCATACAAAACATGCTTCAATCAATCTAACATGCTTCCTAAACATATTCCACATACAAAGCAAACTGTAAAACACATGAGAACCAAAAATCATGCATTAACCTGTACCAACACTCATTCTAGAGGCATGCTTCCTAACTGTATAAAGCCAACATACTAAAAGTGCAAATGAAAGCTTGAAAGTAACCAAGTATATCATCTAGCAATCATACATGCCATTTAAGACTTGATCATACATGAAAAACTCAAACATAAGCATCCAATCAATATTTGCATATCATGACATATTAAAGCATATGATTCACATGCTTGGTTAAACCAAAACACATCATTAACATGCTTTAAAGACCATCAAAATAGAAAGATATATTGGTATAGAAATCAACACAAAACACATTACAAATCCCAAAAAGTTTAGCGACACGTTGCCTTATTAACCAATATTCAAAACTAGTTTTCATACTCAAGATAAATCAAAGCTCTTGGATTCCCTTTGTCTTGAATACTGCCCCAAACCTATATTTCTATACAAAGATGAAATGGGAGCATAAACAATGCATGCCTAATGAGGATGCTGAACAAATAGTCATCATTGCAATTTAAAACCATATGCGAAATCATGTGTTCATTCCAATCTTTTCATTTTCAAAACCATTAACAAATCATGCTTATTTGAAATATATGCATCATGCTTTCATTCTTGCTTTACATCGTATACTCATTTATTGGCAATCGATGTGACTAATTTAACATCATTATTCATTCATAAGTCTCATCAGATACTCGGATCACGATGTTGATAATATTTCAATCACCTTTTTAACTGTGGTAATAGTATTTCAATTACCTTTTCACGTCTTCGGCCCAGATAATGTCTTTGAATTTATAGTGCACTGTTAATCCTATGGCATGCCAATTATATCCGATACATTTTTTGAGTGCCACATAGCCAATATAGATCATACATGTACGAGAACTCATTGTTTTTCAATGCCACATCTATTCATTTAATCTCTTTTATTCAAAATCATGCTCATATTATTTAAATCAATGGATATGCAACATGCATCCTCATTTAAACCAATATCATGTTTATTAAACATGGCAAATCATGATTTATATGCATTGTAACAGCAAGTCTCATCCTATGCATTTCTTCAAAAATATTTAGTCTGCATTTGAAATACATAACCATTTTCAATCATCGATATGCAATTGCCTCACTCGCCGATGCGTCTCAAGCTTTGAAATGACTCAAAAACTACGAAGCAACTTCTCCTTGCTCTTCCTCTACTAAAAAACATAAAACATAACAAATAATGCATAAAAATTCATTCAAACAACCAGCTATAAGCATTCCCCTACATCCTCAACAACATACCTTCAACTCCTATCCGAAAATATCGAAAACAATCTCTAACATCGTCTGAACAATAACCAACCACAAACCTATGATTATATCACCTAATCCTCAAAACATCCTTATACCTCCAGCAAATATTAATCATCATTAACAGCCCCGAAACTAACCATGCATCACCTTAAAAATTAAGCAATTAAATAGTTTCGGGATTTAAATAAAAAACCTCATTTCACATTATGATCCTACCACTAAAATATGAATTCACCCAATTTAAATCACCATCATTCATCATCTCAATCAAGAATTTATGCAAAACACTAAAATCACCATTTAACATCAATTTCTTTTATTAAATTGCAAAAAAAGTTATAAAACAACATACAAGAGCTAATTACTAGGGAATATCAACAAATAAACTTAGTTTTAAGAGAGAAGAAAATTTACTTTTGAAGCTTTCCACCAAAAAATGACGTAATTTTTCTTTGAAAAAGAAAATGAGAATTTGAAGAGATCTTTAGGATTCTTTGTAAGATTTTGTTAAGGAAGAAAAGATGAATCAAATGAAATATTTTCCATTGAAAATCATCAAGTAATATGGAATTTGTGAGAAAGAAAGTGATGAGAACATGAGAGAAAATGTAGAAATATAATCTCAAGAAATTTGGGAAAATAAGAAAATGATTTTAAGAAACCAATTAACTGTCAAAACCTTCAGCCAATTAAGGTGGTAAACTTAATTAAAACATTTAGAAAATATAGCTCTAAGGATTCTTAGTATTGGCCCTTCTACAATTTAGTCATTATAAAAATAGTTTTGCAAACTTTACATTTTAGCCAATAAAACCAAAATGTCACTTTAATTGATTTAATTAGCCAACAATTTAATTACAAAAATGCTTAATGAAATATTTGAATATTTTAGAAGTCAAAACCAACTCGATTTCAATGAAATACTATTTTTAAAATATTTATTTTACCTGAAACCTATTTAACCAACTATTCAGATTTGACCGAATAGAGCCTGACCTAATCAAACCCCTAATCCTTCTAACCTTATTTTTGCGGTGTTACAACTCTCCCCTTCTTAAAAGAAATTTTGTCCTCAAAATTTACCTAAAGGGGAGAGATGAGGATATTGTTCTAACATGTCCTTCTTCATCTCCCAAGTGGTTTCCTCGATTGCGCCACAAAACCTTAACCAAATCAATGGTCTTACCATGAAGAACCTTTCTGCTAGAGTCCAATATCTCAACCGTCTCCTCATCATATGTCAAGTTTTGAAAAAAGTCTATCTCCTCAACTGACACAATGTACGACGAATCTGACCTATATCTATGGAGCATCGACACATGAAAAACAACATGTATCCGCTAGAGCTCTGTAACCCCCTCGACCCAGCCTAGTCGCAAGACTGAACCAAGCGAGCTACATTAGGTTTACCGAAGTAAACCGTAAAAATAGAACTCAAATGCGCCCATTTTTTTTCTTTTTATCTTGTCTAGAAGCATGATTATTACCCTATGCGTACATACTGATCTCTGGTGAAAACCAAACTCAATCGGGGATCAGATTGACATCCAATTGAACCCAAATGCAATTTAGGGACCAAATTGTAAACCTTGAAAATTCCGATCTTATCCAATTGCATCCACAATATTCAGGGACTAAAATGCAAAAAAATAGAGTTTAAGAAGATTCCAAATAACAAACTTAACGGTCACCATACCGATACAGAAATGGGTGTTTCAATACGCCTACCATCATTTGAAATCCCAGATTTCCAGTGACCAAATACCGTTTTGATACGCCTTGAGCGTATCGAAATACCTCTCTTGAAAACCCCTGACCGTATCAAAATGCCTTCCCATGTACCGAAACGCTAGGCATTTTTGCCTTTGTTCATACCGAAATGGTTGCCCGCGTACCGGTACGCTAAGCCTGAAATGGCTTACCCGTACCGAAACGAAGACACCCGTACCGATATGCCTGGACCTGTAATGTCCATTTTTACTGGTTTAACAAGCTTTCAACCATACCAAAACATTCTAACATGCCCCTAACATACAGCCAACATAATCTAAAATCCAACCACCACATTACATCATAGATTCGACATCATTACATGGCATTTTGCATCAAATGTAAATCTATAGGCATGCAACCTAGAAAACCATTCAAGTAAAACATGAAACTCCAAACTATCACCAAAATCAACCCATAAAAGGTGATTTACAATCCAAGATCAACTAAACAAACTTGCTCAAACAGAGAGTTTAACAAAACCTCTCCCAAAACAACGGAACCCCCATTGCCCTTATTACTTATAGTCTAGTTCAAACATACTTTGGTTACCAAGTATTGTACCGATCCCTTGCTTCTCGCTGCCTTCCCAAGCTTTTAATTCTCTGCATTGATGGACAAAGGGAGCGTAAGCACACTAGGCTTAGCGAGGAGTGCTAAAAAAACACACCATCAATGCATTAAAATTATTTCTCAACATTACATTAAAATCTCATTTCAATCATCTCTTAAAACATTATCATGCCTTTAAAACCATGCAGTTAACATCTTTAAAACCAACATATTAAACCGTATGCAACGTGCATCATTTACCAACAGCAAGTCTCATTGCTCATCCTCAATTTAAGCCTTTCATTGCATAACTACCATATGCCAAGCTTAAATTGTAAACATGTATAAATCACATTATACAACATAAACTTTCCAATGATACATCAACAATTATATTGGCTCGCAAGTGATCATTAACCAAATTCATTTACCAAAAGAGTTCATTGAATACAGGAATTCAAACAAGTGTCCTCGCAACACTTCAAGCCATCTCAACTGGAATAGCGATACAATCACAATCGCGGTTCATTAACAATAGGGTACACTTTCAACCTACAGGGACACCAACCCCTTTCATCGTTTAGATGTTTAATCCACTAACGAGAGTTTACGGTACCATATAACCCATCGACCGTTAGGGTACTTGGATGGAGTATTTGGTACACCGTATAAACCCCTCGACATCCAAGGTGACTTATTATAGTGCACTATCAATCCTATGGCCGGCTAACTATATCCGATAACAATTATAAAACCACATCTCTTGCCAATATAATTAACCATTTACCATTTACCTCACTGTTTTTAACAAGCATTACACCAAATCATTTTCCAAAGCAACAACCATGCTTTAAACCACAAGTATAAACCATATACTTACAAGGATCATTTACCACACGCATCCTTCAACATTTCATGCTTAAAAACAGTATCTCAAGTACTTTAAAACATGCTTAAACAATAGGTAACATGTAATTCAAAAAAGTGCATAAAACCATTTCAATCTAACACGACCGAGAGAGAAAAACCATATTTACTTACTTATGAGTTTATACCAGCGTTTCAAGCTAAGTTTAAACTCCCATAAACCACCTTTAAAACATTCCAAAGATAGAATCCATGTTCTCACTCACCGATACGCGAAACCTTGATTCGCCGATGCAAAATCAAGCATCCAAAGCCTCCAAAGCTCCACCAATCACTTCCAGATCAACCTCCCATGTTTTGACCATATTACAACAGAGGATTAATGCATCTCAATGCATTCAAAACACTACAACAACTAATCCGCATAGACTTCCACAATCCTCTCAAAATTACCAACCACAACAATCGAAATCATCACCTAATCCTTTCCAATCACAACCCAGCCACAACCTAACAATCTAACACTTCCATAATCATCAATTAACACTCAAAAAAAGGATTAACACATCCAAATACTATCAGCAATTAAACAACCACTACAACTCCACAAAAGACACCAATCTAACAACCTAAACAACTAGGGATTCAAGAGTTTCGGGATTCTACTAATAAAAACAACTTATCAACATAACAATACGTCTAAAATATGATTAAAATTAGTCTTTATCACTGGAAATAGATCCAATATGGATCTTTCACTATTTCATCAAAATCACTTAATTACATTAATTAACTCAATATAAAAACACAAAATCAGATTAGAAACCATAAATCATGGATCAAGAACTTGGGAATATCAATAAATAACCATCCAATAGAGGAGATCATGGACCTTACCCCTATTGTGTGATTTCTCCCTCAATTGGCTTGTTTAAAGCTAAGAAATCATAAGATTTCAATGAGATTTTGTAAAACAAAGTTAAAGAATCAAGTTTTAATCAATAATTTGAGTAGAAAGGATCTCTCACCTCTGGATTTTGATGAAATTCTGAGTGTTTGGTAGAAAAGACGTTGAGAGAAACAGTTTAGGAAAAAGTTACGTGAATTTTCTTTAAAAGCAAATAACTAACTTTAATAACCAACTCTCTTTTAATCAACCTCTAAAACACATGTTAAAATGATTTAATTAAAGGGAGAAGTCACCAGCAAAAACTTGGTAGAATAGCTCCTTAAGGATTCTAAGAATTTGACCATTTTCATTTTAGTCACTTTAAGAATAGTTTTCAAATATTACGTTTTGGTCACTAACAAAAATGTCACATTTACAAAACCCATTTTCTAAAATTGCTTTCACCAATAATAATCATATATTAAAATATGATTTTTAGTCATTTTCCACATTTTTATCTTACCGAAATATATACGGTCCTGAATCTGACTCGAATCCTTTTTGGTCGGCATCAAATGCATCTCAGACACAAAATCTATGGTGATTCTTTCCTACATCCATTCCGGTATCCTCAACGGCTGCAACAACATGAAAGAAAATTGATGTTCAACCTTCACCCGTTGACATATATCGAGAAACAAAATCAGGCATATCTTTCTTCAGCCTAGCCCAATAATACTCTTCCTTAAACCCACGATACATCTTAGTACTACCGAGATGCATAGCAAAAGGACTAGCATGTGCTTCGGTTAGAATGGTACGCTACAACTCATCATCTTCAGGCACCACCATTCGACCTTTAAAGCATAACACCCCATCATCATTAAAATGAAAATCTGTAGGATTCCCATCCATGATATCCCTCACTTGTGGAACCAAACTCTCATCATGCGGTTGCTTTTCCTTGATCAACTGCGACAAGGACAGTTTCACTTGCAACTTAGCCAACAATCCACCGTCACTCATCAGACTTAACCGAGCGAACATAGCTCTCAACTCTACAGCAGTCTTCCTACTCAAAGCATTCGCTACAACGTTAACTTTGCCCGGATGATACTCAATGGTTAGATCATAATCTTTAAGCAACTCTAACCACATTCATTGCCTAAGATTCAACTCTTTCTGGGACATCAAATACTTCAGACTTTTGTGATCCGTAAAAACCACACATTTCTCACCATAAAGGTAATGCCTCCAAATTTTCAAGGCAAGCACAACTGCGGCAAGCTCAAGAACATGAGTAGGGTAATTACGCTCATGCAACTTCATCTATCTAGATGCATACGCAACTACCTTACCCTCCTGCATCAACATGCAACCAAGCCCAACATAGGACGCATCACTATAAACAATGAACTCCTTTCTCGATTCAGGTTGAACCAAGACTGAAGCTTGTGTCAAAGCTTCCTTCAATCTTTCAAAAGCCTATTGCCTATCATCCATCCACTCAAAACGAACATTCTTCTGCAACAACTTGGTTAAAGGAGCTACCAAACTGAAAAACCCTTCCACGAACCTACAGAAATAACCAGCTAACCCAAGGAAACTCCTAACTTCTGTCACCGACTCAGACACCTTCCAACTCATCACAGCCTCAACCTTATGCGGATCAACACGAATTTCCTCGGCCAACACAACATGCCCGAGGAAAACAACCTCCTTAAGCCAAAACTCACATTTGCTTAACTTGGCATACAACCAATTAGCCAACAATGTCCGAAGTATATTCCGCGAATGTCTACCATGATCCTCCTCGGTACGAGAATAAACAAGGATATCGTCTATAAACATAACCACAAACTGGTCCAAAACTCATGGAACACATTGTTCATCATGTCCATAAAAGCAGCTGGTGCATTGGTCAAACCAAATGGCATTACCAAAAATTCATAAAGCACCTACCTCGTACGAAAAGCTATCTTAGGCACATCCACATCCTTCACCTTCAACTGATAGTACTCGACCTCAAATATATCTTGGAAAACACCAAGGCACCCCTGAACTGATCAAACATATCATCTATCCGCGACAAGGGATGCTTGTTATTTATCGTCAACTTGTTCAGTTGTCGATAGTCTATACACATCCGCAACGTACCATCCTTCTCCTTATTAAACAATATCGGTGTACCCCAAGGTGAAATACTAGGTCTAATAAAGCCTCGATCTAGCAACTCCTACAATTGCGCCTTCAACTCCTTTAACTTCTTCGGAGCCATATGATACAGAGCAATAGACACTGGTTCCGTATTCGCAAAGACCTCGATGCCAAACTCAACCTCATGGTCTGGTGGAAACTCTGACAACTCTTTTGAAAAAAACCTAGAAACTCACATACGGTGTGAATATCCTGCACCCTCAACTCCTTTGAACCAGGATTCATAACGTAGGCCAAGAAATCTTGACATCCAGAATCCAACATTCGACTTGCTTCCAAAGCCAAAACAACATTAGACATAAACTTAGCATTCTCACCAACAACTACCACCTCAAAATCATTCGATAACCTCAAGGATATCTGTTTGGTCTCAAAATCCACCACAGCCCTATGTTCAGTTAACCAATCCATACCCAGAATCACATCAAAACCATGGAATGACAACTCCATCAAGTCCACGACAAACTCATATCCCTAAACCATCAGCGGACACCTACGATACAACTTTCTTACCACGACCATCTCCTCAAGAGAACTAGTCACTCTAACACCCACATTAAGAATTTCAACAGATATATCAAGAAATTGTGCATGCTCACTCTAGATGTATGAATGGGTAGAACCAAAATCAACCAACGAATACAACGACAAAGACTGTAAGGTAAAAGTACCTATAATCACATTGGTGTCATTTCGACCCTCTCGGTGCGCATACACCCTAACCAGTCCACCTCTCTCAGGCTGGATATCAACGGTATAAGCTACAGTCCTTTGCCCGTGTAACACCCCGGTTTTAGGGCTTAGCAATTTGGTGGTTTATTAAACGGTCTGCTGGACCGGAGTAGGGATTCGAGTCAGTTTCATAACCGTATATTTTTTGGTAAGATAAAAATGTAGAAAAATAGTTAAAAATAATCTTTTAATATATATTGATTTTTGGTGGAATAAATTTTGGAAAAATAGAATTTGGAAATGTGACATTTTGGTTAGTGACCAAAATGCGATTTTTGAAAACTGTTTTAAAGTGACTAAAATGAAAAGGGTCAAATTCTTAGAATCCTTAAGGAGCTAAATTACCAAGTTTTTGCTGGAGGTTTCTCCCTTCAAATAAATCATTTTAAACATGTGTTTTAAAGGTGGTTTAAGAGGGATTAAAATATCTAAGTTAGTTATTAGCTTTTAAAGAAAATCTACGTAACTTTTTCCTAAACATTTTCTCTCAACTTCTTTTCTGCCAAACAATTAGAATTTCACCAAAATCCAAAGGTGGGAGATTCTTTTCACTCAAATTATTGATTCTAACTTCATTCTTTAACTTTTTTTTTTGCAAAATCTCATTGAAATCTTGTGTTTTCTTAGCTTTTCACAAATCAATTGAGGGAGAAACTTCACAATAGGGGTAAGGTTCGAGATCTCCTCTATTGTAGGGTTTTTTATTGAACTTCCCAAGAATTTGATCATTTTTTTTTGTGTTTCTAATATGATTTTGATGATTTTCCAATGTTTAATTGAGTTATTTAGGGAAAATGAGTTAATTCACAGATTGGATCTAATTTTCAGTAATTAAGGATGCTTTTATTTGTACTTTGGATGTTTAATAATGTTGATAAGTGATTTTTATCAATGGAATCCTGAAACTTAAGAATATCTATTTGTTTAGGTTGTTAGTTTTGAGGTTTTGTGGTGTTTCTTTGGTTGTAAGGTTGCTGGAGGTGGCAGGTTGGTTTGGATATGTTTTTAGATGTGTTTTGATGTTGAAAGTGATGTTAGATTGTTAGATGTTGGCTGGTTTATGAATCAAAGTGTTTTGGTTATGTTTTCGGTTGTTGTGGAGGGTTAATTGTGAAGGTGTAATGCTGCAATTTTAGGCTTAGGAGTTTTGGGGAATAGTTTAGTCAGTACGGTGGACCGGGATTAGAGATTCGAGTCAGATTCGGGATTTAAATTGGATTAAGTATTTTTATTGAAGATAAAAATTTGGAAAAATAGTTTAAAATCATTATTAAATGTATAAATGATTTTGGTAAAAACAATTTTGGAAAATGAAATTCAGAAATGTGACAATTTGGGTTAGTGACCAAAATGCAAGTTTGCAAAACTATTTTTAGTGACTAATTTGGAAATGGGTCAAAACATTGAATCTTTAAGGAGCTATTAATCCAAAAGGGTTTCATCAAATTTCTCCCTTTAATTAACTATTTTTAATTAAGTTTTAAGAGGTATAAATAAGGAGAGAATTAATTAAACACAATGAAGGCTTTTAAAAGAATTTCATGTACCTAATTTGTTAAGGATTGGTTTTTGCTGAGTTAAGGATTGGTTTATAACTTGATTTTAATGTCTAAAATGATTATGAAGTGAGTTTTGATGATAGAATCCCTCAATCAAATGAATCTCTAATTTGTTAGGTTGTTAGTTAAGAGATTTTGAGGTGTTGTGGTTGATTATTGCTTGATGGAGGCATAATGTTGTTTTAGGTTGTTGTTTGGATTTTAATTGATGTTATTTGAAGGTTGAGATTCGTAGTTGTGGGCTGGGTTGAGGTTTTTGGGAAATCGATGATGTTTTCAGTTGTTAAGATAGAGTGTTGTGGAGGATTATAGTTAGGTGCTAATAATTGTTGTGTTGCTGTGAGTTTGGATGCATTGTAATGCATTGGATTCTCTGTTATGATGTGATTGAAATAAGGGAAAGTAGTTCAAAAGTGAATCTTGGTGTTGAGGAGTTGCCGAGGGCTTGATTTGACATCGGCAAAGGAGGCATTGCATTGTCGGTGAGTGAAACGGATAAGAATGGCTTTTGAATTGTTTGAAAAGGTTTATGGGAGTCTAGACTAGGCTTGATACGCTGGTCTAAGACTCGAAAGTAAGTGAATTGGATTTTCTTTCTCATTTTCTGTTGGTAAATGCTTTATGAATGCACTTGTTTAATGAATGTTTACCTCATGTTTTATGCATGAAATGAACATGGTTTAATGCTAGAAACTGATGTGAAGTGATATTAGATGCATTTGGAAAGTAATGCATGATTTTAAAGAATTTTGTGAACATGGTTTATGCATGGTTTAATGCATGTTGAGGTGTTTTGAATAATGCATATGAAAACAGTGAGGTATGTTTATAAAAGTGGATTATATTGGCAAGTGATGAATTGAAAATGTTATGGAAATGTTATTGGATATAATTGGTCGGCCATAGGGTTTAAAGTGCACTATAATAAGTCGCTCGTGGTTGTAGAGGTGGTACAGGAAGTACTTACTCCGACCATGTGAACCCCAATGTTGTTGAGGTGACATTTAATGGCATTTACTCCAACCAAGAGCTGTAGAGGTTGATGTGCTGAATGTGCTTACTCCAAGTTGGAGGATTAGCCTTGGTAGTGTAGAGGTGGTGTATGTGTTGCAGGACTCCATGCCATTAAGCTGCAAGAGATTGCGAGATCTCTTGGGAAATCCATGTATCCGATGTTACCGATGTTAATGATGGTTTTATGGAAATGTTGTTGTTGAGATGGATCACTTGCAAGCCAATAAAATGTTTTAAATGTATCATTTTGATGGTTTGATTTGGAATAAAGTGTTTACACATGTTTTACTCCTTAAGCTTTGAATATGGGATGTTATGCATGGTAAAGGC
Source organism: Hibiscus mutabilis (assembly GCA_019671005.1). Classification (NCBI taxonomy): domain Eukaryota; kingdom Viridiplantae; phylum Streptophyta; class Magnoliopsida; order Malvales; family Malvaceae; genus Hibiscus; species Hibiscus mutabilis. Next base: position 35,579,555 of record CM033719.1, on the reverse strand, counting down.
TTAAGTAGAGGGAATTGCATATGAGATTATGCTGTGGAATCCATGATACATGTTGCATATGGTTTAATATGTTGATTTTGAAAGACTAAGTGCATGTTTTGAAAGAATGGCATGATTTTTCTTAAATGGTTTGAAATTGCATTGGATGATGTTTTATATTCTGGAGCGCTCATCACTAAGCAATGATTGCTTACGCTCTCTTTTATCATCAATGCAGACTGATTGAATGCAAGTGGCCTAGCAAGCAAGGAGGGAATTCCAAGACTTGGATTACGAAAGTATGTTTAGTTTAAGTAGTAATAAAGGCAATGTGGCTTAAATGTTGTTTGGAGGGTTTGAGTGGTTCCTTCTCCGTTTGAGCAAGTTTATATTGCTGCTTTGGACTTGTGATAAGCTTGGTTTGTTGGATTTTGCACATGGTTCATGCTTTGCTTGATTGAGTATTAGGAAGCATGCCTATAGTTTACCTTTAAAGCATGATGATTGTTTTATGGTAGTTGATGGTAAATGACCAATGATGATGTTATTTGATTGTTAGAAGCATGCTTAAGTGTTAGAATTCCAAAACGAGGCTAAAAACCAGCAACTTTTGATGTTACAGGTTAGGGCGTATCGATATGCCTGTGCCCATATCAATACAGGTAAGTGTTTCCAGGCACAGCGTATCGATACATGGGGGACTGTATCGATACGGTAAGCACATTTTTCAGGCTTAGCGTATCGGTACAGGGGTGACCGTATCGATACGGGTCTACGATTTCAGGCATAATGTATCGTTATACGTGAACGTGTATCGATACGGTTTTGAGCTACTGGAATCTGGAATTTTGTAAAGGCTCAGGCGTATCGATACGCTTTCCTGCGTATCGATACGAGTGGTAGTTAAGTTAGTTGAAAGTATGTTTTAAGGTTTCTATTTTCTCTCATTTTAATCCCTTAGTGATATACATGCAATTAAATGAGTTTAAATGATTGTTTTTACTTTAAATTTCGCCAGTATGCATGTAATTGGTTCAATTGAGGATTGGTAACTTTAATTGTGAAATTGGTCCTTCAAAATAATGGAAATTACAATTGGGTCCCTTGGTGTTATGTATGCAATTGGATGAGTTCGGATGATCGTTTTAAGTTGAAATTTGGCATGTATGCTTGTAACCTGACTAATCGAAGATTGGTAAAGAAAATTACAAGTTAACCCTTATAGATTTGTAGATTTACATTTTGGTCCCTATTATTATAAAGTGACCAGTTGGATATCAAATCAGTGCCCGATTGGGTTGGGTTTTCACTCGTTGTTTGTATGTACATGTAGGGTAATAACCAGCATCTAGATAAGATAAAAAGAAAAAAAATAGACGTGTTTCTAGAGTTTTCTTCATGATTTACTTTAGTAAACCTAATGTATCTCGCGCGGTTTGGTCTTGCGACTAGGTCGGGTCAAGGGGGTTACATTTGGTGGTATCAGAGCTAGGTTATGATTGTTGGGGGTGGGTTATGGTTGGTTTATGCATGTTTGGAAGTTGTTTGATATGGACGTAGATTGAATTGAGTTGATTGCTATACACGGTGATTGATTGTTTGTTACATGCCATGTTGGGGTATGATTTGGGACACATTGCCTTATTACTACTAATGAAAAATATTTTTGATTTGAAATGGAAGTCTTGGACCCTTGCTTGAAGATGGCCTAATCATTTTTATTTTGGTGTTATCATGCCATAGATTCTTTGTTTACAATGCCATCGAGGAGAGAATTACGTTTTAATGCGAATAGAGGGAGGCAAGATGATGAGAATAATGTTGTGCCTGAGGGGTTGCCACCTCCTCCACCAAATACACCTACAGGTGTGGAACAAGTACCACCTGTGCAAGCTGGGCCAGCACTGGTGATATGACGCCTTTGATACAGGCAATGACGGGATCGTTCCAGGCCGCGATGGCTAGAGTGCAGGTGCCTGCACCAGCACCGGTTGCTGCTGCTAGTTTGCGGTTACCCTTAGAGCATTTACATGGCTTAGGAGGGGTTGAGTTTAGAGGGTTGTCGCCTGAGGCTTCAGAGGAGTGGTTTGCCAGCACGAATCGTATTTTAGATCAGATGGGTTGTTCTGATGCTCGTAAGCTGGGTGTGCTATATCTCTACTGCAGGGGGATGCGTATAGCTGTTGGACTATGGTGATTGCAAGTATGGAGGCCGACAATGTAACATGGGAAACCTTCCGTCCTGCCTTTCGGAAGAAGTATCTCGGAGCTAGATACCAAGATGAAAAGAAACGTGAGTTCATGGCTTTGGTGCAGGGGGATATGTTGGTATCTGAGTATAAGATACAGTTTGTGAGGCTGAGTCAGTATGCTTCTGAGTTGATGCCTGATGAGAGGAGCTGTTGTGACCGCTTCATGGATTGACACAAGAGGCTAAGACATATATGTTGGCTGCTGAGTATGTTGATTTTGATGTATTGGTTTCAAGAGCCAAGGATATTGAGCAAATTTGGGTTTGACATCCCGTGCTGGAGGATCCAGTCATGGTAAGAGAGCTGCTGATGCTAATGTTGGGGGTGGCTGATATAAGAGGCACCAAGATCAGAGATATCGATTCGAGCTTGGGATAAGAGGTCAGCTAGGGCAGAGTTCCGGAGGTGGGATACCTGAGTGTGTTTAGCGTGGGAAAAAAATTTGGGGGTTTATTGGAGGTTAGATAGAGTTTGATGGGGTTGTGGATCTCGAGACCATGTTAGACGCGATTGTCCTCATATTGGACGAGCTGGGCCAGTTCTTGCACCTGTTGCAGCTAATGCTTGTTGGAGTTGTGGGTCGGCTGATCATGTGAGGCGTGACTGCCCTATGTTATCTAGAGGTGCCCATGTTCCTGCACCTGTTGTGGCTGCCCAAAGAGGTCGAGGGCGTGGACAAGGACATTTCTAGCTGAGAGATGGTGGGCGTAGGACTGTGGCACACACTGTTGCTATCCAGCCAGAGGGAGAAGGTCCCGTAAGGGTGTATGCGCATCGCAAAAGACGCGACGATACCGATATAATTGTAGGCACCTTTACTTTGCAGTCTTTGCCGTTATTTTCTTTGGTTAATTCTGGTTCCACCCATTCGTATATTCTTAGTGAGCATGCACAGTTGCTTGATATACCTGTGGAGATTTTGAATGTTGGGGTTCGAGTAACTAGTTCTTTGGGTGAGATGGTTGTGGTTAGGAAGTTATATCGAAGGTGTCCTTTGATGGTACAAGACCATGTGTTCGCTGTGGATCTAATGGAATTGCCATTCCATCGTTTTGATGTGATTTTGGGGATGGACTGGCTATCTGAGCATAGGGCGGTTGTGGATTTTGAAACCAAACGGATATCCTTGCGTCTTGCAGATGATTATGAAGTTGTGGTGGTTGGCGAGAACAAAAAGTTCCTGTCTAATGTTGTTTCGGCTTTGGAAACAAGTCGAATGTTGGAACACAGATGTCAGGCGTATTTGGCCTATGTTATGAATCCTGGACTTAAGGATGTGCGTGTGCAGGACATCTGCATAGTTTGTGATTTTTTGGGAGTTTTTTCCTGAAGAGTTACCGGGGTTACCGCCAGATAGGGAGGTGGAGTTTAAAATTGAGACGTATATTGATACGGCACCGATGTCCATTACGCCGTATCGCATGGAACCTAAGGAATTGAAAGAGTTAAAGATACAACTCCAGGAGTTGCTTGATTGGGGGTTTATTATACCCAGTGTTTTGCCCTGGGGTATGCCGGTGTTATTCGTGAAGAAGAAAGATGGTACAATGAGGATGTGTATTGATTATCGGCAACTGAATAAGTTGACAATTAAGAACAAATATCTTTTTCCACGGATTGACGATTTGTTTGATCAATTATGAGGTGCATCGATATTTTCTAAGATCGACTTGAGATCGAGATATTATAAGTTGAAGGTGAATGGTGAGGATATGCTAAAGACTGTCTTTCGTACGAGGTATGGGCATTACGAGTTCTTAGTGATGCCGTTTGGGTTGACCAATGCACTAGCTGCGTTTATGGATATGATGAATCGGATGTTTCATGAGTTCTTGGACCAATTTGTGGTAGTGCTTATTGATGATATTCTTGTGTACTCTCGAACTGAGAAAGATCATGATGAGCATTTACGAATTGTGCTTCAGAGATTATTAGATAATCAGTTATATGCCAAGCTGAGTAAATGTGAATTTTGGTTGAAGGAAGTAGTTTTCCTTGGACATATGGTGTCGGCTGATGGAATCCGTGTGGATCCACAAAAGATTGAGGCTGTGGTGAGTTGGAAGCCACCTAGGTTAGTGACGGAGGTGCGTAGTTTCCTTGGGTTGGCTGAATATTATTGCCAGTTTGTAGATGGTTTTTCGAAGATTGCTGCTCCTTTAACCAAGTTGTTGTAGAAGAACGTTCGTTTTGAGTGGACGAAGGATCGTCAGCAAGCTTTTGAAAAGTTAAAGGAAGCTTTGACACAAGCTGCAATTTTGATTCCACTTGAGTCGGGAAAAGAGTTTGTGGTATATAGTGATGCATCCTATGTGGGTTTAGGGTGCGTGTTGATGCAAAGTGGGAAGGTGGTGGCTTATGCATCTAGGCAATTGAAGGTGCACGAGCATAACTATCCTATTCATGATCTTGAGCTTGCTGCAGTGGTGTTTGCGTTAAAGATTTGGAGGCATCATCTTTATGGTGAGAAGTGTGTAGTGTACACGGATCACAAAAGTTTGAAGAATTTGATGTCGTAGAAAGAGTTGAATCTTAGGCAGCATCGATGGCTAGAGTTGCTTAAGGATTATGATTTGACCATTGAGTATCATCTGGGTAAAGTAAATGTGGTAGCGGATGCTTTGAGTAGAAAAGCTATGGTTGAGTTGAGAGCTATGTTTGCTCGGTTGAGTGTAACTTGTGATGGAGGCTTGTTAGCCAAGTTGCAGGTGAAGCCATCGCTGTCGCAAATGATAAAGGAGAAACAACCGTATGATGATGAGTTGGTACCTCATGTTAGGGATATCTTGGATGGGAAACCATCGAGTTTTCATTTTAATGATGATGGGGTGTTGTGTTTTATGGACTGGGTAGTGGTGTCGTAGGATGAGGAATTGAGACGTATCATCTTGACCGAGGCTTATTCTAGCCCTTTTGCTATGCATCCCGGTAGTACCAAGATGTATCGGGGTTTGAAGGAGGAGTATTATTGGGTTGGTTTGAAGAAGGATGTGGCTGATTTTGTTGCTAGATGCATGGTGTGTTAGCGTGTTAAAGCTGAGCATCAATTTCCTTTCGGGTTGTTGCAACTATTGAGGTTACCAGAATGGAAATGGGAGAGAATCACCATGGATTTTGTGTCGGGGCTACCTTTGACACCGACTAAAAAGAATTCCATTTGGGTGACTGTGGATCGGTTTATGAAGTGTGCATTTTTTCTACCGGTGCATACGACGTATACTTTGGATAAATTGGTTGATCTTTGCATCGCAGAGGTCGTGAGGTTGCATGGAGTGCCTAAGTCGATTGTATCGGATAGAGATCCGAGGTTTATAGCAAGGTTCTGGGAATGTTTGTATCGAGCCCTAGGTACTCGGTTGCATTTTAGCACTTCGTATCATCCTCAGACAGATGGACAGTCTGAGCGCGTGATCCAGATCTTGGAGGAATGTTGAGGTGTTGCATTATCGAGTTCCAAGAAACCGGGGAAAAGCAGTTTTCAATGGTGGAGTTTGCTTATAATAACTGCTATCAGGCGAGTATTCAAATGGCACCGTAGAGGCCTTATATGGTAGGAGGTGTCGTACGCCTTTGTGTTGGGCGGAGGTTGGGGAGAAGTATATTTCTATGCTCCATGTTTTGAAAGACACTAATAAGAAAGTGAAGCTTGTGTCCAAACGCTTGAAAGCGGCATTCGATTGACAAAAATCCTATTCAGATTTGAAGCTTAGGGAAGTGGAGTATGTTGTTGGTGACAAAGTGTTTTTGAAGGTTTCACCATGGAATAAGGTGATGCATTTTGGGCGTAAAGGGAAGTTGAGTCTGAGGTTTATCGGGCCGTATGAGATTTTGGATCGTGTGGGTCCCGTAGCTTATCGGTTGTGGTTGCCTCCCGAGTTTGAAAAAATTCATAATGTGTTTCACGTTTCGATGTTGCAGAGGAAGCGGTCGGATCCCTCTCATGTTATGCCGATTGAGGATGTTGAGTTGAGGCTGGATCTAACTTATGATGAGGAACCAGTAGAGATCCTTGATACCAACAGTAAGGTTCTGCGTGGGAAGATGATATAGCTCGTTAAAGTGTTATGGCGGTATCGAAAAGTTGAGGATGCTACTTGGGAGAGTAAGTTGGACATGAAAAAGTAGTTCCCGCATCTTTTTCCTCCAGGTAAATTTCGAGGATGAAATTTCTTAAGAGGGGGAGACTTGTAACGCCCCAATTTTGGGCTTAGGAGTTTTGGGGAATGGTTTAGTCGGTCCGGTGGACCAGGATTAGAGATTCGACTCGAGTTTAGGATTTAAATTGGATTAAATATTTTTATTAAAGATAAAAATATGGAAAATAGTCTAAAATAATTATTAAATGTATAAATGATTTTGGTAAAAACAATTTTGGAAAATGAAATTCGGAAATGGGACATTTTGGGTTAGTGACCAAAATGCAAGTTTGCAAAACTATTTTTAGTGACTGTTTTGGAAATGGGTCAAAACTTTGAATCTTTAAGAAGCTACTAATCCAAAAGGGTTTCATCAAATTTATCCCTTTAATTAACTTTTTTTAATTAAGTTTTAAGAGGTATAAATAAGGAGAGAATTAATTAAACACAATGAAGGCTTTTAAAAGAATTTCACGTAACTAATTTTGTAACTTCTTTTCTCCCAAATTCTCTCGAGCCAAACATATTTTCCATCTTCAATTTCTTCAGGTAAAATTAGGATTTCAAAGAGTTTTTTATTTCTAAAGCTTTTACATCAAATACTTATTATTTCTACCTTGATTTTCATGGTTAATAAAGCAATTAAGGGGAGAAATCAACATTTGAGGTAAGGATTCATTCTTCTCCTCTAATGAAAGGTTCTTTATTGAAATCCTAAGTTCTTGATCCATTTTATATGGTTTTTATTGGGTTTTGATAAATTAAACTCGGATTTATGGTTTAATTGATGGTTTATGATGAAAAATTGAAGAAATTCGTAGTGATCTGTTTTTTGCTGAGTTAAGGATTGGTTTATAACTTGATTTTGATGTCTAAAATGATTATGAAGTGAGTTTTGATGATATAATCCCGCAATCTAATGAATCTCTAATTTGTTAGGTTGTTAGTTAAGAGATTTTAAGGTGTTGTGGTTGATTATTGCTTGTTGGAGGTATAATGTTGTTTTAGGTTGTTGTTTGGATGTTAATTGATGTTATTTGAAGGTTGAGATTCGTATTTGTGGGCTGGGTTGAGGTTTTTGGGGAATCGATGATGTATTTGGTTGTTAAGATAGAGTGTTGTGGAGGATTATAGTTGGGTGCTAATAATTGTTGTGTTGCTGTGAGTTTGGATGCATTGTAATGCATTGGATTCTGTATTATGATGTGATTGAAACAAGGGAAAGTAGTTCGGAAGCAAATCTTGGTGTTGAGGAGTTGCCGAGGGCTTGATTTGACATCGGCAAAGGAGGCATTGCTTTGTCGGTGAGTGAAACGGATAAGAATGGCTTTTCAATGGTTTGAAAAGGTTTATGGGAGACTAGACTAGGCTTGATATGCTGGTCTAAGACTCGAAAGTAAGTGAATTGGTTTTTCTCTCTCGTTTTCAGTTGGCAAATGCTTTATGAATGCACTTGTTTGATGAATGTTTACCTCTTGTTTTATGCATGAAATGAGCATGGTTTAATGCTGGAAACTGATGTGAAATGATATTAGATGCATTTGGAAAGTAATGCATGATTTTAAAGAATGTTTGTGAACATGGTTTATGCATGGTTTAATGTATGTTGAGGTGTTTTGAATAATGCATATGAAAACAGTGAGGTATGTTTATAAAAGTGGAATATATTGGCAAGTGATGAATTGAAAATGTTATGGAAATGTTATCGGATATAATTGGCTGGCCATAGGGTTTAAAGTGCACTATAATAAGTTGTCTGTGGTTGTAGAGGTGGTACGGGAGGTACTTACTCCGACCATGTGAACCCCAATGTTGTTGAGGTGACGTTTAGATGGCATTTACTCCAGCCAAGAGCTGTAGAGGTTGATGCGTCGAATGTGTTTACTCCAAGTTGGAGGATTAGCCATGGTAGTGTAGAGGTGTTTTGAATAATGCATATGAAAACAGTGAGGTATGTTTATAAAAGTGGAATATATTGGCAAGTGATGAATTGAAAATGTTATGGAAATGTTATCGGATATAATTGGCTGGCCATAGGGTTTAAAGTGCACTATAATAAGTTGTCTGTGGTTGTAGAGGTGGTACGGGAGGTACTTACTCCGACCATGTGAACCCCAATGTTGTTGAGGTGACGTTTAGATGGCATTTACTCCAGCCAAGTGCTGTAGAGGTTGATGCGTCGAATGTGTTTACTCCAAGTTGGAGGATTAGCCATGGTAGTGTAGAGGTGGTGTATGTGTTGCACGACTCCATGCCATTGAGCTGTAAGAGATTGTGAGATCTCTTGGGAAATCCGTGTATCTGATGTTACCGATGTTAATGATGGTTTTATGGAAATGTTGTTGTTGAGATGGATCACTTGCAAGCTAATATAATGTTTTAAATGTATCATCTTGATGGTTTGATTTGGAATAAAGTGTTTACACATGTTTTACTCCTTAAGCTTTGCATATGGGATGTTATGCATGGGAAAGGCTTAAGTAGAGGGAATTGCATACGAGATTATGATGTGGAATCCATGATACATCTTGCATATGTTTTAATACGATGATTTTGTAAAGACTAAGTGCTTGTTTTGAAAGAATGGCATGATTGTTCATAAATGGTTTGAAATTGCATTGGATGATGTTTTATATTCTGGAGCGCTCCTCACTAAGCAATGATTGCTTACACTCTTTTTTATCATCATGCAGGTTGATTGAATGCAAGTGGCCTAGCAAGCAAGGAGGGAATTCCAAGACTTGGATTACCAAAATATGTTTGAGTTTAAGTAGTAATAAAGGCAATGTGGCTTAAATGTTGTTGGGAGGGTTTGAGTGGTTACTTCTCCGTTTGAGCAAGTGCTGCTTTGGACTTGTGATAAGCTTGGTTTGTTGGATTTTACACATGGTTCATGTTTTGGTTGCTTGAGTATTAGGAAGCATGCCTATAGTTTACCTTTAAAGCATGATGAGTGTTTCATGATGTTTGGTTTATGGTAGTTGATGGTAAGTGATCAATGATGATGTTATTTGATTGTTAGAAGCATGCTTAAGTGTTAGAATTCCAAAACGAGGCTAAAAACTTGCAAATTTTGACGTTACAGGTCAGGGCGTATCGATATTCCTGTGCCTGTATCAATACAGGTAAGTGTTTCCAAGCATAGCGTATTGATACACGAAGGACCGTATCGATACGGGTAAGCACATTTTCAGGCTTAGCATATTGGTACACGGTGACCGTATCGATACAGGCCTACAATTTTAGGCATAATGTATCGATACACGTGAAGGTGTATCGATACAGTTTTGAGCTACTAGAATCTGGAATTTTGTAAAGGCTCAGGCGTATCGATACACTTGCCCGCGTATCGATACGAGTGGTAGTTAAGTTAGTTGAAAGTGTGTTTTAAGGTTTTTGTTTTCTCTCATTTTAATCCCTGAGTGATATACATGCAAGTAAATGAGTTTAAATGATTGTTTTTACTTGAAATTTCACTAGTATGCATGTAATTGGTTCAATTGAGGATTGGTAACTTTAATTGCGAAATTGGTCCTTTAAAATAATGGAAATTACAGTTGGGTCCCTGGTGTTACGTATGCAATTGGATGAGTTCGGATGATCATTTTAAGTTGAAATTTGGCATGTATGCTTGTAACTTGACTAATAAAAGATTGGTAAAGAAAATTACAAGTTAACCCTTATATATTTGTAGATTTATGTTTTGGTCCCTATTATTGTAAAGTGACCAATTAGATATCAAATCGATGCCTGATTGGGTTGGGGTTTCACTCGTTGTTTGTATGTACATGTAGGGTAATAACCAACATCTAGATAAGATAAAAAGAAAATAATGGATGCCATGGTTTACTTCTGTAAACCTAATGTAGCTCGCGCGGTTCGGTATTGCGACTAGGCCGGGTCAAGGGGTTACAGAAAGTTATGTTGAAATCTGAGAAGGATTGTGGTTGCTATGTTTGGAATGCACTATGATGCATTATTCCTCTATTGTTTTGTGGAAAAAATAGGGGAGGTTGATCTGAAAGTGATTGGAGAAGCGTTGGTGGCTTCGGATACTTGATTTTGCGTCGGCAAATCGAGGTTTCATGTATCGGTGAGTGAAAACGTGGTTTAAAGCATTTTGACATTTTGGAACAGAGTTTTGGGAGTTAAGGTAGAGCTTGAAACTCTTACCTAGACTCGGAAGTAAGTATAAAGTGGTTTTACTCTCTGGGTCGTGCTAGTTTAAACTGGTTTTAATGCATTGATGGTGCTTGTTTTTGAGCATTCCTCACTAAGCCTTGTGTGCTTACGCTCTCATTGTCCATCAATGTAGATAATTGAGGTCTTGGAAGGCAGCATGAAGCAAGAGGATCTTGGCAAGACTTGTTTCCAATGTATGTTAGAGACTAGACTATAATGAATAAGGGCAATGGGGTACTTATTGTGTTTTGGGAGATGTTTTGTGAAACTCCCTAGTAGAGCATGTTTCTTTAGTTGCTCTTGGTTTATAAATGGCCTTTAAGGATTGTTTTTGGTGTTGGGTTATCTTTTGATATGTTGGTTGGATGCATATTAGGAAGCATGCCTATAGATTTCCTTTTTGTTTCATGAATCCTTATTGTGTTGTTGGAATTGTGATACAAGGGTGGTTTGAGTATGCGTTTGGGATGAAAAACCATCCAAATGTGACATTACAGGCCCAAACGTTTTTAGGCTTGTGGGATCGGTACAGGCCTTGTGCGTTTTGATACGCCTAGGCAAATTTGTCCAGGAGTACCGATACAGGTATGGGTGTTTCGGTACGAGTTTTAGCCACTGGAATTCACTTTTTCAACTCGAACTCTCGTATCAAAACACCTAAGGAGCCGTATCGGTACAGTCTGTAACATTTCAAAAGTTCGGTATTTTAGTTAGGCGTATCGATACGGCTTGGTGGTGTATCGAAATGGGGTGTTTCAAACTGTATCAATACGGGCTTACCTGTATCAGTATGGATGACCGTTAATTCTGTTAATGACACTTTGGGACAGTTTTGTCATCTTTACATTTTAGTCCCTGAATCTTGCCAATGCAATTGTGTATGATAGAATGATCGGATTGAGCTGAAATTTGAGATGTAAGTTTGGAACCTGACTAATTAAAGGTTGGTAACTTAAAAGTGGGCTTAAATCTAAAATTTTCTATATTTGCAATTTGGTCCCTAAATTGTAAATATGATCAATTGGATGTCGAATTAATGCCTTATTGAGTTGGGGTTGCACCCGATGTCTATATGAACATGTAGGGTTAATAGTTGGCATCTATATAAGATAAAAAGAAAAAAATGGACCGGGTTTGGGTTGTATCCCTTCAGTTTGCTACGACAAACCTAATGTAGCCTTCTTGGTTCGGTTGGGCTTCTAGGCCGGGTCAAGGGGGTTACATTTGGTGGTATCAAAGATAGGTTTGGGAGGTTGTTGTGTTGTTGCCATGTTTGATTTGCACGATGATTGTTGTATGTACGCTGGTTGATATGCACGGTGATTGATATATGAATGTTGGCTTTTGTATGTTATGTTAGGAAAGTTTTTGGGTACCCATTACCTTATTATTATAGTTTGGAAGTTTTGATTTTTGAAATGAATGTCTTGGATCATTGATTGAGGCTAGCCTGACTGTTTTTGTTTTGAAATGATTATCATGCCTTAGATATATTTTAGCACGATGGGACCGAGGAGAGAGTTGTGATCGGGTACAATTGTTGCTACCACTGGGCAGGATGTTGAAGGAGAAGTTGTACCTCTTGGAGGGTTGCCACTATCGCCACCTAATCCACCGGAGGGAGTGGAACAAGTACCACTTGCGCCAGATGGGCCAGGGATGGGTTATATGGCACCGTTAATACATGCCATGATCAGTGCTTTTTAGGCAGCAGTTGCAGGTTTTCATGTGCTAGCACCACCGGTTGAGGGACAAGGTTTATCGCATGAGCGTCTTTGTAGTTTGGGCGAAGTTGAGTTTCGAGGGTTATCACCTGAGGCTTTTAAGGGCTGGTTGGCCAGTACTGAGAGGATACTAGACCATATGGGGTGAACTGATACTTTTAAGCTGGGCTATGTTGTTTCCCTGTTATAGGGTGATGCTTATGCATGGTGGACTACTATGATATCCGGTATGGCGACCGATGAGGTGACATGGGAGTTTTTCCGTGAGGCTTTTCAGAAAAAGTTTTTGGAAGTCCGATATTAGGATGATAGGAAGCGCGAGTTCACGGCTCTGGTGTAAGGCAGCATGTCTTTTGCAGAGTACGAGGTGCAGTTCGTGAGGTTGAGTTAGTATGCACCTGAGTTAGTTCCTGACGAGCGTACGCGATGTGATCGTTTCTGTTATAGGCTTGTGGCGGATGTTAAGACATACATGCTTGTTGTTGATTACACCGACTTTAATATGTTGGTTTTGTGAGCCAAAGATGTGGAACAAAATTTGGGTTTGGCTTCTGGATCACAAGGTTCTAGCTCGGGTAAGAGAGAGCTGTTGACTCGGGTTATGGCGGTGGTTAGGCCAAGAGACAACGTGATAGAAGGTTTCACCCGGAGCTGAGGCATGGCGGAGGTGTTGTAAGACGTGAAGTCCAATGGCAGGGTGCCCAGGTTAGAGCCCCATTTAGCACATGTTAGGTTTGTGGATCCCAAGATCATTTGAGGCAAGATTGCCCACGTTTGGCCAGGGAGGGTTAGGCACCTACGCATGTGGTGGCTAATTATTGTTGGAGTTGTGGGTCAGGGAACCATCAGAGGCGTGATTATCCGTTGTTGGCCCTAGGTGGGCAGGGTGTTGCACCTGTTATTGCTCCGCAGCGTGGTCGTGGTCATGGACCGTTTCAGCGTCGAGATGGTGGGCAGAGGACTGTGGCTCATACTGTTACTATCTAGCCTGAAGGAGGTGGATCGGCTAGAGTGTATGCGCACTGTGGGGGTCGCAATGACACCGATGTGATTGCAGGTATTTTTACCCTACAGTCTTTGTCGTTGTATTCATTGGTTGATTCTGGTTTTACTTATTCATACATTTTGAGTGAGCATGCTGAGCTGCTTGGTATATCTGTTGAAATTCATAATGTGGGTGTTAGAGTGACTAGTTCTCTTGAGGAGATATTCTTGGTTAGGAGGTTGTATCGTAGGTGTCTGTTGATGGTTCAAGGACATGTGTTTGTTGTGGACTTGATGGAGTTACCATTCCATGGTTTTGATGTGATTTTGGGTATGGATTAGTCAATCGAACATTGGGTTGTGGTGGATTTTGAAACCAAATGGATATCCTTGAGGTTGACAGATGATTATGAGGTGGTGGTTGTTGGTGAGAATGCCAAATTTTTGTCTAATATCGTTTCGGCTTTGGAAGCAAGTCGAATGTTGGATTCGGGATGTCAGGCTTATTTAGCCTATGTTATGAATCCTGGATCGAATGAGTTGAGGGTGCAGGATGTTCGCACCGTATGTGAGTTTCCAGGTGTTTTCCAGGGAAATTACCAGGGTTGCTACCTGACCGTGAGGTAGAGTTTGGCATTGAGGTCTTTGTGGGTACGGTACCAGTATCTATTGCTCTGTACCGCATGGCTCCAAAGGAATTGAAGGAGTTAAAAACGCAGTTGTAGGAGTTGCTTGACCGTGGGTTCATTAGACCCAGTATTTCACCATGGGGAGTGCCGGTGCTGTTTGTTAAGAAGAAAGATGGTACGTTGCGGATGTGTATAGATTACTGGCAGCTGAATAAGTTGACAATAAAGAACAAGTATCCCTTACCACGGATAGATGACATGTTTGATCAGTTCAGGGGAGCCTCGGTGTTTTCCAAGATAGATTTGAGGTCGGGGTACTACCAGTTAAAGGTGAGGGAGGTGGATGTACCCAAAATAGCCTTTCGTACGAGGTACGGTCATTATGAGTTTCTTGTGATGCCGTTTGGTTTGACCAATGCACCAGTTGCTTTCATGGATATTATGAACCGAGTGTTTCATGAGTTTTTGGATCAATTTATGGTTGTGTTTATCGATGATATCCTTGTGTACTCCCGTATCGATAAGGATCATGATCGACATTTAATAATTGTGCTTCAGACGCTGTTGGTTAATCAACTCTATGCCAAGTTAAGCAAATGTGAGTTATGGCTTAGGTAAGTTATGTTTCTTGGGCATGTTGTGTTGGCCGAAGGAATTCGTGTCGATTTGCATAAGGTTGAGGTTGTCATGAGTTGGAAGGAGCCCAATTCTGTGATGGAGGTTAGGAGTTTCCTTGGTTTTACGGGTTACTACTGAAGGTTTGTGGAAGGGCTCTCTAGTTTGGCGGCTCTATTGACAAAGTTGCTACAGAAGAAATGTTCAATTTGAGTGGACGAAGGATAGACAACGAGCTTTCGAATGGTTGAAGGAAGTTTTGATGTGAGCTCCAGTCTAGGTTCAACAAGAATCGGGGAAGGAGTTCATTATTTATAGTGATGCGTCGTATGTTGGGTTCAGTTGCATGTTGATACAAGAGGGTAAGGTAGTGGCGTACGCATCTAGGCAATTGAGGGTGTACTCACGATCTTGAGCTTGCAGTGGTTGTGTTTTCCTTGAAGATTTGGAGGCATTATCTTTATGGTGAGAAATGTGTGGTTTATACGAATCGTAAGAGTTTGAAATATCTAATGACACAGAAGGAGCTGAATCTTTGGCAACGTAGATGGTTGGAGTTGCTTAGATTCTGATCTGACCATTGAGTATCACCCAGTGAAAGCCAATGTTGCGGCGGATGCTTTGAGCAGAAAAGCGGTTGTAGAGCTGAGAGCCATGTTTGCTCGGTTGAGTGTGACAAGTGACGGGGGTTTGTTGGCGAGTTGCAGGTGAAGTCGTCCTTGTCACAGATGATTAAGGAGAAGCAACCGTATGATGGGTGTTTGGTACCTCATGTGGAAGATATCAAAGATGGAAATCCTACGGATTTCCATTTCAATGATGATGGAGTGTTGTGTTTCAAAGGTCGAATAGTGGTGCCTGAGGACAAAGAGTTGAGGCATACTATTTTGACTGAGGTACACGCTAGTCCTTTTGATATGCATCTCGGTAGTACTAAAATGTATAGAGGGTTGAAGGAGGAGTACTATTGGGTTGGACTGAAGAGGGATATGGTTGATTTCATTGCTCGGTGTATGGTTTGTCAGCGGGTAAAGGCTGAGCATCAGTTTCCTATCGGGCTATTGCAATTGTTGAGGATACCAGAATGGAAGTGAGAAAGGATCACCATAGATTTTGTGTCTGGGCTGCCTTTGACGCCGACCAAGAAGGATTCCATTTGGGTGATTGTGGATCGGTTTACAAAGTGTGTGCATTTTGTGCCAGTGCATACTATGTATACCTTGGATAAGTTGGCTGAACTGTACATCTCTGAGATTGTGCGTCTGCACAGGGTGCCCAAATCTATAGTTTCGGATAGGGATCCTCAGTTCACTGCAAGGTTTTGGCTGAGTTTGCATCGCACTTTAGGAACCCAATTAAGTTTCAGTACCTCGTATCATCCTCAAACGGATGGCCAGTCAGAGCACGTGATTCAGGTTCTTGAAGATATGATGAGGTGTTGTGTTATTGAGTACCAGGAAACATGGGAGAAACAGTTGTCGTTGGTGGATTTTGCTTACAATATCAGTTATCATGCTAGCATACAGATGGAACCTTATGAGGCGTTGTATGGCAGAAAATGTCGTACGTCTGTGCGTTGGGCAGAAGCGGGGGAAAAGTTTGTGTCCATGCCCAATGTTTTGAAAGGTACAACCGAAAAAGGTAAAGTTGATATGTGAGCGCTTAAAAGTAGTTGCAGATCGCCAGAAATCCTATGCGGATTTGAAGCGTAGGGATATAGAGACGATGTGGGTGATAAAGTGATTTTGAAAGTGTCGCCCTGGAAAAAGGTGTTGCGGTTTGGGCGAAATGGGACGCTTAGCCCGAGGTTCATTGGACCATACGAGTTTGTTGAGCGTGTGGGTCCTATTGCATACCGTTTGAGGCTACCTCCAGAGTTGGGAAAGATTCATGATGTGTTCCACATTTCAGTGTTGCGGAGGTATAGGTCAGATCGATCGCATGTCATGCCAGTGGAGGAGATTGAATTGAGACTGGACCTATCTTACGATGAGGAACCGGTAGAGGTTCTTGATATCAACAATAAGGTGCTGCGTGGCAAAACAGTCGAGCTAGTTAAGGTGTTGTGGAAGCACCACGGTGTTGAGGAGGCCACGTGGGAACGCAAGTCGAATATGGTGAAACAGTTTCCGCACCTGTTTCCTCCAGGTAAATTTTGAGGATGAAATTTCTTAAGTGGGGGAGAGTTGTAACGCCTCGGTTTTAGGGCTTAGCAGTTTGGTGGTTTATTAAACGGTCCAGTGGACCAGAGTAGGGATTCGAGTCAGTTTCGGGACCATATATTTTTCGGTAAGATAAAAATGTGGGAAAATAGTTAAAAATCATCTTTTAATATATATTGATTTTTGGTGGAATAAATTTTGGAAAAATAGAATTTGGAAATGTGACATTTTGGTTAGTGACCAAAATGCGATTTTTGAAAACTATTTTAAAGTGACTAAAATGAAAAGGGTGAGATTCTTAGAATCCTTAAGGAGCTAAATTACCAATTTTTTGCTAGAGGTTTCTCCCTTCAATTTAATCATTTGAAACATGTGTTTTAAAGGTGGTTTAAGAGGGATTAAAATATCTAAGCTAGTTATTAGCTTTTAAAGAAAATCTACTTAACTTTTTCCTAACCATTTTCTCTCAACTTCAAACAATCAGAATTTCACCAAAATCCAGAGGTGAGAGATTCTTTTCACTCAAATTGTTAATTCTAACTTGATTTTTTAATTTTGTTTTGCAAATCTCATTGAAATCTTGTGTTTTCTTAGCTTTTCACAAATCAATTGAGGGAGAAACTTCACAATAGGGGTAAGGTCCGAGATCTCCTCTATTGTATGGTTCTTTATTGAAATTCCCAAGCATTTGATCATTGTTTTTGTGTTTCTAATCTGATTTTGATGATTTTCCAATGTTTAATTGAGTTATTTGGGGAAAATGAGTTAATTCACGGATTGGATCTAATTTCCAGTAATTAAGGATGCTTTGATTTATATTTTGGATGTTTAATAATATTGATAAGCGATTTTTATCAATGGAATCCCGAAACTTAAGAACCTCTATTTGTTTAGGTTGTTATTTTTGAGGTTTTGTGCTGTTTCTTTGGTTGTAAGGTTGCTAGAGGTGGTAGGTTGATTTGGATCTGTTTTTAGATGTGTTTTGATGTTGAAAGTGATGTTAGATTGTTAGATGTTGGATGGGTTGTGAATCGAAGTGTTTTGGTTATGTTTTCGGTTGTTGTGGAGGGTTAATTGTGAAGGTTATGTGGAAATCCGAGAAGGATTGTGGTTGTTGTGTTTGGAATGCACTATGATGCAATAATCCTATGTTGTTTTGTGGTAAAAACAAGGGAGGTTGATTCGGAAGTGATTGAAGAAGCGTTGGTGGTTTTATATACTTGATTTCACGTTGGTGAATTGAGATTTCACATATCGGTGAGTGAAAACATGGTTTGAAGCGTTTTGATGTTTTGGAATAGAGTTTTGGGAGTTACAGTAGAGCTTGAAATGCTTACCTAGACTCGGAAGTAAGTATAAAGTGGTTTTACTCTCCCAGTCGTGCTAGTTTGAAATGGTTTTAATGCACTTGTTTTGATTTACATATTACCTACTGTTTAAGCATGTTTTAAAGTATTTGATATATTGTTTTTAAGCATGAAATGTTGAAGGATGCACATGGTAAGTGATCCTTGTAAGTATGATTTACACTTGTGGTTTAAAGCATGGTTGTTGCTTTGGATAATGGTATGGTTTAATGCTAGTTTAAAACAGTGAGGTAAATGTTAAATGGTTAATTATATTGGCAAGTGATATGGTTTTAAAATTGTTATCGGATATAGTTGGCTGGCCATTGGATTGAGTGCACTGTAAATAAGTCACCTTGGATGTTGAGGGGTTTATACGGCGTATCGAATACTCCATCCAAGTACCCTAACGGTAGAGGGGTTAAATAGTACCAAAAACTCCCGTTAGTGGATTAAGAGTCTAACCGATGATTGGGGTGGGTGTCCCTATGGGTTGAAAGTGTACCAGGTTGTTAATGTACCCGATTGTTATTGTACCGCGATTGTAATTGTATGGCTTGAAGTGTTGGGTTAACACTTGTTGAATCAGTGTATCCGATGAACTCTTTTGTTATTGAACTTGTCTAATGATCACTTGTGAGCCAATATAATTGTTAATGTATCATTGAAAAGTTTTATGTTGTATAATGTAATTTATACATGTTTCTTCTTATGCTTTGCGTTTGGTAGTAATGCATGGGAAGGCTTAAGTAGAGGGTTAGCAATGTGACTTGTTGTTGATTAATGATACATGTAGCATATGGTTTAATATGCTAGTTTAAATGATGTAAAGTGCATGTTTAAAAAAGGGGCATGATGATGTTTTAACGGATGATGTTAAGTAAATGGTTTTAAATGCATTGATGGTGTTTGTTTTTGAGAATTCCTCACTAAGCATTGTGTTCTTACACTCTCATTGTCCATCAATGTAGATAATTGAGGTCTTGGAAGGCAGCAAGAAGCAAGGGGATCTTGGCAAGACTTGTTTCCAATGTATGTTAGAGACTAGACTATAATGAATAAGGGCAATGGGGTACTTATTGTGTTTTGGGAGATGTTTTGTGAAACTCCCTAGTTGAGAATGTTTCTTTAGTTGCTCTTGGTTTGTAAATGGCCTTTAAGGATTGTTTTTGGTGTTGGTTTATCTTTTGATATGTTGGTTGGATAAAAATTAGGAAACATGCCTATAGAATTCCTTTTTGATGCATGAATCCTTGTTGTGTTGTTGGAATTGTGATGCTAGTTGGCATGAGATATGTTTGGTGTGTTGCTATTGTGTTTTGAGAATGTTAGGGTGGTTTGAGTATGCTTTTGGGATGAAAAATCAGCCAAATGTGACATTACAGGCCCAGGCGTACCGATACGCGGGGGACCGTATAGGTACGGCTAGACAATTTCAGGCTTGTGGGATCGGTACAGGCCTTGTGTGTTTTGATACGCCTAGGAAAATTTGTCCAGGAGTACCGATACGATTATGGGTGTTTTGGTACGAGTTTTAGCCACTGGAATTCACTTTTTCAACTCAAACCCGCGTATCGAAACACCTAAGGAGCCCTATCGGTACGGTCTGTAAGATTTCAAAAGTTTGGTATTTCAGTTAGGCATATCGATACAGCTTGGTGGTGTATCGAAACGGGGTGTTTCAAACAGTATCGATACGGGCTTACCAGTATCGGTACGGATGACCGTTAATTTTGTTAATGACACTTTGGGGCAGTTTTGTCATCTTTACATTTTAGTCCCTGAATCTTGCCAATGCAATTGTGTGTGATAGAATGATCGGATTGAGCTGATATTTGAGATGGAAGTTTGGAACCTGACTAATTAAAGGTTGGTAACTTAAAAGTGGGCTTAAATCCTGAAATTTTCTGTATTTGCAATTTGGTCCCTAAATTACAAATGTGATCAATTGGATGTCAATCTGATGCCCGATTGAGTTAGGGTTGCACCTGATGTCTGTATGAACATGTAGGGTTAATAATTGGCATCTAGATAAGATAAAAATAAAAAAATAGACTGGGTTTGGGTTGTATCCCTTCGGTTTGCTACGGCAAACCTAATGTTGCCTTCTTAGTTCGATTGGGCGTCTAGGCCGGGTCAAGGGGGTTACAGCCCATCCTATCTACACTGAAACGGTCCATGAGCAAGACCTCAACCTCTCTGTGGAGCAACAACATGTGCAGCACCCTGCCTACCTCTAGCCAACAAAGGACAATCACGTCTCAAATGGTCGCCATGCTCACAACTCGAACAAGCATTTGCCACAACGGGCGTAGGTGCCTGATCCTCCCTGGCCAAATGCGGACAATCTCACTTTAAATGGTCTCAGGATCCACAAACCCAACAAGTGTTAAATAGAGCTCTAACCTGAGCACCCTACCCCTGGACTCCACGTCTAACAACACCTCCGCCATGCCTCGGCTCCAGGTGAAACCTTCGATCACAGTGTCTCTTAGCCTGACCACCGCCACTATTGGAATCGGCCGCTCTCTTACCAAAGCTAAAGCCCTGAGACCCAAAAGCCATACCCAAATTCTGCTCAACATCCTTAGCTCACGAAACCAACACATCGAAATCTGTATAATCAACAGCAAGCATGTATGTCTTAACCTCTTGCACAAGCCCGTAGCAGAATCGATCACATCGCTCGTTAGGAACTAACTCAGGTGCATACTGGCTAAACCTCACGAACTATACCTCTGACTCAGCAACATACATACTGCTTTGCACCAAAGCCATTAACTCACGCTTCCTATCATCCTGATATCGAACTCCCAGGTACTTTTTTCGGAAAGTACCCCAAAAGAACTCCTAGGTTACATCCTCAGTCTCCATATCGGATATCGTGGTAGTCCACTATGTATACGCATCTCCCTGTAATAGGGACATAGTATAACCCATCTTACATGCATCAGAACAGCCCATCTGGCCCAATATCCTCTCAGTACTGGCCAACCATCCCTCAGAATCCTCAGGTGACAAACCTCGGAACTCAACTTCGCCCAAACTGTGAAGGTGCTCTAGCGGCAAATCCTTCCCAACCACTGGTGGTGCCTGCTCATGAACACCTACAACTGCTTCCTGAAAAGCACCGGTCATGGCCTGAATCAACGACGCCATATATCACCCATCCCTAGCCCAACTGGCGTAGGTGGTACTTGCTCCACTACCTCAGGTGGATTAGGTGGGGACAGTGGCAACCCTCTAGGAGGTATAACATTCTCCTTAATCTCCTGCCTAGTGGCAGCAACAATCCTACCAGATCGTAACTCTCTCCTCGGTCCTATCATGTTGACAATATATCTAAGGCATGATAATCATTCAAATGCAAACCAATTAGGCCAGCTTCAAGCAAGGATCCAAGACTTCCATTTCAAAATCATAACATTTCTTACTATAGTAGTAAGGCAACATGTTTCCCAAATTTCCTCCTAATATGGCATAAAGCAATCATCGTGCATATTGCAATCACCGTGCAGATTAAACATCAGATAACAGCTCACAATAACATCACAACAATCAGACCAACTTCCAACTATCGCAAACCTGTCTCTGATACCACCAAATATAACCCCTCGACCCGGCCTAGTCGCAAGATCGAACCGAGCGAGCTACATTAGGTTTACCGAAGTAAACCGTAAAGATAGAACTCAAACATGCCCATTTTTTTCTTTTTATATTGTCTAGATGCATTATTATTACCCTGTGTGTACATACTGATCTCTGGTGAAAACCCAACTCAATCGAGCATCAAATTGACATCCAATTGAACCCAAATGTAATTTAGGGACCAAATTGTAAATCTTGAAAATTCCAAAGACTTAGCCCAATTTTAAGTTACCAACCTTTAATTAGACAGGTTACATGCTTACACGTCAAAATTCAGCTCAAAATGATTATTCGATCTTAACTAATTGCATCCACAATATTCAAGGACTAAAATTCGAGAAAACAGAGTTTAAGAAAATTCCAAATAATAGACTTAGCGGTCACCATACCGGTACGACAAGGGGTGTTTCGATATGCCTACCATCATTTGAAATCCTAGAATTCTAGTGACCAAATACTGTTTCGATATGCCTTGAGCGTATCGGAACACCTCTCTTGAAAACCCCTGACCATATCGAAATGCCTTCTCGTGTATCGAAACGTTGGGAATTTTTGCCTTTGTCCGTACCAAAATGGTTACCCGCATATCGGTATGCTAAGCCTAAAATGGCTTACCCGTACCGAAACGGAGACACCCGTACCGATACTCCTGGACCTGTAATGTCCATTTTTGCTGGTTAAAAACAAGCTTTCAACCATACCAAAACATTCTAACATGCCCCTAACATATAGCCAATATAATCTAAAATCCAACCACCACATTACGTCATAGATTCGGCATCATTTCATGGCATTTTTCATAAAATGTAAATCTATAGGCATGCAACCTAGAAAACCATTCAAGTAAAACATGGAACTCCAAACCATCACCAAAATCAACCCATAAAGGCCATTTACAATCCAAGAGCAGCTAAACAAACTTGCTCAAACATGGAGTTTAAAAAAGCCTCTCCCAAAACAACAACGGAACCCCCATTGCCCTTATTACTTATAGTCTAGTTCAAACATACTTTGGTTACCAAGTCTTGTACCGATCCCTTGCTTTTAGCTGCCTCCCCAAGCTTTTAATTCTCTGCATTGATGGAAAAAGGGAGCATAAGCACACTAGGCTTAGTGAGGAGTGCTAAAAAACACACACCAACAATGCATTAAAATCATTTATCAACATTACATTAAAATCTCATTTCAATCATCTCTTAAAACATCATCATGCCTTTAAAACCACGCACTTAACATCTTTAAAACCAGCATATTAAACCATATGCAACATGTATCATTTACCAACAACAAGTCCCATTGCTCATCCTCAATTTAAGCCTTTCCATGCATAACTACCATATGCCAAGCTTAAATTGTAAACATGTATAAATTACATTTTACAACATAAACTTTCCAATGATACATCAACAATTATATTGGCTTACAAGTGATCATTAGCCAAATTCATTTACCAAAAGAGTTCATCGGATACACAGATTCAAACAAGTGTCCTCGCAACACTTCAAGCCATCTCAACCGGAATAGCAATACAATCACATTCGTGGTACATTAACAACCACGTACACTTTCAACCCACGGGGACACCAGCCCCTTTCATCAGTTAGATGCTTAATCCACTAATGGGAGTTTACAGTACCATATAACCCCTTGACCTTTAGGGTATTTGGATGGAGTATTCAGTACACCGTATAAACCTCTCAACATCCAAGGTGACTTATTATAGTGCACTATCAATCCTATGGCCGGCCAACTATATCCGATAACAATTTTAAAACCACATCACTTGCCAATATAATTAACCATTTACCATTTGTCTCACTGTTTTTAACAAGCATTACACCAAACCATTTTCCAATGCAACAACCATGCTTTAAACCACAAGTATAGACCATATACTTACAAGGATCACTTACCACGCGCATCCTTCAGTATTTCATGCTTAAAAATAGTATCTCAAATACTTAAAACATTCTTAAACAATAGGTAACATGTAATTCAAAACAAGTACATAAAACCATTTCAATCTAACACGACCGAGAGGGAAATATTGTATTTACTTACTTTCGAGTTTAAACCACCATTTCAAGCAAAGTTTAAACTCCCATAAACCACCTTTAAAACATTCCAAAGTTGGAATCCATGTTCTCACTCACCGATAAGTGAAACCTCGATTCACCGACGCAAAATCAAGCGTCCAAAGCCTCCAAAGCTCTACCAATCACTTCTGGATCAACCTCTCATGTTTTGACCACATTACAATAGAGGATTAATGCTTCTTAATGCATTCAAAACATTGCAGCAACAAATCCTCTCGGACTTCCACAATCCTATAACACCCTGTTTTTGGGCCTAGGGATTTTGGGTTGGTTTAGTCGGTCCGGTGGACCGGAATTAGAGATTCAAGTCAAATTCGAGATTTAAAATGGATTGAATATTTTTATAAGGGATAAAAATATGGGAAAATAGTCTAAAATCTTTATTAATTATATAAATGATTTTGGTGAAAACAATTTTGGAAAAAGAAATTTGAAAGTAGGACATTTTGAGTTAGTGACTTAAACGCAAAGTCTGTAAAACTGTTTTTAGTGACTGTTTTGAAAATAGGTCAAAACTTTGAATCTTTAAGAAGATAATAATCCAAAAGGGTTTCATCAGATTTCTCCATTTAATTAACTATTTTTAATTAAGTTTTTAAGAGGTATAAATAGTGGAGAGAATTAATTAAACACAATTAAGCTTTTTAAAAGAATTTCACGTAACTAACTTTGTAACTTCTTTCTCTAAAATTCTCTCCAGCCAAACACATTTCTAGCTTCAATTTCTTTAGGTAAAATTAGTATTTCAAAGAGTTTTTGATTTCCAATTGATTTCTAAAGCTTTTACATCAAATACTTTTTGTTTCTACCTTAATTTTCATGGTTTATAAAGCAATTAAGGGGAGAAATCAACATTGGAGGTAAGGATTTGTTCTTCTCCTCTAATGAAAGGTTCTTTATTGAAATTCCTAAGTTTTTGATCCATTTTATATGATTTTCATTGGGTTTTGATTAATTAAACTCGGATTTATGGTTTAATTGACGGTTTATGATGAAAAATTGAAGAAATTCGTAGTGATCTATTTTTGCTGAGTTGAGGATTGGTTTATACCTTGATTTTGATGTTTAATATGATAATGAAGTGAGTTTTGATGATAGAATCCCGGAATCTATTGAATCTCTAGTTTGTTAGAATGGTAGTTAAGAGTTTTTGAGGTGTTGAGGTTAATTATTGGTTGTTGGAGGTATAAGGTTGTTTTAGGTTGTTTTTTTCATGTTAATTGTTGTTATTTGAAGGTTGAGATTCTTAGTTGTGGGCTGGGTTGAGGGTTTTGGTGAATCAAGGATGTTTCCGGTTTATAAGTTGTGGTGTTGTGAGGGATTATAGTTAGATAAATGTTAATTGATGGTTGCTGTGAGTTTGGATGTATTATAATGCATTGGATCCTCTGTTGTGATGTGTTTGAAACAGGGGAAGATAATCCGGAAGTGAACCTTGGTGTGGGGAGTTGCTAGAAGCTTAATTTGGCACCGACATGAGAAGCATTGCTTTGTCAGTGAGTGAAATGGATAAGAATGGCTTTTCAAAGATTTGAAAAGGTTTAATGGGAGTCTAGACTAGGCTTGATATGCTGGTCTAAGGCTCGAAAGTACATAAAGTGGATTTCTCTCTCGATTTCGGTTGGCAAATGATTTATGAATGCACTTGTTAAATGATTGTTTTCCTCCTGTTTTATGCATGAAATGAGCATGGTCCAATGCTGGGAATTGTTATGAAATGATGTTAGATGCATTTGGAAAGTAATGCATTATTTTAAAGAATGTTTATAAACATGGCTTATGCATGGTTTTATGCAAAAAGAAATGATTTGAATGATGCATGAAAACATGAGAAGCATTGAAAATGTTATCGGATATAATTGGCCGGCCATAGGATTTAAAATGCGCTATAATAAGTCGCCCGTGGTTGTAGAGGTAGTACGAGAGGTACTTACTCCGATCACATGAACCCCAATGTTGTTGAGGTAACACTTAGATGGCTTTTACTCTAGCCATGAGCTGTAGAGGTTGATGCGTCAAGTGTGTGAACATCACGTTGGAGGATTAGCCTTGGTAGTGTAGAGGTGGTGCATGTGTTGCACAACTCCATGCCAATGGGTTGCAAGAGATTGTGAAATCTCTTGGGAAATCCGTGTCTCCGATGTTAATGATGATTTATGGAAAGGATGTATATGGTAACAGATCGCTTGGAAGCCAATATAATGTTTTAAATTGTATCATGTTGATGGATTGATTTGAATGATGTGATTTATACGAGTTATACTCCTTAAGCTTTGCATATAGGATGTTATGCTTGGGTAGGCTTAAGTGGAGGAATTTGCATATGGGAATATGTTGTGGAAATCCATGATACATATTGCATATAGTTTAATATGCTGGTTTTGTAAAGATTAAGTGCAAGTTTTGAAAGAGTGGCATGATTGTTCTAAAATGGTTTGAAATTGCATTGGACGATGTTTTGTATTTTGAGCGCTCCTCACTAAGCAATGATTGCTTACGCTCTCGTTTATCATCAATGCAGATTGATTGAGTGCAAGTGGCCTAGCAACCAAGGAGGGAGTTCTCAAGACTTGATTTACCAAGTATGTTGGGTTTTAAAGTAGTAGTAAAAAAAGGCAACGTGTCTTGAATGTTGTTGGGAGGGTTTGAGTGTTTAATCCTCTATTTGAGCAAATTTATATTGCTATTTTGGACTTGTAATAAGGTTGACTTGTTGGATTTGACATATGGTTTATGCTTTGGTTGCTTGAGTTGTAGGAAGCATGGCTATAGTTGTTCTTTGAAGCATGTTGACTTGAGATGTTAGCTCACATGTGATGTGTGGTTGGGATGGTTTCTTAAATATGTTGGTTGTGTGCTAGGGGCATGTTAGTGTGTCTTGGATTGATGAAAAATAGGTTAGGCAGCCAAAATTAACATTTCTGGACCTGGTGTATCGGTACAAGTACCTCCGTATCGGTACGAGTAGGTAAATCAAGCCTAACGTACCGGTACTCAGGTATGTGTATTGGTACGGGGCGAGGCGTTTAGGCTGGGCAGATCAGTACATGGATTTGGGTACCAATACGGAGAGCATAAAAAGGTAAGGCGTACCGGTACGCGTGGGGTGTACCGGTACGGTATTGAGCTACTGGATTTTCAACTCTGGCTTGCGTACCGATACAACAAGCAGTTAAGTTAGTTGATGAGTGTTCTGAAGTCCTATTTTCTTACGTTTCGGTCCTTGGATGTTGTGGGAATAATTGAATGAGTTTGGTTAGTCGATTGAAGCTAATTCTTGACATTCATGCATGAAATGTGTTATATTAGATGATGGTAACCAAAAATCTGAAGAAGTCCACATATTTTGCTGAAATTACGATTTGGTCCTTAAATGCATAAAGGTCTAATTGTATGTCAAATCGATGCTCGGTTGGGATGAGCTCCCACCTGATGACAGCATGTACACATAGGATAATAATTTGGCATTTAGACAAGATAAAAGGAAAAATGGATGATTTTTGGTTTTCTCTTTGCGGTTTACCTCAATAAACCTAATGTAGCTTCCTCGGTTCGGTCTTGTGACTAGGCTAGGTCGAAGGGGTTACATTTGGATTATTAGCTCCTTAAAGATTCAAAGTTTTGACCCATTTTTAAAACAGTCACTAAAAACAGTTTTGCAAACTTTGCGTTTAAGTCACTAACTCAAAATGTCCCATTTTCAAATTTCTTTTTCCAAAATTGTTTTCACCAAAATCATTTATATAATTAATAAAGATTTTAGACTATTTTCCCATATTTTTTCCCTTATAAAAATATTCAATCCAATTTAAATCCTGAAACCGACTCGAATCTCTAATTCCGATCCACTAGACTGACTAAACCATCCCAAAACCCCTATGCCCAAAACCGGGGTGTTACAACTCTCCCCCACTGAAGAAATTTCATCCGCAAAGTTTCTTAGTGAGGATAAAAGTGAGCGTAAGCAATCATTTCTTAGTGAGGAGCGCTCAAAATACAAAACATCATCAAATGCAATTTCAAACCATTTTAGAACAATCATGCCACTCTTTCAAAACATGCGCTTAATCTTTACAAAACAAACATATTAAACCATTGCAATATGTATCATGGATTTCCACAGCATATTCCCATATGCAAATTCCTCCACTTAAGCCTACCTAAGCATAACATCCCATATGCAAAGCTTAAGGAGTATAACTCGTATAAATCACATCATTCAAACCGATCCATCAACATGATACAATTTAAAACATTATATTGGCTTCCAAGCGATCTGTTACTATATACATCCTTTCCATAAATCATCATTAACATCGGATACACGGATTTCCCAATAGATTTCGCAATCTTTTGCAGCCCATTGGCATGGAGTTGTGCAACATATGCACCACCTCTACACTACCAAGGCTAATCCTCCAACGTGAAGTTCACACACTCGACGCATTAACCTCTACAGCTCATGGCTGGAGTAAAAGCCATCTAAGTGTTACCTCAACAACATTGGGGTTCACATGATCGGAGTAAGTACCTCTTGTACTACCTCTACAACCACGGGCGACTTATTATAGTGCACTTTAAATCCTATGGCCTACCTATTATATCCGATAACATTTTCGTAACATTTTCAATTCATCATTTGCCAATATTATCCACTTTTATAAACATACCTCATTGTTTTCATATGCATCATTCAAATCATTTCATTTTGCATTAAACCATGCATAAGCCATGTTCATAAACATTCTTTAAAATCATGCATTACTTTCCAAATGTATTTAACATCATTTCATATAAATTCCCAGCATTGAATCATGCTCATTTCATGCATAAAACAAGAGGTAAACAATCATTTAACAAGTGCATTCATAAATCATTTGCCAACCGAAATCGAGAGAAAAATCCACTTTACTTACTTCCGAGCCTTAGACTAGCGTATCAAGCGTAGTGTAGACTCTCATTAAACCTTTTCAAATCTTTGAAAAGCCATTCTTATCTGTTTCACTCACCAACAAAGCAATGACTCTCTTGCTGATGCCAAATTAAGCTTCTGGCAACTCCTCAACACCAAGGTTCACTTCCGAATTATCTTCCCTTGTTTCAAACACATCACAACTGCGGATCCAATGCATTATAATTCATCCAAACTCACAACAACCATCAATTAACATTTATCTATCTATAATCCCCCATAACACCACAACTTATAAACCGAAAACATCCTCGATTCACCAAAAACCTTAACCCAACCCACAACTATGAATCTCAACCTTCAAATAACATCAATTAACATCAAAACAACAACCTAAAACAACCTTATACCTCCAACAACCAATAATTAACCCCAAGACCTCAAAATCTCTTAACTACCAATCTAACAAACTAGAGATTCAATAGATTCTAGGATTCTATCATCAAAACTCACTTCATTATCATATTAAACATCAAAATCAAGGTATAAACCAATCATCAACTCAGCAAAAACAGATCGCTACGAATTTCTTCAATTATTCATCATAAACCATCAATTAAACAATAAATATGAGTTTAATTAATCAAAACCCAATGAAAATCATATAAAATGGATCAAGAACTTAGGAATTTCAATAAATAACCTTTCATTAGAGGAGAAGAACGAATCCTTACCTCCAATGTTGATTTCTCCCCTCAATTGCTTTATAAACCATGAAAATCAAGGTAGAAACAATAAGTATTTGATGTAAAACCTTTAGAAATCAATTGGAAATCAAAAACTCTTTGAAATCCTAATTTTACCTGAAGAAATTGAAGCTGGAAATGTGTTTGGATGGAGAGAACTTGAGAGAAAGAAGTTACAAAGTTAGTTACGTGAAATTCTTTTAAAAAGCTTAATTGTGTTTAATTAATTCTCTCCACTATTTATACCTCTTAAAAACTTAATTAAAAATAGTTAATTAAAGGGAGAAATCTGATGAAACCCTTTTGGATTATTAGCTCCTTAAAGATTCAAATTTTAACCCATTTTCAAAATAGTCACTAAAAACAGTTTTGCAAACTTTGCGTTTAAGTCACTAACTCAAAATGTCCCATTTTCAAATTTCTTTTTCCAAAATTGTTTTCACCAAAATCATTTATATAATTAATAAAGATTTTAGACTATTTCCCATATTTTTATCCCTTATAGAAATATTCAATCCAATTTAAATCCCGAATCTGACTCGAATCTCTAATTCCGATCCACCAGACCGACTAAACCATCCCAAAACCCCTAGGCCCAAAACTGAGGTGTTATGAATCCTCTCAAAATTACCCAGCCACAACAATCGAAATCATCACCTAATCCTTTCTAATCACAACCCAACCACAACCTAAAAATCTAACACTTCCATAATCATCAATTAACACTCAAAAACAGGCTTAACACATCCAAATACTTTCAGCAATTAAACAGCCACTACAGCTCTAAAAAAACCAATCTAACAACCTAAACAATTAGGGATTCAAGAGTTTCGGGGTTCTATTGTTAAAAACAACTTATCAACATAACAATACATCCAAAATATGATTAAAATCAATCTTTATCACTGGAAAACAAATCCAACACGGATATCTCACTATTTCATCAAAATCACTCAATTACATCAATTAACTCAATATAAAAACAAAAAATCAGATTAGGAACCATAAATCACGGATCAAACACTTGGGAATATCAATAAAGAACCATTCAATAGAGGAGATCACAGAACTTACCCCTATTGTGTGATTTCTCACTCAATTGGCTTGTTTAAAGCTAAGAAAACATAAGATTTCAATGAGATTTTGTAAAACAAAGTTAAAGAATCAAGTTTAAATCAATAACCTGAGTAGAAAGGATCTCTCACCTCTAGATTTTGATGAAATTCTGAGTGTTTGGCAGAAAAGAAGTTGAGAGAAAAAGTTTAGGAAAAAGTTACGTGAATTTTCTTTAAAAGCAAATAACTAACTTTAATAACCAATTCTCTTTTAATCAACATTTAAAACACATGTTAAAATGATTTAATTAAATGGAGAAATCACCAGCAAAACCTTGGTAAAATAGCTCCTTAAGGATTCTAAGAATTTGACCCTTTTCATTTTAGTCACTCTAAGAACAGTTTTCAAAAATTGCATTTTGGTCACTAACCAAAATGTCACATTTCCAAAGCCCATTTTCCAAAATTGCTTTAACCAATAAAATCATATATTAAAATATGTTTTTAGTAATTTTTCCACATTTTTATCTTACCGAAAAATATATCTGACTCGAATCCATAACCTTGCTGGACCGTCTAACAAGCCACAAAACCGCTAGGCCCAAAATCAGGGCGTTACAAGCTCTATTGGTAACCTCAATCTATAAGCAACTGGACCAACACGCTCAAGCACTTTGTATGGTCCAATGAACCTAAGGCTTAACTTACCCTTAAATAGAAACCTCATAACTTTCTTCCAAGGCGAAACCTTTAAAAACACCTTATCACCCACTGCATACTCAATCTCCCTTCGCTTCAAATCAGCGTAAGACTTCTGCCAATTTGAAGCTATCTTTAACATATTGCAAATGAGCTTCACCTTGTCATCCATACCCTTAAGAAAATCGGGCCCTGCAACATGTTTATCACTCATTTCTGCCCAACAAAGAGGCGTCCGAAATTTACATCCATAAAGAGCTTCATAGGGAGTCATTTGTATGCTCAACAAATAGCTATTATTATAACTGAACTCTACCAATGATAGTTTCTTCTCTCATGTTCCCTGAAATTCAATGATACAACATCTCAAAATATCATCCAGAATCTGAATAACATGCTCAGACTTACCATCCGTTTGAGGATGATCTGTAGTACTGAAATTAAATCTGGCTCCCAAAGCAGTTTGCAAACTCTCCCAAAACCTTGATGTAAAACGAGAATCTCTATTTGATCAACTTAGGAACCCCATGTAACCTTACAATATCAACAACATACATCTCAACCAACTTATCCAATGTAATGCACACACTTCGTAAAATAATCAACAATCAACATATCGAATCTATTTTAGACATCGTCAAAGGCAAACCCGTCACAAAATCCATGGTAAACCTTTCCCATTTCCACTCTAGAATCTACACAGGTTGCAACAATCTAGAAGGAAATTGATGCTCAGCCTTAACACGTTGACATACCATACACTGAACAACAAACTCCACTACATCCTTTTTCAAGCAAACCCAATAATACACCTCCCTCAAATCACGATACATCTTAATACTACCAGGATGCATAGCAAAAGGACTAGAATGCACTTCAGTCAAAATAGTGTGCCTCAACTAATAATCGTTTGCCATAACTATTTGACCCGTAAAACAAAGAACATCATCATCATCAAAATGAAAATTCGTCGTCTTACCTTTTGAAATATATTTAACATACGAAACCAATGAATCATCATAAGGTTGCCTCGCTTTAATCATTTGAGATAATGTAGGCTTAACCTGCAACTCAACTAATAAACCACCTTCACGTGTTATGCTCAACTTAGCAAACATTGCTCTCAGCTCAACGACTGCCTTACAGCTTAACGCATCCGCTACAACATTAACTTTCCATGTATGATATTCAATCATCAAGCCATAATCCTTGAGCAACTCAACCCATATTCGTTGCCTAAGATTCAACTCTTTCTGAGACATCAAATACTTCAAACTCTTGTGATCAATGTAGATAGTACATTTCTCACCATAAAGATAATATCTCCAAATCTTTAAAGTAAACACTACTGCAGCAAGCTCCAAATCATGTGTAGGATAATTGTGCTATTGAACTTTCAATTGTCTCGATACATAAGCTACAACTTTCCCTTCCTGCATCAATGCACAACCCAATCCAACATATGATGCATCACTATATACAACAAACTCCTTACCTGGCTTAAGTTAAATCAAAATAGGATTATGTGTTAAAACCTCCTTCAACTTCTAAAAACTATGATGCTGACTCTCTGTCCATTCGAATGGAACATTCTTCTGCAAACGCTTAGTCAACAGAGCATCAATACTAGAGAAACCCTCAACAAAAAGACTATAATACCCATCCAATACAAGGAAACTACGAACCTCATATACTAACTTAGGTTGCTTCAACTAATAATAGCCTCAATCTTTTGTAGATCAACACGAATACCCTACACTGACACAATATGAACAAGAAACATCATCTCCTTGAGCCAGAACTCACACTTGCTCAACTTAGCATACAACTGATGTTCCTTCAAAGCTTGTAACACAATTCGCAAATACAGATCATGTTTTTCTTTGGTACAAGAGTACAAAAGGATATTGTCAATGAACACAACAATAAACCGATCAAGATACACGTGAAATACCATGTTTATCACATCCATAAAAGCAATTGGAGCATTAATCAAACCAAAGACATCACCAAGAACTTATAATAACCATATCTAGTGCCAAAGGTAGTTTTCAGCACATATGCTTCCTTAACCTTCAACTGATAATACTTGAATCTCAAATTAATCTTCTAGAACACCACTACACTATGGAACTGGTCAAGCAAATCATCAATCCACGACAACGGATGCTTATTCATAATCGTTAACTTATTAAGTTGTCTATAATCGATACATATTTGCATGGTTCTATCCTTTTTCATCACAAACAACACCGGTGCACCCTAAGGTAAAACACTCAGTCGAATAAAACCACAATCTAGCAACTCCTAGAGTTGAGACTTCAACTCTTTCGGCCTCATGCAATAAGGAATAATGGACACTGGAGGTGTACCTTAGTACGTCTCAATACAGAACTCAACTTCCCAATCCGGTGGCAATCTAGGCAACTCTTCAGGAAAAAACTCTAAAAAATCAAACACTGTTTAAATATCCTGTACTCGAACACCCTTGATACCTGAATTCATAAAAAATGCCATGTAGGTTTCTCAACCCACTCGTATCATCTTTTCAACGCATCACCAAAACTACACTAGACAAGAACTTAACATTCTCGCCTACTACTGCAACAACATAATCATCTGCAAGCTTCAAAGAAATTTTCTTGGTATCAAAATCAACAACCGCTCTATGCTCACTTAATCAATCTATACCCAAAATAATATCAAAACCATGAAAAGGCAACTCCATTAAATCTACAACAAAACCATGACATAGAATAAATAAAGGGCATCTTCTATATAATATCCTAACTGTAATAGTCTCACCAAGAGAACTAGTTACCAAAACACCAACATCCAAAATCTCAACAGGTATATCCAACAAATGTGCATGCTCGCTCAATATATATGAAGGCATGGAACCGAATCAACCCAAGAAAACAATAACATAGATTACAAAGTAAAGGTACTTGCAATCACGTTAGTGTTATTACGATCCTCAAAATGTGCATACACTATTGCCAGTCCTCTATTCTCTACTAGATAGCAATGGTATGAGCAATAATCCTTTGTCCCTCACTATGCCATTGGAAGTTACCCTTACCACGGCCTCGACCTCTAGTATAAGCGACAACAACAATCACTGTCTGAGTCGATGCATCTCTATTATCATGTGGACAACCTCGCCTTTAATTTTCTCGTAAGACACACATAAAATAAGCTCTAGTCGCCCTCCAACACTCACTCATATGATGTTTCCCATAAAGCAATCTTAGTAGCAGCAACGATAGTCTAAACATTCTGACCACGTCCACCATCGCCTCGTCTATGATCCAGCTTATATTACTTATCATGCAATCTCTTGCTTTGTCTTCTCATATACTTAAACTCTGCAACTCTCTTCCCAAAATCAACACTCATTGTCTAGGAAGAAGAACCCAATAACTACTCAATATCCTTGGCCTTGTTGACCAACACATCGAAATCAATGTAATCAGCGGCCAACAATTATGCCTTAATATCCTTCATAAGACCATATCTAAACCTATTGCATCTATTGCAATTATTTGGAACCAGTTCACCTCATATTTAGCTACTGATGACGAGTGTGTGAATAGCCTATTTTGTATGCCTTTTTAGCTTAGATTTTGCATGTGTTTAATCTTATTTAGTTGAATTTAGGAGTCGTTGCATGTAGTTAGGGAGTTACATTGTTTGTGTTTAATTGTTATATACTTTGGTGCTTTTAATGGGAAAGATAGTGTTTTGGGTTGCATGCGCAGGATCTATTAGAGTTGGAGGAATTCTAGAGCAAGAAGGATAGCACACCTCTTGTAGGAGCTGAAAAGGCAAGAAGAGTTGGAGATAAATCTAACTTTGGCCTACGTGGACTTTCTTTAGATACATAACTCATTAAAAAAAAGGGAAAAATAAGATCTTCTTAAAGGAGGTTGTGCGCGCTTTAGGGTTATAAAACCCTAACTTCCTCGCCTATATAAAGGAGACTTATGGTACAATTAAAGAGAGCTCGATCATAGACGTTAACCCTTAGTCTTCAACTATCGGAGAACCACCAGATTTGAGGTGCTAGTTGAGTCTCCACACGATGGAAGCCATTGAGAGAGGCTAAAGGAGTGTAGAACCTACATCAATAGTTAGAAAGCTTGGAGGAGATCGTCGAGGACGCTTGACCCTTTTCTATCCCTTGTTTGATCAACTGATGTATTATTAATTGTTTATATTATTGATATTTTAGGCTCAAACATGAGCTAAATACTTTCAGTTGGGTTTATTGCTTTATAAGATTTTATGTTTTGAATATTTGTTTTAATGCTATAGTTTTTTCCTTTATCTATTATGTTCATCGTCCTTCATGCATAGTTATTGTAAGTGTAACCCCTTCGACCCGACCTAGTCACAAGACCGAACCGAGCGAGCTATATTAGGTTTACTAAAGTAAACAGTAAAGATGAAACCCAAAACACGACCATTTTTTTCTTTTATCTTATCGAGATGCAAAATTATTATCCTACATGTACATACTGATCACAAGCAAAAACTCAACTCAATCGACATCAAATGACATCCAATTGAACATAATTGCATTTTAGGGATCAAATTGCAATTTTAGAAAACTATAAGGATTAACCTTTTTTAATGTTACCAACCTTAAACTAATTAGGTTTCATGCTTACATGTCAAAAATTAGCTCAAAAAGCTCATCCATACTCATTCAATTGCATCCACAATATTCAGGGACTAAAACGTATGAAACTAGAACTACAAAATATTCCAAATAACTAATTTAACTATCACCGTATCGGTACACTTACACACGTTTTGATACGCCCTTGCTATTTAAAAGTCCCAGATTCCAGTAGCCAAAACTAGTTCTGGTACGCCCCCGCGTATCGAAACACCCTTTAAAAATACACTATGTCGTATTGAAACACCTCCTCTCGTACCGAAACGCTGGCCAAAATTGCCTAAGCCCGTACCAAAATGATTGCCAACGTACCAGTACGCTAAGCCTAAAATGGCTTACTCGTACCGAAATAAGGACACCCATACCGATACGCATGGACCTATAATGTTCACTTTTGCAAATTTAACATGCTTTCGAACATACCAAAACACCCTAACATGCTTCTAACACACATCCAATATATTCAAGGATCAAACCACATCAAAACGACCTAGTTTCAACATCAAATCATGACATCATACTTCAAATGTAAATATAGAAACATGCTCCCTAAAAACAAGGCAAACAAAACATGAAACCTCAAAACATCACCACAATCAAACCAAAATGTCCTTTACAACCCAAGAGCAGCAAAACAAACTTGCTTAAGCAGGGAATTTAACAAAACATCTCCTAAAACAACAACGAAACCCCATTGTCCCTTACTTATAGTCTAGTCCAAAAAGTACTTTTGTTAACAACTCTTTTGTGATCCCTTGCTTTCCGCTGCCTTTCAAGCCTTTAATTCTCTGCTTTGATGGACAAAGAGAGCGCAAGCACACTAGGCTTAGTGAGGAGTGCTCAAAAACAACACACCATCAATGCATTAAAACCGTTTCTCAACAACACATTGAAATTTCATTTCAATCATCTTTTAAAACGTTATCATGCCTTGGAAACCATGCACTAAACATCTTTAAAAACCAGCATATTAAACCATATGCAACATGTATCATTAACCAACAGCAAATCCCATTGCTTAACCTCAATTTAAGCCTTCCCATGCATAACAACCATATGCAAAGCTTAAAGAGTAAACATGTATAAATCACATTATACAACATAAACCTTTCAATGATACATTAACAATTATTTTGGCCTACAAGTGATCATTAACTAAGTTCCTTTACCAAAATAGTTCATCGAATACACGGATTCAACAAGTGTCCCCACAACACTTCAAGCCATCTCAACCAGAATAGTGATACAATCACAATCGCGGTACATTACAACCGGGTACACTTTCAACCCACATGGACACCAACCCATTCCTCGGTTAGATGCTTAATACACTAACAGGAGTTTACGGTACCATATAACCCTTCGACCGTTAGGGTACTAAGATGGAGTTTTCGGTACACCAAATCAAAACCCCTCAACATCCAAAGTGACTTATTATAGTGCACTATCAATTCTATGGCCGGCCAACTATATTCGATAACAATTTTTAAAACCGCATCACTTGCCAATATAATTCACCATTTACCATTTATCTCATTGTTTTAACAAACATTTAACCAAACCACTTTCTAAGCAACAACACATGCTTAAACTCAATTATAACCCATGTACTTACATGGATCACTTACCACGTGCATCCATCATCGTTTCATGATCAAAAATAGTATCTCATATACTTTAACATGCTTAAATAGTAGGTTCAATGTAAATCAAAACAAGTGCATAAAACCATTTTATAAAAGCATGACCGAGAGAGAAAATCACATCATACTTACTTCCGAGTTTAAACCAGCGTTTCAAGCTCAGTTTAAACTCCCATAAACCACCTTTAAATTATTTCAAAGTTGAAATCCACATTCTCACTCATCGATACGCGAAACTCAATTAGCCGACGCGAAATCAAGCGTTTGAAGCCTCCAAAGCTTCACTGATTGCTTCCGGATTGACCTCCCCTGTTTTAACCACATTACAACATAGGATTAATGCATCTCAATGCATTCAAAACACTGCAACATCAATTCCTTGCAAACCTCACTAATCCTTTCACAATTTACCCAACCACAACAACCGAAAACATCATTTAACTCTTCCCAAACACAACCTAGCCACAATCTATCAATCTAATACTTCAATCAACATCAAATAAATTTTAAAAATAGGATTATTTTATCCATAACCTTTCATCAACTACACAGTCACCACAACTCCACAAAAACACAAATCTAACAACCTAATAATAAAGGATTCAAGGAGTTTCGGGATTTCATTGTTAAAAGCAACTTATCAACATTATAAATCATCCAAAATATGTTTAAAGTCAATTCTCAATACTGGAAAATAGATTCAATACGAATCTTCCATAATTTCATCAATTAAACCCAAATAAATCAATTATTCATTATAAAAACATAAAATCATATTATAAATCATAAATCAAGGATCAAATACTTGGGAATATGAATAAAGAACCATCAATAGAGGAGAAGAATGAACCTTACCTCAATTAATTGATTAAAACTAAGAAAACACAAGATTTCAATGAGGTTTTGTAAATCAAAGGTAAAGAAGCAATTTTAAATCAAGAATCCAAGTAAAAAGATCTCTTACCTCTAGATTTTGATGAAAACAAGAATTTTTTGAAGAAAAGAAGTGGAGAGAAATGTTGAGTGAAAAGTTTACGTCAAATTCCCTTAATGCCAATAACTAACTTTTATTAACAAGAACCCTTTTAATTACTTAATAAAACACATGTTAAAATGTCTTAATTGAAGGGAGAAATCACCAAAAAAACTTGGTAAAATAGCTCCTTAAAGATTCTAAGAATTTGATACTTTACAATTTAGTCGCCTTTAAAAACAATTTTAAAAAATTACATTTTAGTCACTAACCAAAATGTCATCCTTCCAAATCTCATTTTCCAAAATTGATTTCACCAATATTTTTCATATATTAAAATATGATTTTTAACCATTTTCCATATTTTTATCTTTCTCAAAAATATTTATTCTCGAATTCAACTTAAATCCCTAACCCGGTCCACCAGACTGTCTAACAAGCCTCAAAACTGCTAGGCCCAAAACCGAGGCGTTACAACTCTCCCCCACTTAATAAATTTCATCCTCAAAATTTTACCTAGAGGAAACAGGTGCGAAAATTGTTTCAACATGTTCGACTTGTGTTCCCACGTGGCCTCCTCAACTCCGCGGTGCCTCCACAACGCCTTAACAAGCTCGATCGACTTACCACGCAGAACCTTGTTGTTCGTGTCAAGAATCTCATATGGTTCCTCATCATATGATAGATCTGGCCTTAACTCAATATCCTCCATCAGCATAACATGCGGTGGATCTGATCAATATCTCCGCAACATCGAAACATGAAATACATCATGAATCCTCTCCAACCCAAGAGGTAACCTCAAACGATAAGCAGCAGGACACACACGCTCAATCACCTCGTATGGTCCAATAAACCTCGTGCTAAGCTTTCCTTTCCGCCCAAAACGCCTCACCTTCTTAGAAGGCAACACCTTCAAAAAACTCGGTCACCAATAGCATACTCTATATCCCTACACTTCAAAACTACGTAGAATTTCTTAACCTCCCAAATTGCCTAAGCCTGTACCAAAATGATTGCCAACGTACCAGTACGCTAAGCCTAAAATGGCTTACTCGTACCGAAATAAGGACACCCATACCGATACGCATGGACCTATAATGTTCACTTTTGCAAATTTAACATGCTTTCGAACATACCAAAACACCCTAACATGCTTCTAACACACATCCAATATATTCAAGGATCAAACCACATCAAAACGACCTAGTTTCAACATCAAATCATGACATCATACTTCAAATGTAAATATAGAAACATGCTCCCTAAAAACAAGGCAAACAAAACATGAAACCTCAAAACATCACCACAATCAAACCAAAATGTCCTTTACAACCCAAGAGCAGCAAAACAAACTTGCTTAAGTAGGGAATTTAACAAAACATCTCCTAAAACAACAACGAAACCCCATTGTCCCTTACTTATAGTCTAGTCCAAAAAGTACTTTTGTTAACAACTCTTTTGTGATCCCTTACTTTCCGCTGCCTTTCAAGCCTTTAATTCTCTGCATTGATGGACAAAGAGAGCGCAAGCACACTAGGCTTAGTGAGGAGTGCTCAAAAAAACAACACACCATCAATGCATTAAAACCGTTTCTCAACAACACATTGAAATTTCATTTCAATCATCTTTTAAAACGTTATCATGCCTTGAAAACCATGCACTAAACATCTTTAAAAACCAGCATATTAAACCATATGCAACATGTATCATTAACCAACAGCAAATCCCATTGCTTAACCTCAATTTAAGCCTTCCCATGCATAACAACCATATGCAAAGCTTAAAGAGTAAACATGTATAAATCACATTATACAACATAAACCTTTCAATGATACATTAACAATTATTTTGGCCTACAAGTGATCATTAACTAATTTCCTTTACCAATCGAATACACGGATTCAACAAGTGTCCCCACAACACTTCAAGCCATCTCAACCAGAATAGTGATACAATCACAATCGCGGTACATTACAACCGGGTACACTTTCAACCCATATGGACACCAACCCATTCCTCGGTTAGATGCTTAATACACTAACAGGAGTTTACAGTACCATATAACCCTTCGACCGTTAGGGTACTAAGATGGAGTTTTCGGTACACCAAATCAAAACCCCTCAACATCCAAAGTGACTTATTATAGTGCACTATCAATTCTATGGCCGGCCAACTATATTCGATAACAATTTTTAAAACCGCATCACTTGCCAATATAATTCACCATTTACCATTTATCTCATTGTTTTAACAAACATTTAACCAAACCACTTTCTAAGCAACAACACATGCTTAAACTCAATTATAACCCATGTACTTACATGGATCACTTACCACGTGCATCCATCATCGTTTCATGATCAAAAATAGTATCTCATATACTTTAACATGCTTAAACAGTAGGTTCAATGTAAATCAAAACAAGTGCATAAAACCATTTTATAAAAGCATGACCGAGAGAGAAAATCACATCATACTTACTTCCGAGTTTAAACCAGCGTTTCAAGCTCGGTTTAAACTCCCATAAACCACCTTTAAACCATTTCAAAATGAAATCAACATTCTCACTCATCGATTACGCGAAACTCAATTAGCCGACGCAAAATCAAGCGTTTGAAGCCTCCAAAGCTTCACCGATTGCTCCGGATTGACCTCCCCTGTTTTAACCACATTACAACATAGGATTAATGCATCTCAATGCATTCAAAACACTGCAACATCAATTCCTTGCAAACCTCACTAATCCTTTCACAATTTACCCAACCACAACAACCGAAAACATCATTTAACTCTTCCCAAACACAACCTAGCCACAATCTATCAATCTAATACTTCAGTCAACATCAAATAAATTTTAAAAATAGGATTATTTTATCCATAACCTTTCATCAACTACACAGTCACCACAACTCCACAAAAACACAAATCTAACAACCTAATAATAAAGGATTTAAGGAGTTTCGGGATTCCATTGTTAAAAGCAACTTATCAACATTATAAATCATCCAAAATATGTTTAAAGTCAATTCTCAATACTGGAAAATAGATTCAATACGAATCTTCCATAATTTCATCAATTAAACCCAAATAAATCAATTATTCATTATAAAAACATAAAATCATATTATAAATCATAAATCAAGGATCAAATACTTGGGAATATGAATAAAGAACCATCAATAGAGGAGAAGAATGAACCTTACCTCAATTAATTGATTAAAACTAAGAAAACACAAGATTTCAATGAGGTTTTGTAAATCAAAGGTAAAGAAGCAATTTTAAATCAAGAATCCAAGTAAAAAGATCTCTTACCTCTAGATTTTGATGAAAACAAGAATTTTTGGAAGAAAAGAAGTGGAGAGAAATGTTGAGTGAAAAGTTTACGTCAAATTCCCTTAATGCCAATAACTAACTTTTATTAACAAGAACCCTTTTAATTACTTAATAAAACACATGTTAAAATGTCTTAATTGAAGGGAGAAATCACCAAAAAACTTGGTAAAATAGCTCCTTAAAGATTCTAAGAATTTGATACTTTACAATTTAGTCGCCTTTAAAAACAATTTTAAAAATTACATTTTAGTCACTAACCAAAATGTCATCCTTCCAAATCTCATTTTCCAAAATTGATTTCACCAATATTTTTCATATATTAAAATATGATTTTTAACCATTTTCCATATTTTTATCTTTCTCAAAAATATTTATTCTCGAATTCAACTTAAATCCCTAACCCGGTCCACCAGACTGTCTAACAAGCCTCAAAACTGCTAGGCCCAAAACCGAGGCGTTACAACTCTCCCCCACTTAATAAATTTCATCCTCAAAATTTTACCTAGAGGAAACAGGTGCGAAAATTGTTTCAACATGTTCGACTTGTGTTCCCACGTGGCCTCCTCAACTCCGCGGTGCCTCCACAACGCCTTAACAAGCTCGATCGACTTACCACGCAGAACCTTGTTGTTCGTGTCAAGAATCTCATATGGTTCCTCATCATATGATAGATCCGCCTTAACTCAATATCCTCCATCAGATAACATGCGGTGGATCCGATCAATATCTCGCAACATCGAAACATGAAATACATCATGAATCCTCTCCAACCCAAGAGGTAACCTCAAACGATAAGCGGCAGGAGGACACACACGCTCAATCACCTCGTATGGTCCAATAAACCTCGTGCTAAGCTTTCCTTTCCGCCCAAAACGCCTCACCTTCTTAGAAGGCAACACCTTCAAAAAACTCGGTCACCAATAGCATACTCTATATCCCTACACTTCAAAACTACGTAGAATTTCTTAACCTCCCAAATTGCCTAAGCCTGTACCAAAATGATTGCCAACGTACCAGTACGCTAAGCCTAAAATGGCTTACTCGTACCGAAATAAGGACACCCATACCGATACGCATGGACCTATAATGTTCACTTTTGCAAATTTAACATGCTTTCGAACATACCAAAACACCCTAACATGCTTCTAACACACATCCAATATATTCAAGGATCAAACCACATCAAAACGACCTAGTTTCAACATCAAATCATGACATCATACTTCAAATGTAAATATAGAAACATGCTCCCTAGAAACCAAGGCAAACAAAACATGAAACCTCAAAACATCACCACAATCAAACCAAAATGTCCTTTACAACCCAAGAGCAGCAAAACAAACTTGCTTAAGTAGGGAATTTAACAAAACATCTCCTAAAACAACAACGAAACCCCATTGTCCCTTACTTATAGTCTAGTCCAAAAAGTACTTTTGTTAACAACTCTTTTGTGATCCCTTACTTTCCGCTGCCTTTCAAGCCTTTAATTCTCTGCATTGATGGACAAAGAGAGCGCAAGCACACTAGGCTTAGTGAGGAGTGCTCAAAAACAACACACCATCAATGCATTAAAACCGTTTCTCAACAACACATTGAAATTTCATTTCAATCATCTTTTAAAACGTTATCATGCCTTGAAAACCATGCACTTAACAT
The DNA here is from genome assembly GCA_019671005.1 of Hibiscus mutabilis. NCBI lineage: Eukaryota > Viridiplantae > Streptophyta > Magnoliopsida > Malvales > Malvaceae > Hibiscus > Hibiscus mutabilis. The sequence goes on along the minus strand of CM033719.1, from coordinate 35,536,098 downwards.
CTTTAAAAACCAGCATATTAAACCATATGCAACATGTATCATTAACCAACAGCAAATCCCATTGCTTAACCTCAATTTAAGCCTTCCCATGCATAACAACCATATGCAAAGCTTAAAGAGTAAACATGTATAAATCACATTATACAACATAAACCTTTCAATGATACATTAACAATTATTTTGGCCTACAAGTGATCATTAACTAATTTCCTTTACCAATCGAATACACGGATTCAACAAGTGTCCCCACAACACTTCAAGCCATCTCAACCAGAATAGTGATACAATCACAATCGCGGTACATTACAACCGGGTACACTTTCAACCCATATGGACACCAACCCATTCCTCGGTTAGATGCTTAATACACTAACAGGAGTTTACTGATTACCATATAACCCTTCGACCGTTAGGGTACTAAGATGGAGTTTTCGGTACACCAAATCAAAACCCCTCAACATCCAAAGTGACTTATTATAGTGCACTATCAATTCTATGGCCGGCCAACTATATTCGATAACAATTTTTAAAACCGCATCACTTGCCAATATAATTCACCATTTACCATTTATCTCATTGTTTTAACAAACATTTAACCAAACCACTTTCTAAGCAACAACACATGCTTAAACTCAATTATAACCCATGTACTTACATGGATCACTTACCACGTGCATCCATCATCGTTTCATGATCAAAAATAGTATCTCATATACTTTAACATGCTTAAACAGTAGGTTCAATGTAAATCAAAACAAGTGCATAAAACCATTTTATAAAAGCATGACCGAGAGAGAAAATCACATCATACTTACTTCCGAGTTTAAACCAGCGTTTCAAGCTCAGTTTAAACTCCCATAAACCACCTTTAAACCATTTCAAAAATGAAATCAACATTCTCACTCATCGATACGCGAAACTCAATTAGCCGACGCAAAATCAAGCGTCTGAAGCCTCCAAAGCTTCACCGATTGCTTCCGGATTGACCTCCCCTGTTTTAACCACATTACAACATAGGATTAATGCATCTCAATGCATTCAAAACACTGCAACATCAATTCCTTGCAAACCTCACTAATCCTTTCACAATTTACCCAACCACAACAACCGAAAACATCATTTAACTCTTCCCAAACACAACCTAGCCACAATCTATCAATCTAATACTTCAGTCAACATCAAATAAATTTTAAAAATAGGATTATTTTATCCATAACCTTTCATCAACTACACAGTCACCACAACTCCACAAAAACACAAATCTAACAACCTAATAATAAAGGATTTAAGGAGTTTCGGGATTCCATTGTTAAAAGCAACTTATCAACATTATAAATCATCCAAAATATGTTTAAAGTCAATTCTCAATCTTTGGAAAATAGATTCAATACGAATCTTCCATAATTTCATCAATTAAACCCAAATAAATCAATTATTCATTATAAAAACATAAAATCATATTATAAATCATAAATCAAGGATCAAATACTTGGGAATATGAATAAAGAACCATCAATAGAGGAGAAGAATGAACCTTACCTCAATTAATTGATTAAAACTAAGAAAACACAAGATTTCAATGAGGTTTTGTAAATCAAAGGTAAAGAAGCAATTTTAAATCAAGAATCCAAGTAAAAAGATCTCTTACCTCTAGATTTTGATGAAAACAAGAATTTTTGGAAGAAAAGAAGTGGAGAGAAATGTTGAGTGAAAAGTTTACGTCAAATTCCCTTAATGCCAATAACTAACTTTTATTAACAAGAACCCTTTTAATTACTTAATAAAACACATGTTAAAATGTCTTAATTGAAGGGAGAAATCACCAAAAAACTTGGTAAAATAGCTCCTTAATGCCAATTTAGTCGCCTTTAAAAACAATTTTAAAAAATTACATTTTAGTCACTAACCAAAATGTCATCCTTCCAAATCTCATTTTCCAAAATTGATTTTACCAATATTTTTCATATATTAAAATACGATTTTTAACCATTTTCCATATTTTTATCTTTCTCAAAAATATTTATTCTCGAATTCGACTTAAATCCCTAACCCGGTCCACCAGACTGTCTAACAAGCCTCAAAACTGCTAGGCCCAAAACTGAGGCGTTACAACTCTCCCCCACTTAATAAATTTCATCCTCAAAATTTTACCTAGAGGAAACAGGTGCAAAAATTGTTTCAACATGTCCGACTTGTGTTCCCACGTGGCCTCCTCAACTCCGCAGTGCCTCCACAACGCCTTAACAAGCTCGATCGACTTACCACGCAGAACCTTGTTGTTCGTGTCAAGAATCTCATATGGTTCCTCATCATATGATAGATCTGGCCTTAACTCAATATCCTCCATCAGCATAACATGCGGTGGATCTGATCAATATCTCTGCAACATCGAAACATGAAATACATCATGAATCCTCTCCAACCCAAGAGGTAACCTCAAACGATAAGCAGCAGGACACACACGCTCAACCACCTCGTATGGTCCAATAAACCTCGTGCTAAGCTTTCCTTTCCACCCAAAACGCATCACCTTCTTCCAAGGCGACACCTTCAAAAAAACTCGGTCACCAATAGCATACTCTATATCCCTACACTTCAAATCTACGTAGAATTTCTAAAGATTTGAAGCCGCTCTCAAGCGCTCATATACCAACTTTACCTTTTCATTGGGATCTTTCAATACATCAAACATCGAGACGTGTTTTTCATCGACTTCTACCTAACACAATAGTGTATGACACTTCCTACCATACAACACCTCGTACGATGCCATCTGTATACTATCCTGATAATTATTATTATAAGAAAACTCCACCAAAGGAAACTGCTTTTCCCACGTCCCTTAGAACTCGATGATACAACATCTCAACATATCCTCCAAGACCTAAATCACACACTTTGACTGACCATCCGTCTAAAGATGATACGAAGTACTGAAATTTTGCCTAGCTCCCAGAGCACAATGCAAGCACACCCAAAACCTTGCTGTAAAATGTGGATCTCTATCTAAAACTATAGACTTGGGCACCCTGTACAAATGAACAATCTCATATTTGTACAGATCGACCAACCTATCCAACGTATACATCGTATGCACTGGCACAAAATACACACACTTCGTAAACTGATCAACAATCACCCAAATGGAATCCTTTTTGGTCGGTGTCACAGGCAACCGAGACACAAAATCCATGGTGATTCTTTCCCATTTCCATTTTGGTATCCTCAACGGTTGCAACAACCCAAAAGGAAACTGATGCTCAGCTTTCACTCGCTGACATACCATGCATCGAGCAACAAAATCAACTACATCTTTCTTCAAACTAACCCAATAGTATTCTTCCTTTAATCCTTGATACATCTTAGTACTACCAGGATGCATAGCAAAAGGACTAGCATGCACTTCGGTTAAAATGGTACACCTCAACTCCTCATCTTCGGGCACCACAATCCAACCCTTAAAACACAACACTCCATCATCATTAAAATGAAAATCCGTAGGATTTCCATCCATGATATCCTTCACATGCGGTACCAAACTCTCATCATACAGTTGCTTCTCCTTAATCAACTATGACAAGGACGGTTTCACTTGTAACTCAGCTATCAACCAGCCGTCACACGTCACACTAAACCGAGAAAACATAGCTCTCAACTCCACAGTAGCTTTCATACTCAAAGCATCAGCCACAACATTAGCCTTACCCATGGTGATACTCAATGGTCAGATCATAATCTTTAAGCAACTCCAACCATCTTCGTTGCCTAAGATTTAACTCATTCTGTGACATCAGATACTTCAAACTCTTATGATCCATATAAACCACACATTTCTTGCCATAAAGGTAATGACTTCAAATTTTCAAGGCAAACAGGACGGCGACAAGCTCAAGTTCATGAGTAGGGTAATTACGTTCATCCACCTTCAACTGTCTAGATGCATACGCAACTAACTTACCCTCATACATCAACACGCAACCAAGCCCAACATAGGATGCATCACTATAAACAATGAACTCTTTCCCCAATTCTAGTTGAACCAAGACCGGAGCTCGTGTCAAAGCTTCCTTTAACCATTCAAAAGCCCGTTGCCTATCCTCCAACCACTCAAAGCGAACATTCTTCTATAACAACTTGGTCAAAGGAGTAGCTGAACTGGAGAACCCCTCAACAAACCTACGATAATAACCAGCCAAACCAAGAAAACTCTAAACTTCTGTCACATATTTAGGCACCTTCCAACTCATCATAGCCTCAATCTTGTGCGGATCAGCATGAATTTCCTCGGCCGACATAACATGCCCAAGGAAAACAACCTCCATGAGCTAAAAATCACATTTTCTTAACTTGGCATACAACTGATTAGCCAACAACGTTTGAAGCACAATCCGCAAATGTCTATCGTGATCTTTCTCAGTACGAGGGTACGCAAGGATATCATCGATAAACACAACCAAAAATTGGTTCAAAAACTCATAGAACACTCAATTCATGTAATGCCCCAATTTTGGGCCTCGCGGTTTTGTGGCTTGTTAGACAGTCTAGTAGACTGGTTAGGGATTCAAGTCATATTCAGGACTGTATATTTTTTGGTAAGATAAAATGTGGAAAAATGACTAAAAATCATATTTTAATATATGATTATTATTGGTGAAAACAATTTTGGAAAATGGGTTTTGGAAATGTGACATTTTGGTTAGTGACCAAAATGCAATTTTTGAAAACTATTTTTAAAGTGACTAAAATAAAAAGGGTCAAATTCTTAGAATCCTTAAGGAGCTATTTTACCAAAATTTTTTGGTGATTTCTCATTTTAATTAAATCATTTTAACATGTGTTTTAAAGATTGATTAAAAAAGAATTGGTTATTAAAGTTAATTATTTGCTTTTAAAGAAAATTCTCGTTACTTTTTCCTAAACTTTTTCTCTCAGCTTCTTTTCTTCCAAAAACTCAGAATTTCATCAAAATCTAGAGGTAAGAGATCCTTTTACTCAGGTTATTGATTTAAACTTGATCTTTTAACTTTGTTTTATAAAATCTCATTGAAATCTTATGTTTTCTTAGCTTTAAACAAGCCAATTGAGGGAGAAATCACACAATAGGGGTATGGTCCATGATCTCCTCTATTGAATGGTTCTTTATTGATATTCCCAATTCTTTGATCCTTGATTTATAGTTTATAATCTGATTTGATGTTTTTATATTGAATTAATTGATTTATTTGGGTGAAATTGATGAAATAGAGAAAGATTCGAATTGAATCTGATTTCTAGTGTTATGGATTGATTTTAAACATATTTTGGATATATAATAATGTTGATAAGTCGATTTTGTCAATGGAATCATGAAACTCTTAAATCACTAATTGTTTAGGTTGCTATAAGTGTGTTTTTGTGGTGTTGTGGTGGCTGTGTAGTTGCTAGAAGTATTTGGATGTGTTAATTCTGTTTTTGAGTGTTAATTGATTATTATGGAAGTGTTAGATTGTTAGGTTGTGGCTGGGTTGTGTTTGGAAAGTATTAGATGATGATTTCAGTTTTGTGGTTGGGTAATTTTGAGAGGATTGTGGAAGTCCATGAGGATTTTTTGTTGCAGTGTTTTGAATGCATTGAGATGTATTAATACTCTATTGTAATGTGGTTAAAATAGGGGAGGTTGATTCGGAAGTGATCGGTGAAGCTTTGGAGGCTTCGGAAGTTTGATTTTGCGTCGGCAAATTGAGGTTTCGCGTATCAGTGAGTGAGAACATGGATTCCAGCTTTGGAATATTTTAAAGGTGGTTTATGGGAGTTTAAACTTAGCTTGATACACTGGTTTAAACTCAGAAGTAAGTATAAAGTGGTTTTCTCTCTCGGTCATGCTAGTATGATGTGGTTCAATGCACTTGTTTTGATTTATATCATACCTACTATTAAAGCATGTTTTAAAGTATGAAAAATATTGTTTTTAAGCATGAAATGCTGAAGGATGCACATCGTAAGTGATCTTTGTAAGTATATGGTTTATACTTGTATTTAAAGCATGGTTTGTTGCTCTGGAAAATGGTTTGGTTTAATGCTTGTAAAAACAGTGAGGTAAATGGTAAATGGTTAATTATATTGGCAAGTGATATGGTTTTAAAATTGTTATCGGATATAGTTGGCCGGCCATAGGATTGATAGTGCACTATAATAAGTCACCTTGGATGTTGAGGGGTTTAAATCCTTGTACCGAAAACTCCATCCAAGTACCCTAACAGTAGAGGGGTTTTACAGTACCGTATACTCCTGTTAGTGGATTAAGCATCTAACCGAAGTAAGGGGTTGGTGTCCCCGTGGGTTGAAAGTGTACCCGGTTGTTAGGTACCGCGATTGTGATTGTATCACTATTTTTGGTTCAGATGCCTTGAAGTGTTGGGTAAACACTTTTTGAATCCGTGTATCCAATGAACTCTTTTGGTAAATGAACTTGGTTAATGATCACTTATGAGCCAATATAATTGTTGATGTATCATTGGAAAGTTTATGTAGTATAATGTGATTTATACATGGTTACTCTTTAAGCTTTGCATATGGTTATTATGCATAGGAAGGCTTAAATTAAGGTTGAGCAATGGGACTTGCTGTTGGTTAATGATACATGTTGCATATGGTTTAGTATGCTGGTTTTAAAGATGTTAAGTTCATGTTTTAAAAGCATGATAATGTTTTAAAGGATGTTTGAAATGATTTTTAATGTAATGTTGAGAAATGGTTTCAATGCATTGAAGGTGTGTTGTTTTTGAGCACTCCTCACTAAGCCCAGTGTTCTTACACTCTCTTTGTCCATCAATGCAGAGAAATAAAAGCTTGGAAGGAAGCGGGAAGCAAGGGATCGGTACAAGACTTGGTAACCAAAGTATGTTTGAATTAGACTATAAATAATAAGGGCAATGGGGATTTCTGTTGTTATTTGGGAGATGTTTTGTTGAACTCCCTGTTTGAGCAAGTTTGTTTTGTTGCTCTTGAGTTGTAATTGGCCTTTATGGTTTGATTTTGGTGATGGTTTGAAGTTTCATGTTTTACTTGGTTAGTTAACTAGGTTGCATACCTATAGATTTACATTTGATGCAAAATCCCATAAAACGATGTTGAATCTGTGATGTAATGTTGTGGTTGGATTTTAGGTTATGTCGGTTGTATGTTAGGGGCATGTTAGAATGTTTTGGTAAGGTTGAAAGCATGTTAAACCAGCTAAAAATGACATTACAGACCTAGGCCTACCGATACGCGGGGGATCGTATCGATACAGCTATGCATATTCGGGCACTTAGAATCTGTACAGGTATGTGCATACCGGTACGGATAAGCCATTTAAGCTTGGCGTACCAGTACAGGTTAAGGCGTATCGATACGGGAACTCGTTACTGGAAAGTTGCTTTTCGGAAAAAACTCGCGTACCGAAACAGTGAAGGCTCGTACCGGTACAATATTAATATTTTGCAAGCTGACGTGGCGTACCAATATGATACTCAGTGTACCGGTACAGGTGGCTACTCTGTATCGGTATGGTTGTGATCATACCGGTACCGGTGGCCGTTAATTCTGTTAATGTCATGGAAAGGAAGTTATGTATCCTTGCATTTTGGTCCCTAAATTTTGTGGTTGCAATTGAACAAGATCGGATGATCGTTTTGAGCTGAATTTTGACATGAAAACATGAAACCTATCTAATTAAAGGATGGTAACCTAAAAGTGAGCTAAGTCCTCGTAATTTCTAGAAATTGCAATTTGGTCATTCAATTGCAATTGTATTCAATTGGATGTCAATTTGATGCCCGATTGAGTTAAGGTATCACTTATTGTCAGTATGAATATGTAGGGATTTAATTATGCATCTAGACAAGATAAAAAGAAAAAAAAAGGGCACGTTTATCTTCATGGTTTACTTCGATAAACCTAATGTAGCTCGCTCGATTTGGTCTTGCGACTAGGTCGGGTCGAGGGGGTTACAATTCATCATGTCCATGAAAGCAGCCGGTGCATTGGTCAAAGCAAACGGCATCACCAAAAACTCATAATGCCTATACCTCATACGAAATCTATCTTGGGCACATCCACATTTTTCACCTTCAACCGATAGTACCCAGACCTCAAATCTATCTTAGAGAACAACGACGCACCCCTGAACTGATCAAATAAATCATCTATTCGTGGAAAAGGATACTTGTTCTTTATCGTCAACTTGTTCAGTTGCCGATAGTCTATACACATCCGCAACGTACCATCCTTCTTCTTCACGAACAACACCGGTGCACCCTACAGTTAAATACTCGGTCTAATGAAACCTCGATCAAGCAACTCTTGCAGTTGCGTCTTTAACTCCTTCGAGGTCATGCTGTAGCGATGTCTTTTTTCGCTAAAAAAACGAGTTTTCGAAGTGTTTGTGATTTTTTGGATATAAAACGTTTATTCTGTGGGATTTTTTTAAAACTGCATTTTATTAAAAATTGGAGTCGCCACCGGCCACTTAGGTAGGCCGGACACCATAAAACCAGAGATTTAAAAAATTGTTGGGTTCGGTAGTCGGTTACGGATGGGGAAGGATTAACACCCCCACACCGCCCAAAATTGGTACTTTAATAATTACCGCTTCGTTAATATTAGACTTTCCAGATTAAAGTGACGATTAGTTTAAAATTCGGTTATAATTGCGAATAAATTTTAAAGGCCTCGTTGTCCGAGAGTAAACACCCAACCACTATCACTACGCCTGATACTGGCCCTGTTTACGCTCGGATAAAAGGGCACCGCATTGACAATTTATATATTTCATTATGCAACCGTAGTGAACAAAATATTAAGCATGGCCAATAATTAAAATACAGTAAATATTCACATAATAAACTATTAACAGAACATAAATAAAATACTAATCTAAAACATACATGCATATAAATTATCCCTACTCATGACTAAAAATAAACCTAACATGTCACAATTACAAGGCATGGAACACAAACACATATTACAAAAATGTACATATTACAATAAGACACATTGTAACATACGTAAAATATAGCATTATACATGACCAAGAAAATATACCAACACACATCCTAAAAGCAAAGAAAACATGCAATACATACTGAAATATAAAGCAGGTTGTGTTCAAGGCAACTCAAATATCAATATAATATGCGTGGTACGAACAACCGAACAAATGCATAAAGATACATAATCATCATAAACTTAACACACATATATATGTAAACATGAAAATACGAAGCATATACGAGGGATATATGAAAAGGCAAAAAGCTAAATCAACATACACGATTATAATAAACAAACATGAATATTTACATGGAATCAGGACCGAAATGAAAAGAAATAAACATCAGGAGCAGAAATTAAAGAACAATAATATGTGATTTAGGGACGAAAATGCAAGCAGGACCGAACTTGAAAGGACTGAAACTGTAATTGGACCAAGGGGTAGACCCGAAGTGAAAATTTCAAAAACGTGGTGGGACTAGTGAGGTAATTTTGCCATTTAAAAACTGATTAGATTTAATTTAGGGACTGGATTGCAAGATTTTGAAATAAGAGGGGGACCAAAGTTGTAAATATCTACTGCGGCGAGACAAAAACGAAAATATCGAAAACGCGGGAGGATTTATTACGGAATTTCACCATTTCACGAAATAAAAACACCTATAAAACCCCTTTTTTGGCCCAGACTCGAATTTTCCCCCATTTTCATTCAATTCCAGTTTTTATAATGAACCAACCCTCTCATTTTCTCTCGACCACCCCCCTGAACCTATGATGAACCCAGAAACCAACGACTTTTCGCCGTCCCTTCCGCCGACGGCGAACCAAAAGAAACACCCAAAACCAACCTCTTTTCAAAACGAACCCAAATCCGAACTTAGATTTACACTAGGACTCCCTTTTGCCTAGATCTAAGCAAATACAAAATGAAAAAAAGGTTTTTTTGTTTATGTTTAGCCGAAACGAAACCAAAAGGGACCTCCCGCTCCCTTCAGTTTACCATGTTCGGCTTCGGAAAGCCGAAGAGGCTTGTTACTGGTGAGGGGAGATCTACAGACGACGAGGGTAATAACTCTAAACCCCTTTTTTGTTATCACTATCACTACGTATCTTTTCCTTTATGCATGCAAGGAAGTAAGAAAAGAGAAGAGCGTTACCACTGAAAACTTGTTGCCTTTTTTGTTATTTTTTTCTTTCCGATTACAACTGGACTGCCTTACAATTACTTGTTTCATACATATATCCCTGTCTCTTTGGTTTGGTAACAAGTAATATAATCTATTTTTTTAGATCTGAGCTGACACTGACATAGTCTCTCTTTTTTTTGTTGTTCTGATATGTCTGAACGCGGTGGTTGGAGACCGGCATGGTGGAAGCATGGTGGCGGTGTGGGGGAGTTGTCTTCGGCCAGAGGCGTTCTCGGTCGTTGGATTAGATCCTATCTAACGGTCGGGATGGCTTGAAGGATGAACGGCCCAGATGAAACCTCGATTGGTGAAACGGCTCCAGATCGTGACACGTGGGGCTCAGCAGTCGAGGGGTTATAGCGCGTGCGACTCACACACGCGTGGGATATCGAAGAGTCCACGCGTGGACCGCACGCGCGCGTGGCATTCGAACCGTCCAGACGTGTAGTTCACGCGGCTGGCTAGATATTTACCCTTCCTTGATCGTGGCCGTTGGATCCACATTTTGATCCAACGGCTCCTAGTTATCTGCACAAAGATAATAATTAGGGTTAAATGGGGTCTTGGACCAACCGGGCCTTGTATTATTATTTTTTGTAATAATATGGACATTTTAATTTAAGTGGGCTTTCTATTATTTTTCCAGTTTTGTCCATACATATTAATATATTAATATAATAGTAAATACAGATACATACGTACTTACGTATACATACATACAATTATGATGAAATACGTTCACACGTACATATACTTAATAATAATACATGCAACACTTATTCGTATATATTCAATAATAACAAGGACACTAATAATATACACATGCAAACACATATAGACCTACTCATATACTAACATACATTTGTACGATACTCCTAACATAAATATAACCATATCATACGTATATTAATAGGTACGTAATACACCATATCAATACATGCATACCCTCACACTTATATCATTATGTAATAAACTAACATATACAGGCGCACACCTATATGTAATCATGCACTAATATGTTAATATGATACTTATAGGTTAGATAAAAATGAGTGATTATAGTTGCCCCTCTTTGCTTGTTCTCATGGAATGGGAACAAAGCAAAGATTCATAAGCACTCATTTTTTTCGACTTCCCTATTTGTAGCTTTGGAAACACGTGCTCTTCTGGAACTCTCCGCTTTTCCTTAGCTAAATCTCTAGGCTCGTAAGTTCTTCCTATATAGAGCTTCGTCACCTTCCGATCTTGGAGTTGTAGGCTCTTTCTTCACAGAACCCTTTACTCTGAAGCCTCGAGTTATGAGTCCTTCCTATATAGAACCTTTCATTCTGAGACGGTGAAGCTTGGAGTCCTTCCTATATAGAACTCTTTGCCTTCAACGCTGGTTTCTCCTATATCAAACCTTCTGTGTCACTGATGGATTCTTCCGACTGGGAGTTCCCCCTATATCGAGCTGCTAGTCTTCAAACCCTAGAGCCGTTAGTCCTTCCTATATAGAACTTTTAGCTTCTGAAATCTCGGAGCTACGGGTTCTTCCTATATAGAACCTCTCACTCTAAGACAGTAAAGCTCAGAGCCCTTCCTATATGAGACTCTTCGCTTTCAAACACAACAGGTTTTCCTATATAACCTTGTGTGTCATGGGTGAATTCCTTCGGCTGGGAGTTCTTCCTATATAGAACTGCTGGTCTTCACCCTAGAGCCGCCAATCCTTCCTATATAGAAATTTTAGCTTCTGAAATCTCAGAGCTACGAGTTCTTCCTATATAGAACCTCTCACTCTAAGACAGTAAAGCTCAGAGCCCTTCCTATATAAGACTCTTCACTTTCGGACACAACAAGTTTTCCTATATAACCTTGTGTCATGGGTGAATTCCTTCGGCTGGGAGTTCTTCCTATATAGAACTGCTAGTCTTCACCCTGGAGCTGTAAGTCCTTCCTATATAAACTTTCAGCTTCTGAAATCTCAGAGCTATGGGTTCTTCCTATATAGAACCTCTCACTCTAAGACAGTAAAGCTCAGAGCCCTTCCTATATAAGACTTTTCTCTTGCGGACACAACAGGTTTTCCTATATAACCTTGTGTCATGGGTGAATTCCTTCGGCTGGGAGTTCTTCCTATATAGAACTGCTAGTCTTCACCCTAGAGCTGTAAGTCCTTCCTATATAAACTTTCAGCTTTTGAAATCTTGGAGCTACGGATTCTTCCTATATAGAATCTTTTACTCTAAGACAGTGAAGCTCGGAGCCCTTCCTATATAAGACTCTTCGCTTTCGGACACAACAGGTTTTCCTATATAACCTTGTGTGTCATGGGTGAATTCCTTCGGCTGGGAGTTCTTCCTATATGGAACTGCTAGTCTTCACCCTGGAGCCGAAAGCTTTTCCTATATAAAACTTTCAGCTTCTGAAATCTTGGAGCTACGGATTCTTCCTATATAGAATCTTTTACTCTAAGACAGTGAAGCTCGGAGCCCTTCCTATATAAGACTCTTCGCTTTCGGACACAACAGGTTTTCCTATATAACCTTGTGTGTCATGGGTGAATTCCTTCGGCTGGGAGTTATTCCTATATAGAACTGCTAGTCTTCACCCTGGAGCCGGAAGCCTTTCCTATATAAAACTTTTAGATTCTGAAGCCTCGGAGCGGCAGATTCTTCCTATATAGAACCTCTCTGCTGGCGCTTGGAAACATAAGACTTTGTATGTAAAACCTTCGTCTTCACATTTGGGATTCACACCACGATGGCCACCGATGTCTCTTTGAATCCATAGCTACCTGTCTAAGATAAAACAAAATGCTATGACAAGTGAATTGACATGCTCATAATCCTAGTGATGTCTGACTATTCATGATGCATGAGTGTCAATATCTTGGTGGGCTTGCTTTAATCCTTATTCGATCTCGTTGTTCACTTTCTCCTTTTTCACAGGCGACGATACCCCTCTTCACTGTCAGGTTCAACCATTCTCAATTTACGACTTGGGATTCTAAAGTGCCATTTCGGGTTTTCGCTTTAGATTTTTTTTTTGTTTTTTTTAGGGGTGCCCTTCTGGGTTTTCACCCGAGAGATCTCTCTTGTTATCTCGTATGCTTCCTTTGAATAAGCAGGGCGTACAACATTGGTCATCCTATCCGGTTGTTTGAAGTTTTCCGCCCTCCCTATCAACAGCCGTTATGTAGGGAGCTAGACTGCGAAGTTAACATCGTTTTCTAATCAACTGCATTTTTAAGGTTAGATCACAGTAATGCTCAGAAATCTCTTGTTTTAACATAAGCCTATGTTAGCTTATTTTCCTGAAATTAACAAGAAGGCAAGGAATGGATGCTCAAAAACACGATTTTATTACGATTAAGGGCTTGGGATATCTTAAAAGAGGTATGACACACATGAGAAAGAAGAAAAGTTAAGTATGAAATACAAGATCCCTCATTATCTTTGATATGAATGATACATGATCCTGTCAACCAGCGTAGAATCTTTTGCCTGAAGCTCCCTCTTCGCAGAGTTCATGGGGATAACCCTTCTCTTCGGATATCCAACCTTTCAATTTATCTGAGCTGCCCTTTACGGGTTTTCAACTCGGGTCCTCCCTTTGCTTCAAGACGCCCTATTTCGGGTTTTCGCCTTGAGCTCTCTATTTTTGTTCTTTTCTTCTTTTTCTTTTCTCTCTTTTTCTTTTTTCTTCATTTTTTTCAAACATAGTATTTCTTAACAGCATCAGAATTTATAGGGTTTTTCAGCTTGTCTCCATCCATTTCTGTTAAGATTAGGGCTCCTCCTGAGAAGGCCCTTTTTACCACGTACGGCCCTTCCCAGTTGGGCATCCACTTTCCGCGTGAATCTTTCTAAGTCGGGAGGATCTTCTTGAGCACCAGATCCCCCTCTCTGAATTCTCTTGGGAGCACCTTTTTGTGGTATGCCTGCATCATCCACTTTTGGTACATCTGACCATGACAAATGGCTTTTAGTCTCTTTTCATCAATAAGATTTAGCTGGTTGAGTCTGGCCTGCACCCATTCGGCTTCTTCCAATTTTACTTCATTTAAGACCCGGAGAGACGGTATCTCTACCTTGATGGGGAGTACTGCTTCGGTACCACACACCAAGGAGTAGGGTGTTGCCCTTGTTGATGTGCGAATGGACGTCTTATAGGCGAAAAGGGCGAATGGCAACTTCTCATGCCAATCTCTGTAGGTATCCGTCGTCTTTGCTATGATCTTCTTTATGTTCTTATTTGCTGCTTCCACTGCCCCATTCATTTTATGACGATAGACTGTGGAATTATGATGTGTTATCTTGAACTGTGTGCACATATCCGTCATCATTTTGTTATTCAGATTGGAAGCGTTGTCAGTGATGACCCTTTCTGGCAATCCGTATCGACAAATAATCTCCTTTTTTAATAACTTACATACTGTAGTCCTTGTGATGTTGGCGTAAGATGCTGCCTCTACCCATTTAGTGAAATAGTCTATGGCGACCAAGATGAAACAGTGTCCATTGGAAGCTTTCGGATGAATCTGCCCGATGATGTCCATGCCCCATGCCGCAAAAGGCCATGGAGAATCCATGGTGTGTAAAGGCGATGGGGGTACGTGAATCTTGTCAGTGTAAATTTGGCATTTGTGGCATTTCCTGGCGTAATCAATACAATCTCCCTCCATGATCAACCAGAAATAGCCATATCTCATAATTTTCTGGGCTATAGACAGCCCGTTGGCGTGCGTTCCATAGAGCCTATCATGTACCTCGGCTAAAATCTCCTTCGCCTCCCGGGCATCCACACATCTCAGCAATGTCTGATCGTGATTTCTCTTATATAGGATCTCCCCATCTAGGACATATCTTGCTGCCATTTTTCTAAGTGTTTTTCTGTCATTGTCATTTGCCCCTTCTGGATACTTTCGAAGCTTGACATATTGCAAGATGTCATAGTACCATGGGTTTCCATCAATTTCTTCCTGTACATTGCAACAATGAACAGGCCTTTCAAACGTTTGCATCTTAATGGGCTTCATTTCTGCCCCAGTGTTTGTTTTGAACATGGACGCCAGGGTTGCCAAGGCGTCTGCCATCTGATTTTCTTCTCGGGGAAGGTAATTGAAGCTGACCCTTTCGAACTCCTTGGTGAGCTCTTGAATCAATTCATAATATTTGACCAACTTCGGGTCTCTGGTTTCCCATTCCCCACGCAATTGGTAAATTACTAAGGATGAATCTCCGAATACTCGAAGTTCTTTAACCTTTCTCTCAATAGCTGAGTTTAGTCCCATAACGCAAGCTTCGTATTCAGCTATATTGTTGGTGCAGAAGAATTCTAATCTGCTGGTGAAGGGATAATAGACATCCTCAGGAGAAATTAGCACGGCTCCTATCCCATGTCCGAGGGCATTAGAGGCTCCATCGAAGTAAAGCTTCCACGATTTATCATCTGAAACCTCTTCCTCGGTTGTAATGCACATCAAGTCCTCGTCTGGAAAATTAAAGTTCAATGCCTCATAGTCGTCTGAAGCACGACTAGCTAGGAAATCTGCTACAACACTCCCTTTTACGGCTTTCTGGCTCACATATACAATATCGAATTCGGATAAGAGCATCTGCCATCGGGCCATCCTCCCTGTTAGCGTTGGCGCTTCCATTAAGAACTTCAATGGGTCTAGCTTGGATATCAACCATGTAGTATGGTATAGCATATACTGCCTAAGCTGCTTGGTAGCCTAAACTAGAGCACAACACAGCTTCTGCACTGGCGGGTACCGCGTTTCGCAGTCATTGAATTTCCTGCTTAGGTAATAGATGGCTTGCTCCCTTTTTCTTGACTCATCGTGTTGCCCCAATACACATCCCTTTGAATTCTCAAAGACTGTCAGGTAGAGAATTAATGGTCGATCTGGTACTGGTGCGACTAAAATCGGAGCATTTGTCAGGTACTTTTTGATCTTTTCTAGGGCTTTTTGACATTCCTCATCCCATACACCAGGATTATTCTTTCTAAGAAGTCTGAAGACCGGGTCACATCGGTCGGTTAATTGGGAAATGAAACGAGAGATATAATTCAACCTCCCCAGGAAACCGCGAACTTCCTTCTGAGTGTGGGGTGGTGAGAGATCCTGGATGGCTTTCACTTTATCTGGATCGATCTCAATCCCTCTTCTGCTTACCACGAACCCTAGGAGTTTTCCAGAAGTAACGTCGAAGGTACATTTGGCAGGATTGAGCCTCAGCTGGTACTTCCGTAGTCTTTGGAATAGTTTTCTCAAGTTCTGTAGGTGCTCCTCTTCTGTTCGGGACTTGGCAATCATGTCGTCCACGTATACTTCTATTTCTTTGTGCATCATGTCATGGAAAAGAGTCACCATTGCTCTTTGGTATGTTGCCCATGCGTTCTTTAGCCCAAAAGGCATCACCCGGTAACAAAAAGTGCCCCACATGGTTATGAACGTAGTTTTCTCCATGTCGTTAGAGTCCAACTTTATATGGTTGTACCCTGAGAAGCCGTCCATGAATGAAAACCATGAATGTCCTGCAGTGTTGTCAACCAGCGTGTCAATATGTGGTAAGAGGAAGTTGTCTTTAGGGCTGGCTCGGTTTAGATCCCTATAATCAACATACATACGAACTTTCCCGTCCTTCTTTGGTACTGGTACAATGTTTGCAACCCATTCGGGGTATTTGGCTACCTCTAAGAAACCATCATCAAACTATTTTTTTACTTCTTCTCTGATTTTTAATAGCATATTCGGTCTCATTCTCCGAAGTTTTTGCTGTATTGGTTTGCACTCCGGCTTTGTTGGCAACTTGTGCACTACTATGTCGGTATTCAATCCTGGCATGTCTTGATAAGTCCAGGCGAAAACATCCTTAAATTCCTGAAGTAGGGTTATCAATTCGTGCTTGGTTTTTGAAGAAAACGTCATCCCTATTTTTACTTCTTTTCTCTCTTCTTCAGTCCCTAAGTTTACAACTTCTGTTTCTTCTTGGTGGGGCATGATCTGCCTTTCTTCGTTGGCCCCCATTCTCTTCAACTCTTCCGGGACCTCACCTTCTATCTCATTATCTTCTTCCTCGATTCCCTCTGAGACCTCAGGGCATTCAAAATTCACTCCAGGACTGGATCCGGTATCATTCATATAGTCAATCATGAGCGACCTGCATTAAATGAGAATGAATCGTATTGGGAAGAAGACGGCTTTATATGAAGGGAATGAACATGAAGAATGCATGAATGAAATAAATGAAACTTTGGTCATTCAGGAAAGTGGGGATATTTTCATTTCAATCAAAAAGTTAACATAGGTGCCCTATACAAGAGATCCCCATTGTTTACGGGCAAAAACAAAAGGTTGATTCGGAGCATTACTCTGATCTATTCCTAAAAACCATAGGTAGATCAATGCAGCTCCAGTTATCGAGTGTTTCCCCGGGGCGGCAGGGGCGAATGTTGGTCAACATTTTGCTGCCTCGGTCCTTTCCAGCTATCATGTTGATGTACATCCCTTCAAATGATTCATTGAATATCTCCTCCTGGTTGAGTACGTCATTTTCCTTGATTGCCTCTTCAACTTCCTGACCTGGCCGGTAGAATCCTCCAGAGACAAAACTGGTTTTCAAACTAGGAAAAGACATCAGTCTCCACGGAATGTCTTCCCCTTTAAATCTAGCTTTTCTTTGCTCTTCTTTTCTCTTTTATTCTTCTTTTCTCTGTTGGGCACTTGGTTTGTAACCCAGCCCAAAACGATCCTTCTTGGTTATCATACTTTTGGCTCTTAGGTTCCCTTGTAATTTATTCCCCAGCCCCTTTCCTACTTTGGCTCCTCGGCCCAAAGTTTCTGCGACGGTCATCTTGGTACAATTAGATAACCTGGGATAGGGGATCCGACTTCCCTCTGAAACGAACGTGGCATTCACTAGTTCTAATGCTCAGAACGAGCATTCTACAGCATCTTCGTCATTTTGAATATAGGGGGCGTCCGACGTCACGGAAGCAACAATTTCCTGCTCAGCCTCTACTGTGACCAATTTGCCTTCGACTACAAATTTTAATTTCTGATGCAATGATGAGGGGATAACTCCTGCGGAGTGTATCCATGGCCTTCCCAATAAGCAGCTATAAGATGGTTTTATGTCCATCACCACAAAATCGATCACATACTCAGTCGGTCCGATTAATAGAGGCACCTCAATTTTCCCCATTGTTCCTCTTTGCGTACCGTCAAAGGCTCTTACCGAATTGTGGCAGGGCTTTAGGTGAGAACCATCTATTGGTAGTTCTGCAGGGTCACCATAGGCAGGACGTTCAATGCTGACCCGTTGTCAATCAGTACGCTAGATACTACATACCCTTTGCAGTGAGTTGTGATGTTAAGGGCTTTGGTGGACCCCATTCCTCCCTCGGGGATCTCATCATCACTGAATGTTATATGATTATAGGCAGTGATATGCCCCACTATCCTGTCCAGGTTTGTCACAGAAATATCCTGGGGCACAAAAGTTTGATTTAGTACTTTTAATAGCGTCTCCCGGTGCTTTTCTGAACTCAAGAGTAATTCCAGTACTGTGATCCTAGCTGGTTGCTTTCGTAGTTGTTCCACTACGTTTTACTCGCTATGTCTCAAGAACTTCAGAAATTCTTTGGCCTAGGCCTCAGTTACCGGCTCATTCATCTTTGGGGGAGGTTCTTCTCCATATATATGCGTGGGGCTAACTGCTATATTCTTTCCCTTATCTGTTTCATCTGCTTTCAAAGCCTCAGAGGAATAACATCTGCCGCTCCTTGTGAAATGGCCCGCCTCACCAACATTTACATCTCTCTGGCTTTGTTGGTCTTTTAGCGTAGGCTCTTTTATCTGACCATATTCTAGTTTTCTGGCGTGGTCACATTTATAGCATAATTCCAGGGGGTTTGCCGCCTATCCTTGAATGGGAACGGGGATGGTGCTGAAATGATGATCCTGGGACTTATCTTTTTAGTTTCTCCTTGGGAGGCACCTGCATTCCCTGGCCTGGGAGAGATGATAAAAGGTCTATCCTTCCCGTATTTAGATTTGGGGCTATCCGTCATATGTACGTCTGACCCCTTCTTTCCCACGGGCTCCTCGAAGAATTCTATTTGCTTTTCATTCATCAATTGTTGTACCAATCTCTTGAACTCATCGCACTCTTGGATGTCATGCCCTTCATTCTGGTGGAATTCGCAATACACTTCACATCCCTTCTGCCTTATTATCATGCCTTTGTCGATCGCACGGGCCATGCATAACTGTTGAAATACCCATCGTAAAGGAGATTTGATTTCTGACACATCATCCTTAATCCTCCTGGTAAAGTATTCTTCAATAACATTTACTCCTCTGCTCCCATGATTAGGCAGCGGGTTAGTAGCTACACTTGGTTTTTCAAACTTCAATATCCCAG
The DNA here is from genome assembly GCA_019671005.1 of Hibiscus mutabilis. NCBI lineage: Eukaryota > Viridiplantae > Streptophyta > Magnoliopsida > Malvales > Malvaceae > Hibiscus > Hibiscus mutabilis. Next base: position 35,516,477 of record CM033719.1, on the reverse strand, counting down.
AATCGATTAAATTCTGCACAAGTTTTTTGAAGGCAAGGCAGTTCTCAGTGGGATGTCCAGGGGCACCGCCGTGATAGTTTCAACGCGCGTTCAGATTATACCAAGAAGGGAAGGGTGGCTTGAAAGGAGTAAAGATGTATGGACGGACCAGGTCCGCTTCATACAACTGGGAATAAAGCTCTGAGTACGAAACAGGTAGGGGAGTGAAAGTTTTCCTCTCTTTCTCTTTTCTGGAGGTTCTCTCCTCTCTTTGATTCGAGTTTTGTATTTTTCCCACAGGTGCTTGTGGCTGTGAGACTGTAAAGTTCTTCGGGGTGGTGTAAGTGCTGGTGGCGTTTACTTCATTCCTCTTGCTATATTTCCAAGACCCTTCCCCGCTATCAATTCTACCACTCTTAATTGCCAATTCAAGGGACTCCCCAGTCCAGATTAAGTCGGCAAAACACTGTGCCGTGTTATTAATGAGGCGATCAAATAGTTCCCCTTTCATGGTATTAACAAATAACGGCGTAATTTCATGTTCCGGGAGGGGTGGCTGAATTTGGGCGGCCACTTTCCGCCACCTTTGCGCGTATTGCCGTAGACTTTTGTTGGACTTCTGCCCCATATTTTCCAACATAATTCTACTGGGGGTCATATCTGTTACATGATTATATTGCTCAGTAAATGCTCTTGACAGATCTTTCCATGTCTTAACATTTGTCTTGCTCAACTGGGTGTACCACCGTAACGCTGCTCCAGTTAGGCTGTCCTGGAAACAATGGATTAGTAGCTTTTTGTCCTTAAGGTAGGCCGCCATCTTTCGACAGTACATTGTTATGTGTGCGGAAGAACACGTGGTTCCATCGTATTTGTCGAACTCTGGTGTTTTAAATTTTGGCGGAAGGACAAGATCGGACACCAGACTTAAGTCGCTAGCGTCATTTCCAGATTCTTCCATAGATTGTAACGTTTTAAATTTTTCCTCCGTGAGGCGAAACCTCTCCTCCCACTTTTTCTCTACCTCTGTCCTGATCCTTTCGACCATATTCAGGTCTGACACCTCCTATTCATAGAGCGCTTCAGTGTCGAGGGGTTGAGTTTCAGGTACCCCTATTTGAAGACTAGCTGACATTCTTGCAGGGTCGATATACACCTTTCTAGCCGGGTTTGGCGCAGTTGGTTGAACCTTGTAGTGAACTGGGGTACCCTCTGGTTCTTGAACGATTTCTCCTTCCACTCTTTTTCCAAGACTCTTAGCCAACAATACAGTTATGTCGGATACTATCGATGCTTGCGACTGAGCAATCTGGTCACTGAGGCTTCTTTGAGTCTCTTCAAGCCTAGCCTCGAGCTCTCTCTGCCCCTTTTCTATACTGATTATCATGTCTTCCATGAGCTTGCTTTATAATCGGGTAAGGTATGGATGATGAATGATTGCGGGTTAGCTTCTATTTTCACACACACACTCTGAAACAATATTCACAACATTAATATGGTTGCAAGAAAGATAAATGCATGTATAATGATGTGAATGTCATGATGCAATGCAAGAATGTATGCAGATAAGGTACTGTTTCCGCTGGTAATCACCCTTTTGAACTACTTCCACGGGAATTAAAGGGTCTAAATTACAATAGAGTTCGTATTACAAAATGAAGATTCCTAATACAAAAGAGCTAAATACAACACAAAGCCCTATAGATAAGCCCTAGCTCTATCTCCTAATTTTCCAATTGCCCTCAGCAACTTGATGAACCTGGGAGCTTCTTCCATTTCTGGGACGATGAAAGGTCGGAGTGTTTCGGCCTCGACAACCAAATCATTCACATGCCTGGCGACTCGCTGTATGTCCACTATCAAGTTTGCGTAATATTGGTCTCTATCCTGTACCATCCGGGCAGTGTCACGCAGTCTCCTTTGCCAATAACTGTCCCTTTCGGCTATAGCCTCCTCAAATACATTAATTATTTCCTTATAATCTTCAACAGTTGCTTCAAGGGACTTAATTCGGGCTCTTAACATGCCTACTTCGCGCTCTCTTTCTTGTAGCTCAGTGAAGCCATTTCTCTGGCAGTACGTTCGAAGGGAGTGTTCTACCTCTACCACCTTTTCTGTCAATTCGTTATTTTGACTTCGGCTTTGATCCAGACTTTGAATAGTATCATCGTACAACTTTTGCATTTCTAATAGTCTATTCCGGCTACTCATGGACTTTCTCTTCCATACGGTGACATTTTCCCTCTCATGATTGACTGCTTATTTTCCCTTGCTGATTTCTTGCTTGAGTCTTTCCTTTTCTTGGTCAATGACCTTCTTGGAGGACCGTTTTTCTTCCTCCATAGCCGACCGACAGCTTTCTATCTCCTTCTCGATCGCTCTCTTGCTGATTTCTCGTTCTTCTTCCACCAAACGGATACCATTTATTCTTTCTTTTTCCACAGCTATGAAATGCCTTCGGCCGGCTTCCTGTATTTTTGCTTGTAGTAGAAGGGCATCTTTTTGATAAAGAGCGTTCTTGTCGCTCAAATCTGTATTTAATTTCTTCAACTGCCTAATGATCCCGTCCTGCTCGTCAACCTCTAAGCTTGACTTATAGAGCTCGCTCGCATGTTGAGTCTGTTGGATGTCCATTTTCCTTTTAATTTCTTTGAGTTCATTCCGTAAGATGTCAGTTTCAGACGGTACCACCCTTGTAAGCTCCTCGAGTGACACTTCTGGTCCTTGATCAGATTCGGGAATCATATCGTTTACCCTCAAACGTCTCCAAAGATCGTAGTCGGGGGTGGTCATGTACTCGGTGTCTCCTTCCACCCTAATCTGGTAACAATGGTCCCAAGCCCTCATGATAGTCTGAACTTTCTCTTTGAACTCCCCTTTGAAAAGAAATTCAGTTCGGCTTAACCCGGCGGTGTTGGGAATGAACTGTCGTGATCCGAATTGTCGGGACACCAGAAGCGGAACACAAGCAATCCCTCCATGCAGTCCCAACATCATCAGCCAATTGAAATCACCACAACTATATAAAAAGTAATTAACTCTACCGAGCCACGAGACACACCATACTATGTCCTCGCCTTGGATGTTCCTGAAGAAACTAGCCCATTTTCTTGTTTTCAAGTCCTTTCGCCACTCTTTTGTTAAGTATTCCCGTAAAGGCGAAAAACCTTGGAAGGATATCCCTGGTAGAACCCTCGTCGGCATCTTCCACATGTGGCTCTGAATCCATACCTGTAACAGTTGTGCGCATCCTCGAAAACGCCCTTCTTCGTGCTTCCGACTGGCATTTAAAGAAATAAAGGTCTCGGCCAAAATAGCTGGTACTGGGTTTGCTCGCCGTTTTATCCGCTCAAACAAATCTAGAATGGCCACATCAATGTTTCCCAGAATTCTTGGAAAGATCACCAATCCATATATTCCCAAGGCAAGCATGTCTAACTTTTTCTCCTCATCTGGATGTGCAGGTAGGATGTCTCGAATGTTTTCCCATGTGAATACTATACTATCTCCTCGAAGTCGGATCAAGCCATTGACCCAATCGTCGCTCATTCCGGTAAAGGTTTTGAGCTTGGAAGTGTAATTCTGATTCCTCAGAGGTTTTGCGTAGATCCAATCTTCCTGAACATTTTTATGATTAAGAAGAGCGGTGTATTCTTATACTGTGGGCATCATGTCCTATCCATTGAAGGTGAAGCAACAAAAGGCAGGATTCCAGAACTGATAAATGGCTCGGAGTAGGGGCTGGTTGACCCGAATGTACATCAACTGTGCAATGTCACCATAACTATCACGGAACCTATCTTGTAATCTCTGGTCCCATTCTTCCCAGATACTTAGAAGATCCCCTAAGTTGTTCTGTTGAAGGCTCACATAGGTGTACCCGGCTATCACGCGCTCACTTGGTAAACTGTCCCCTTGGGCCTTCTGGTTGACTTCTGACCAATGTCTAACAGACAAGTTGAGTTCCTCTTTTCTAAGACACCTTTTTTCCATGGTGAAAGACTTTCTGATCGGGTAAACCACTTGATCCAGTACCTTTATGTAATGCGGATGTAATAATGCATGAAAAAAATAGCAAAAAAAAGGAAACAAGTCAGTACCAGATAGAATTAATAAATGCACAAATAAAATGACAAATTAAATAAGGTAAACAAACAAAAACAAAAAAAAAACCCTATTTATCCCGTCTAAAACACCTAAGGTTATCCGCATGGCTCTAAAGTGGTGGTTTATATATGTTCTCTACATGCAGTGTTGGTGCTAAGAGGTACCCGAATTATCCTTGTTGTCCTCTACTAAGAGTAGCAAGGCCCCCGATCATCACCCATTATAGGCTCCTTTCAAACGGGTTCAATTCAGGGGGACCCATTCGCTTATGCCTGCACGAAGGAACGATATCCTTACGAAAGCATAAGGTACTCGAGCCCCGAAGGTACTTGCTAGTCCTACACGGGAGAACAATATCTCCACGAAAGCATTAGCGTTTTCCCCCCACTTAAAAACGGGTTTATATGCCAAATTTTAAATGCGTTAAAATAAACGCGCAATTACAACCGAATATTAATTTAATAGTCACTTTAATCCGGAACTTCTAATATTATTAAAGCGGTAATTATTTGAAAAAGCTTGACTCTCTTTATTTTGTTAAAAACAAAAAATAGTCCCCAGCGGAGTCGCCATCTGTAGCGATGTCTTTTTTTCGCTAAAAAAAAGAGTTTTCGAAGTGTTTGTGATTTTTCAGATATAAAACGTTTATTCCGTGGGATTTTTTTAAAACCGCATTTTATTAAAAATTGGAGTCGCCACCGGCCACTTAGGTAGGTCGGACACCATAAAACCAGAGATTTAAAAAATTGTTGGGTTCGGTAGTCGGTTACGGATGGGGAAGGATTAGCACCCCCACACCGCCCAAAATTGGTACTTTAATAATTACCGCTTCGTTAATATTAGACCTTCCGGATTAAAGTGACGATTAGTTTAAAATTCGGTTATAATTGCGAATAAATTTTAAAGGCCCCGTTATCCGAGAGTAAACGCCCAACCACTATCACTACGCGTCATCGCCCCGTTTACGCTCGGATAAAAGGGCACCGCATTGACAATTTATATATTTCATTATGCAACCGTAGTGAACAAAATATTAAGCATGGCCAATAATTAAAATACAGTAAATATTCACATAATAAACTATTAACAGAACATAAATAAAATACTAATCTAAAACATACATGCATATAAATTATCCCTACTCATGACTAAAAATAAACCTAACATGTCACAATTACAAGGCATGGAACACAAACACATATTACAAAAATGTACATATTACAATAAGACACATTGTAACATACGTAAAATATAGCATTATACATGACCAAGAAAATATACCAACACACAGCCTAAAAGCAAAGAAAACATGCAATACATACTGAAATATAAAGCAGGTTGTGTTCGAGGCAACTCAAATATCAATATAATATGCGTGGTACGAACAACCGAACAAATGCATAAAGATACATAATCATCATAAACTTAACACACATATATATGTAAACATGAAAATACGAAGCATATACGAGGGATATATGAAAAGGCAAAAAGCTAAATCAACATACACGATTATAATAAACGAACATGAATATTTACATGGAATCAGGACCGAAATGAAAAGAAATAAACATCAGGACCAGAAATTAAAGGACAATAATATGCGATTTAGGGACGAAAATGCAAGCAGGACCGAACTTGAAAGGACTGAAACTGTAATTGGACCAAGGGGCAGACCCGAAGTGAAAATTTCAAAAACACGGTGGGACTAGTGAGGTAATTTTGCCATTTAAAAACTGATTCAATTTAATTTAGGGACTGGATTGCAAGATTTTGATATAAGAGGGGGACCAGAGTTGTAAATATCCCCTGCGGCGAGACAAAAACAAAATTATCGAAAACGCGGGAGGATTTATTACAGAATTTCACCATTTCACGAAATAAAAACACCTATAAAACCCCTTTTTTCGGCCCAGACTCGAATTTTTCCCCATTTTCATTCAATTTCAGTTTTTATAATAAACCAACCCTCTCATTTTCTCTCGACCATCCCCCCTGAACCTATAATGAACCCAGAAACCGGCGACTTTTCATCGTCCCTTCCGCCGCCGGTCGCCGCTAGCCGGTGCCGGCGAACCAAAAGAAACACCCAAAACCAACCTCTTTTCAAACCGAACCCAAATCTGAACTTAGATTTACACTAGGACTCACCCTTTTGCCTAGATCTAAGCAAATGCGAAATGAAAAAAGGTTTTTTTGTTTATGTTTAGCCGAAACGAAACCAAAAGGGACCTCCCGCTCCCTTCAGTTCACCATGTTCGGCTTCGAAAAGCCAAAGAGGCTTGTTACTGGTGAGGGGAGATCCACAGACGACGAGGGTAATAACTCTAAACCCCTTTTTTGTTATCACTATCACTACGTATCTTTTCCTTTATGCATGCAAAGAAGTAAGAAAAGAAAAGAGCGTTACCACTGAAAACTTGTTGCCTTTTTTGTTATTTTTTTCTTTCCGATTACAACTGGACTGCCTTACAATTACTTGTTTCATACATATATCCCTGTCTCTTTGGTTTGGTAACAAGTAATATAATCTATTTTTTTAGATCTGAGCTGACACTGACATAGTCTCTCTTTTTTTGTGTTGTTCTGATATGTCTGAACGCGGTGGTTGGAGACCGGCATGGTGGAAGCATGGTGGCGGTGTGGGGGAGTTGTCTTCGGCCAGAGGCGTTCTCGGCCGTTGGATTAGATCCGATCTAACGGTCGGGATAGCTTGAAGGATGAAACCTCGATCAGTGAAACGGCTCTAGATCGTGACACGTGGGGCTCAGCAGTTGAGGGGTTATAGCGCGTGGGACTCACGCACGCGTGGGATATCAAAGAGTCCGCTCGTGGACCGCACGCGCGGGTGGCATTCGAACCGTCCAGACGTGTAGTTCACGCGGCTGGCTAGATATTTACCCTTCCTTGATCGTGGCCGTTGGATCCACATTTTGATCCAACGGCTCCTAGTTATCTGCACAAAGATAATAATTAGGGTTAAATGGGGTCTTGTGCTTGGGCCAACCGGGCCTTGTATTATTATTTTTTGTAATAATATGGACATTTTAATTTAAGTGGGCTTTCTATTATTTTTCCAGTTTTGTCCATACATATTAATATATTAATATAATAGTAAATACAAATACATACATACTTACGTATACATACATACAATTGTGATGAAATACGTTCACACGTACATATACTTAATAATAATACATGCAACACTTATTCGTATATATTCAATAATAACAAGGACACTAATAATAGACACATGCAAACACATATAGACCTACTCATATACTAACATACATTTGTACGATACTCCTAACATAAATATAACCATATTATACGTATATTAATAGGTACGTAATACACCATATCAATACATGCATACCCTCACACTTATATCATTATGTAATATACTAACATATACACGCGCACACCTATATGTAATCATGCACTAATATGTTAATATGATACTTATAGGTTAGATAAAAATGAGTGATTACACATGCGATATGGAGCAATTGACACTGGTGTCGTATCCACAAAAACCTCAATTCCAAACTCTACTTCATAATCGGGTGGCAACCCCGGCTATTCTTCTAAAAACTTATATACCGTACAAATAACTTGCACCCTCAACTCCTTTGAACCAGGATTCATAACGTAGGCCAAGAAAGCTTGACATCTAGAATCCAACAGTCGTCTCGTTTCCAAAGCCGAAACAACATTAGACAAGAACTTAGCATTTTCACCTACATCCACCACCTCAAAATCATCCGATAACCTCAAGGATATCTGTTTGGTCTCAAAATTCACCACAACCCTATGCTCGATCAACTAATCCATACCCAAAATCACATTAAAAGCATGGAATGGCAACTCCATTAAATCCACGGCAAACTCATGTCCCTGAACCATCAGTGTACATCTACAATATAACTTCCTAACCACGACTGTCTCTCCAAGAGAACTAGTCAGTCTAACACCTACATTAAGAATTTCAACAAGTATATCAAGAAACTGTGCATGCTCACTCAAGATGTATGAATGGGTGGAACCAGAATCAACCAACGAATACAACGGTAAAGACTGTAAGGAGAATGTACCTGCAATCACATTGGTGTCATTGCGACCCTCACGGTGTGCATACACCCTAGCTGGTCTACCTCCCTCAGGTTGGATAGCAACGGTATGAGCCACAGTCCTATGCCCACCATATCTGTGCTGAAACGGCCCGCTGCCACGATCATACCCCCTCTACGGAACAACAACAGGTGCAACACCCTTCCCACCTCCAACCAAAAAGGGATAATCATGCCTCAGATGGTCACCAGACCCATATCTCCAACAAGCATTAGCCACCACAGCCGCAGGTGCTTGACCCTCTCTGGCCAAACGCGGGCAATCTCACCTCAAATGATCACGCAATCCACAAGCCCAACAGGTATTGTGCGGAGCCCTAACCTGGGTACCCTACCCCTGCGCTCCATGACCAACAACACCTCGACCACGCCTCGGCTCAGGGTGGTACCTCCTATCACAATGTCTCTTGGCCTGACCACCGCCAAAACTGGAATCAGCCACTCTCTTACCAGAGCTAAAGCCTGGTGACATTATATACATGTACGCATTGTAATCTTAAGCGTACAAAATAGTTAGTTTCTTTAAAACTCACATTACATACATGTACATGACCACTAGACATCAACCATAATTTAAGATGTACATACCGTGATTACTAATGCAACTTGATTTCCAACTTAATAGCTCATTCTTGCCATTCTATGTGGGAGAACCTACGTGTGAAATAACACACGCTAAGTACGAACATAGTGAGGCAATAATCTTATTTAATAAACATAAAGTAAAATATTACTTATCATATGATATCATAACAAGTTCTCTACCTAAAATAGAGCAGTACTATCAAGGTTTCCATAGTCACTAGATTTTCCTGAGCATGTCATAAGTTTCTAACTTACTCATGGTTCCAATACTCTATCATCATAAATAAGTCATATACATGATATGTTTCGTATACATAACATAATTCACATACATGGTATAATTCACCTAAGTAACATTATACACATACATGACATGATTCATATACATAACATTATTCATATACATGACATGATCCATTTATATAACAAGATTCTTATACGTGGCATATTTCATTTGCATGACATGATTTTCATACATGGCATGATTCATATACATGTTTTCATTAATATACGTGACTTAATTCATATACATAACATGATACGTGTACATGTCATAATTCATATATATATGTGACATACTTTGTATACTTGGCATAATTCATGTACTTGGCAGGATTCATATACTTGGCATAATTCATATACATGTCATGATTCATATACGTGGCATGATTCATATACTTGACTTATTCCATATACATAGCATGGTTTATATTCATGACATGTTTCATATACGTAACATGATTCATTTATATGACATGCTTCATTTACGTGACATGATTCATTTACGTAACATGATTCTTTTATCATTGCCCAAAGTATGCTATATGAGATCGAGGCACGTGAGTCATCTTGAAATGACATCCTAGTGTCAAACGTGAGCGTGAAGATGAGTACGTAATCGAGGATGCTCTTTGCTCCCCATAAACATGAAGCACCTCGACAATGCACTCGAGCATAGTGGGTGTGGATCCCTAGGGTGCATGTGACACAATCATTTTGTCACAATATCTTTTTGATAACATGAACATGAGGGTGCAGCTGCTAAAGACTCTATGGCATGCCAACTATACCATGTACTCTCATACTCAATACTTGGGCATTACTTTCTTCATCAACTCAATATCATAATTAATCATATAAATAGACATTTCATATTTCATGTTCCATTATAAATAGTCATGGCAAACATAGATCATCATCATTTACGCAACTAATCATTCGTACCTGGTATTCCATCAATCTTGCCATGTCGAGCAATGTAATATATCACGTATTATAGAGAGATACAATGCCATTTTCAACACAATGAAATCTTATAGAAATGCAATATCATTTTATTTTAAGGTCGACTACTCGCAAGTCTCCTAATTGCATTTTAAAACATATAAATGCACTCACCTGGGCCATGAATAGTATGCCTCACTAAGCTTACTCAAGGTTATTATCTTTCTTTTTATCACTTGTTCTCTTTCGATCTCTTTTAGAACTGTATAAGACCAATCGAACATATACATTATCATTCTCGTGTTCGACTTAAATCTAACATTGTTAACTTGATTCTTAAACATAGCTATTCGAATATAAAATTTTTCTGAAAATTTCCCCAATATTCTTCAAAGGTGCCGAATTAGTCCCTAGGTCCTTAGTGACCAATTTTTACATTAAACAATTGTTCAAACCCATTTTTGAACAATTTCCATAACTTAGTACTGATTTTGGACTATTACCTTTTAGTCCTCAAACTTTATAAAAGTGACATTTTGGTCACTACATGGATTTTGTACATTAAATTAATGTACAATTAAACCTTTCACTTAATTCTAACATCCTTATACATTTTCCCTTAACTTCCAAACTTTATTCAATTTAGTCCATAATCAATCTTTCTTTCCGAATTTCGTCCTTTATGTTTCCTTTCTTAACATTCCAATTCTTCAACTTTCATAACACGCTTAAATCTTCAATTCTATAAATTTTCTATAAATTCAAGACCAATCCCTAACTTTTACTAAATTGCCGAATTGGTCCTTGAATTTTCAAAAATTTCATTTTGGTCCCTAATCACCAATTCAAGCTATTTTCACCATAATTCAATGATTCCCGTGCTAAAATAAAATTTACAATAATTTCCCTTAAATTTTTCCAATTTTTGAAATGGTCCCTAACTTTACAACTTGGGAAATTATTCAACATATCATCAAAATAGGTCTCCTAACATCGTAATTCAATCAATTTCATCCTTAATTTAGCTTTCTAACCAAACCCCCCAAATTTTAGGGTTAGGTTTATGATCTCTAACATGGGTTTATCCAATTTCAACCTTAATTCCATGTTTAAATCATCAATTCAACTATCTACTAGTCTAATTCCATCATCAACTTTAATTTCCACAATCACTCTTCATCCATAACATAACTCATACTTGACTTTTATCATGCAAAAATACTATCAAATTGAAGAGAATCAAGTGTAGAACAAATTACCTAAATAAACTTTGCTTGAAACTAGTCTTGAATTCTTCAAAATTTGGCTTGAAAGTTTGAAAAATTCTTTCCCATTTTGTTTTTCTTGTATTCGAACAGCAAGCTGAAGATGGAAATGATTTTTTTATCATCTTTTAACCTATTTAATCCATGTGTCTAATTAAATGAATTTTAAATTCATTTAATTAGTGAATTTACCATTTTGCCCTTTTTTATAATGGACAATATTCAATCTCATTAAAATCAATGGCCATGATTTAATCCATGAGTAAATCTTCTTCCAAAATTACCCTTAAAGTTTCAAAATATTTCAAAAATGCCATCCATGGCAAATGTCCAATTTGCCCTCCAACTAGACTTTATTTACTAACAATACTTCAGAATTGTCATTCCATCACCATCTAACTAAATCTAGTTAGAATCCAACCAAATGTAATAAAATATTCATAAAATAATATTTTATGAAGTTTCTATAATCCTTAGAACTGTCTTTAAAATTTCAATTCGATCCGTTATACCGATATCCATAAAATACTTCTACTGCGATTTTACCTTTTCCGAGCTATTAGATTTATTCCGAAAATTCTATATTTCCATATTCAGAAAATAAACTCTATTTTCCCATAAAAACTTCCTTTTTTCAAGGACTTAGACTGAATTATCCTAACTCAGTCTATTATTCCAATAATTATCGAAAATCTTCATAGAATAAAATTTCTCTTAGAATTCCTTTATCGATAATCCATACGAATTTTCTCTACTTTTATTGAGTCCAAAATATCGATCAAAAACACTTTTATGGGATCTTCTCAGAGGTCACCCATCCTAATATTTCCCTGGCCTATGCACACTTAACATTTTTATTCGATCCAAATTCGAAAATATAAGCCTCGTATGAAAAATCCGATAAAACAGAAATACCACTCTTGGGGTGATCTATCATTTAAGGGGTTAAATTACCTAACTTTTTAAAATTACACTTGGGTCCCTAAACTTTTCCAAAGTTTACACTTTAACCCCTAAATTTTCAAAAATTACATTTTAGTCACTATGCAAGAACTGGGATATTACAATTCCTCCCTCTTAAGAAAATTCGTCCTCGAATTTTCAACGTTTACCCGTTTCAAACAATCTCATATATTGCTTATTTATTCTATCTTCAATTTCCTAAATGACTTTCTCTACTTTGTGATTTCTCCAGAGGACTTTAACCAGTTGAATTTTCTTGTTCTTTAATTCTTTGACTTCGTATGCTAGGATCTTCTCTGGTTCTTCTTTATACGCCAAACCTAGTTGTAGTTCAACCTCCTCAGAAGTAATTACATATGAAGAATCCGATAAATACCTCTGAAACATGAATAGGTGAAACACATAATGAGACTGGTTCCTATCTGGAGGTAAAGCCAACTGATAAGCCATTGGTTTCTTTCCTTTTAGAATCTCATATGGCTCAATAAATCTGGGACTAATCTTTTTGCTTCAACCAATAAATCTGGGACTAATATTTATACTTCAACCAAACGTAAAACCTTCTTCCAAGGTGAAATCTTTAAAAACACTTTTTCTCTAACTTCATATTCAATATCCATTTTCTTTTTATTTGCATAGGCCTTTTGTCAGTTCACGGTGGCCTTAAAATTTTTACTGAATAATCTTTACTTTATTCTCCATGTCTTGTGTTAAATCAACTATTCCAATGTTTGAGTTATTCTGAACATTTCTATCTTGTAACCCAAACCGGTTTAGAGAAATTCGGTATTTTTTCATATACCATCTTGATACTTGCTTGATAATTATTGTTATAAGCAAATTCAGCCAAAGATAAGTACCTTTCCCATGATCCCGCAAATTCAATTACACAAACTTGTAACATATCCTTCATAATCTGTATGATCCGCTCAGATTGCCCATCTGTTTGCGGATGAAAAACTGCACTAAATTTAATTTAGTACCTAAAGCTTCAAACAACGTACCCCAATGCCTGGAACTAAACCTTGGGTCTCTGTCTGACACTATCGATGTTGAGACACCATCTAGTCTTACTGTCTCTTGAACATAAAGTTTTGCATATTTATCCAGTGAATAATCCATTCAAACTGGAATAAAGTGAGCAAACTTGTCAAACAATCCATCATGACTCACATTGAATTCTTTTTACTTGATTTAGTTGACAATCCCGTTTTAAAATCCATTGCTACTCATACCCATTTCCATTAGGGAATAGAGATAGACTGCAAATCTTTGAATTGATTCAATAAAATTAACTTTAACTAACATTCTGTTGTTAAGGAACCATCTCGTCCCACAAACAACTGTACTTTCATCATGCGCAAAGCATATAATGTCTTTCGGCTAAGAGCATCTGTGACTACATTAGCATTTCCAAGGTGGTAGTTGATAACCACATCACAATCCTTTTAAAAATTTAAACCACCTTCGTTGTCACAGATTCAGATCCTTTTGGGTCATCAGATACTTTAAACTCTTATGATCCGTGTAAAATGACACTTTTCACCATATAAATAATGTCACCAGATTTTTTTTAAACAAAAATCATACCTGCCATTTCCAAATCATGTATTGATTAGTTCCTTTCATAAATTTTGAGTTGCCTTGATGCATAAGCTATGACATGACCTTCTTGCATCAACACGCAACTTAAACCATAAAGAAATACATCATTCTTTAGAGTATATTCTTTTCCTGGTTCTGGTTGAACTAGAACTGGTGCTTCAAACCGTGCTTCCTTTAATCTTTCGAAACTTTCCTGATACTTTTCTATCCATGCAAATGGAATACCTTTTTATAACAGCTGGATAAGAGGCATAACAATGATGGAAAAATTCTGCACAAAATGCCTGTAATATCCAGCTAATCCCAAGAAACTCCGAACTTCAAAGACATTTCTCGGCTCTTCCCATTCAACAATATAGAGCCTTAGTACGAGCCTTAGAGGCTATGGTTAATAAAAAAATTTAACCCGTAACGCCCATACCAACACTGGCACCTGCACCGGTAAGGACGACGATTGTTAAGGAGCTTAAGAAGTTAGGAGCTCCTGAATTTAATGGAGAAAGTGGTCCAATAGCAGCCAACTTAGGGCATAAAGATGTCAAAGTCATCTTAGAGGAGTTAAACTGCAAAGATGCTAAGGAGTTTGAAGAAACTTTGTTGAGGGAGCATGCTCATATTTGGTGGTTTAATGCTAGAGAGTTGGTACTTGTTGAAGAAGTGATGTGGAAATTCTATTAATAAGTGTTTAAAGCCAAGTATATTGGCGACCAGTTAACAGAGAGAGATGTTGCAGCAGTTCGTAAGTTTGAAAAAAGGTACTCGTACTGTCTACGAGTACGAGCTAGATTTTAATAGATTAAGTCAGTATACAGCTGATTTGATTACCGACTGAAAAGTCCCCATGAGAATGTTTTATCAAGGGGTTTCACCTAAGGCCTAAAGAATTGTTGTTAGGTATGAGTGTAACCCCCTCGACCCAGCCTAGACGCCCGAACGAGTTGAGAGTGCTACATTAGGTTTGCCGAAGCAAACCGGAGAAAGGTTACGAAAAGTCGGTCCATTTTTTCTTTTATGTTATCTAAATGAAAATTAATATTGCTACATGATCATACTCGCAGCAGGTAAGTTCTCGAATGAAACGAGTCACAAAAGACAATCAATTGCATCATATTCAAAATTGGGGACTAAAATGTAATTACTTTAAATTACAAGACCAAAATTGAATTTAAGGTTATCAATCCTCAATTAGTCCATTTATAAACCAACATGATAAATTTCAGGTCAATTTAGTCATCCCAATTCATACAAATGCATTCCCAAGACTCAAGGACCAAAATGAAAGAACCAAAAACCATCAAGATTCCAAAATAACCAATTTAACGGGTGCCGGTACGCGGGCTAGTGTTTCAATACGCCCTTATGTTTTCAAAAACTCAGAATCCAATAGTTAAAACCCATACCGAAATGCTTGATTGCGTATCGAAATGCCTGGCAAAAAAGTTTATGACCGTATCGAAACACTTGCTCGAGTACTAAAACGTTAAGCCTAGAAAGGCAGGCCCGTATCGAAATACCCTCCTGCGTATCGAAACGCTATGCCTGAAATGGCCTAGCTGTACCGGTATGGGGACACCTGTTTCGGTATGCCTGGACCTATAATGACATTTTTAGCTGGTTTTTCACACAAGACTAGATGCATTTAGGTCCTAGCAACTTGCATACAAACATATAAGCATCCAACATCACATTTAACGACCTTGCACCAAGGTTTAACTACAACACAAGATTATGCCACCAAAAGATTGATCTAGAGGCATGTTCCCCATAGCTCACCCCCAAGCATACCAAGATACTCAATTAAGCATTTACCAGCAAGAACACCATACCAACAATACATCAATATCATACTCAACAGGATTAGCTCATCAAAGCATGTCGTCCAAGAAAAACTATCTAGATGCTTACCTAGGTAACCGTAAAACATCAACCATACGTAACAATGCACGATATGCGAAACATCAACAATCAAGCTCCAAAATCACAGCATTATACATGCGTAAAACTAGGGAAAACTGAATTACAACACCTAAAAATCCATGGCGAACATATTGCCTTATTAACTGGAAACTAAAACCGAGTTCATACTCAAATAGTCTTGTCTTTGGATCACTTAATACTTGCCTTTTCTACCTCCAAACTTTAATGCTATGCATCATTAGAGAAAAGAGAGCGTGAGCACACATGCTTAGTGAGGATGCTCTTAAAATAATGATGCATTAAATCCCTTGAAAACCAACACTTGTTTTCACACCATGCTTACGACCTAAGCAAGTTCCAATGATTCCAATTCAAAACATGCATATCGACCATATGCAAAACATTATAAACCACATGCTTAAGTCCCCAAAGCATTATATATACAAAACCATGCTTAAATTCCAAAGCATAAATCAATAGGTTGAACAAAAGAACTTTCACATATTGGCAATTATAGTGACCCCGGATAGTCAACCACTATCCTTGATTAGCCGACCTCTAATCTTTAGTTGACCGATCGTTAACTTTACACATCGGATACACAGATCTCCCTTAATGACCGACCATCATTAAGACTACCCCATGCCGACCGCATGATTTAACAACATTGCATACCGCAAGTTTTACATCAACAAGACTACGCCATGCCGACCGCATGATTTAAGAACCTTCCCGACTGCAAGTTTTACATCAACAAAGGAAACCAACCATTCAATCCGAGTGATAACAACATAGTCTGAGTAGCCAACCACTATACCTCAAGGACCCTTAACCCCGATCGATTTTTAATCATATTATAGTGCACTTTATCCTATGGCATTCCAACTATATCCAAATGTTTTCTCACCTTGTCACATAGCCAATATATCATTTAGAAAACCATTTACTCACTGTTTTATAATGCATTACACAAAATCCCCACATATGAAAATCACATTGCCATACCAATATCACAATCCCGACCGAAATAAAAACCAATGCTCACTAGCATTTAATACACTTTTATACCACTGCATATTTACTCAAAATCATGCATTTACAGTAAGTAAAAATAAACCATGTTTACGACCAAAACATGAATTACACATGCTCATATCCGAACCGATATTAAAGAGCAAAAGAGGGAAACTTACTTTCTAGCTTAGGTAAGTGTTTCAAACTTATCCTAAACTCCCAAAACCACTTTCAAACATTTGAAAGACTTTTAAGACCGTTTCTACTCACCAATTTCACTTCGCCTTGCTTGCTACCACGAAACAAGCTGCCGGCAAGCCTCAAACCACCTCAAGATGCTACGCCTTGATTTTCCCTGTTTTGGCCACACAAAACCAGAGGAAACATGCATTAAAATGCATCCAACACTCTATTTCAACTCAAACTCCCGTAGCTCTCAAGATTCCCACTCAAAACTCATCCAAAACTTACCGAAATCAACCTCAAACACTACTCAATCCTAACCCAGCCATAATATAGCGATTCAAAACATCAAGCTTCATCAATTAATGTCTAAAAACTCATTTCCAACATCCTTTTACTTCCAGCAATGATTAAACAAATTAAACACCCCAAAACCCTTAACTAACAACCTAACAATTAGAGATTCAACCAATTTCAAGACTCTATCATTAAAAACAACTTATCCACATTATAATACATCCAAAATAAGATTGAAATCAATCCACAACACTATAAAAATAGATCCAAATAGAAAATCACAAAATCCTTCAATTAAACCTCATTTAAACTAAATCCATAATTAATTAATCAGAACCTACTATAAAACATATATAAAGAGCCAAGAACTTGGGAATTTCAGTAAAGAACCTTTCATTAGAGGAGAAGAATGAAACTTACCTCCAATGAATGAGTTTCCCCTTAATTGGATGGTTTTTGCTCTTGAAGAACAAAGAAATTCAATGATTAAACAAATTAAACACCCCAAAACCCTTAACTAACAACCTAACAATTAGAGATTCAACCAATTTCAAGACTCTATCATTAAAAACAACTTATCCACATTATAATACATCCAAAATAAGATTGAAATCAATCCACAACACTGTAAAAATAGATCCAAATCGAAAATCACAAAATCCTTCAATTAAACCTCATTTAAACTAAATCCATAATTAATTAATCAGAACCTACTATAAAACATATGTAAAGAGCCAAGAACTTGGGAATTTCAGTAAAGAACCTTTCATTAGAGGAGAAGAATGAAACTTACCTCCAATGAATGAGTTTCCCCTTAATTGGATGGTTTTTGCTCTTGAAGAACAAAGAAATTCAATGAGATTTTTGGAAAACAAATTGAGAAATCATTTAGCAAATCAATGAGTTAAGAAATTAAGATCATTACCTTAAATCTCTGATGGAAAAAAGAGTGTTTGGCTGAGAGTGTTTTGAGATAAAATGTGAGAGAAGAAAAGTTATGTCAAAATATGTTTTAAAAGATATAACCACCATTTAACTAAATCATCTTTAATTCTTTTAATTAAAACCTTATTAAAATAATCAAAATTAAGGGAATACTTAGATTAGACCAAATGGTAAAATAGTTCCTTAAAGATTCTAAGTTTTGACTTTTTACAACTTTTGAAAATAGTTTTTAAACTTTGCATTTTGGTCACTAGCCAAAATGTCACCCTTCCAAAGCCTGTTTTCCAAATTTCTTTCACCAATAATTTTAATATAATAAAATATGATTTTTAAACATTTTTCCATATTTTTATCTTTTAGAAAAATATTCTCTCCCAAATCTAACTCGAATCTCTAACCCGGTTCACCAAACCATCTAACCAGCCCAAAAATTGCTAGGCCCAAAACCGGGGCATTACAACTCTCCCCCTCTTAAGAAATTTTGTCCTCAAATTTTACCTGAAGGAAAATGATGCGAAAATTGCTCCAACATATCCGCCTTGCTTTCCCAAGTGGCTTCCTCGACACCTCGATGTTGCCACAAGACTTTAACCAGTTCTATCATCTTACCACATAGAACCTTGCTGTTGGAATCAAGGATTTCCACTGGCTCCTCATCAAAGGATAAATTCGGTCTCAACTCAATATGCTCCACCGGCATAACATGCGAAGGATTCGACCGATACCTCCGTAACAGATATATGGAACACATCATGTATTTTCTCAAGCTCGGGAGGTAACTTCAACCGATAATCCATAAGACCAACCCACTCCACAATCTCATATGATCCAATAAACCTCGGACTAAGCTTACCCTTACGTCCAAACCGCATCACTTTTTTTCCATGGTGACACCTTCAAGAACACATTATCGCCTATCGCATATTCAATTTTCCTACGCTTTAAATCCGCGTAGGATTTTTGCCGACCCGTAGTCGATTTCAAGCATTCACACACAAGCTTAACTTTCTCATCTGTGTCTTTCAACACGTGTGGCAAGGAAATATGCTTTTCCCCTACCTCTGCCTAACACAAGGGCGTTCGACATCTCTGGCCATACAATGCCCCAAATGGTGCCATCTGTATACTCGCTTGATAGCTGTTATTATAAGCAAATTCCACCAACGACAAATGCTTCTCCCAGGTTCCTTGAAACTCAATAATACAACACCTTAGCATATCTTCCAAAACCTGGATAACACGCTCAGACTGCCCAACAGTCTGAGGATGATATGCGGTACTAAAACTCAACCTCGAACCCAAAGCCTAATGTAAATAACTCCAAAACCTTGATGTGAACCTCAGATCTCTATCTGAAATGATCGACTTTGGTACCCCGTGCAAACACACAATCTCATAGATAAACAAATCTGCTAGCCTGTCCAAGGTGTACGTCGTATGCACTGGCAGAAAATGTGCACACTTCGTAAACTGATCTAAAATCACCCAAATGAAATCTTTTTTAGCCGGTGTCAATGGCAACCCTGACATGAAATCCATGGTGATTCTCTCCCATTTCTACTCTGGAATTATCAACGATTGCAACAACCCAGATGAAAACTAATGTTTAGCTTTAACCCACTGACACATTGTACACTTGGACACAAACATGGGGATTTTCGAAGTGCATTTGATTTTCAGTAATTGGGATTGATTTAATATAGGTTTTGGATTTGTTTTGATGTTGATAAGTTGTTTTTATCAATAGAATCCCAAAACTCTTGAACCTCTAATTATTTAAGTTGCTAGTTTTGAGTTGTTGTGGAGATAATTGAGTTTAATCTTTGCTGGAGGTAAAGGGATGTTAGGAAAGGGTTTTGGATGTTATTATATGTTGTTTGATGGCTTGAATTGTTGTTTTATGGTTGAGTTAAGTTTTGAAAACATTTAATGTTGATTTTGGTATGTTTTAGATGGTGTCCGAGTGGGCAACTTGGGAGTTACGGGAGATTGCTGATAGACAATGGTTTGAATGCATTTATCCTTTGGTTTTATGTGTTTAAAATAGGGGATAATCAAGGTGACGAAGCTTGACGTTGTTTGGTAGCTTACCGAGAGCTTGATTCGTAATGGCAAGGAAGGTGAGGCGTATCGGTGAGTGGAAACTGGGTTTTAATGCTTTACAAAGGTTTGTATAGGTTGTTAGGTGTGTAGGGTAAGCGTGAGACGCTTACCTAAGCTCGAAAGTAATTTTCCCTTATTTTACTCTTGAATATCGGCTTAGATATGAGCATGTTGTTTGCATGTTTTGGTGATAAACATGGTATGATTTTACTTACTGGTAATGCATGATTTTGAGTACATATGCAGGGGTTTGAAAGTATATTAATTGCTATTGAGTATTGGTTTTCATTCCGGTTGGGAATGGTGTTATTGCGTTGGCAATGAGATTTGCATATGTGGTGTTTTATGAAAAGCATTGTAAAACAGTAAGTAAATGGTTTTGTAAATAATATTTTGGCTATGTGACAATATGAGAAAACAATCGGATATAGTTGGCATGCCATAGGATTGAAAGTGCATTATAAAATATAAACAAAATCGATCGTGGCCATGGGTCCTTGATGTATGGCGGTGTAACGAGGCCACTCGAACTGTTGGGAACCTCATTTAGGGATTTGCGATTTAACTAGGCAACCCAAATTGGTGGTGATCTTACGGATTAACTAGGCAAGGTCGGTATACTTGCGATTTAACTAAGCAAGATTTGAGATATCATGCGGTCTAACTAGGCATGGTATGAGAGATCTGTATATCCGATATGTGTATAGGATAGAGGTAGTCTATCCGGGTCACTATAAATGCCAATATATAAGGAAGATCATGTGTTGACTCTTGTATGAAATGCTTTGGGATTTAAGCATGGTTTGATTAAAATGATTTGGGATTTAAGCATGAAATGTTTATGATGTTATATGGAGATTATTATGTTTTGATTCGGTTGGAATCATGAGAAAATGCTTTGGTAGTAAGCATGTATTGGGAAAAGCAAGCATGTGGTTTTTAAATGAATTTTAATGTATCATTGTTTATGAGCCTCCTCACTAAGCATGTGTGCTTACGCTCTCTTTTTCCTAATGATGCAAAGCATTAAAGTACGGGCTGCAAAGGCAAGGTTTGCAAGGATCCAAGGGATAAACTACTTTTGAGTATGAACTCGGTTTATGTTTTCGGTTAATAAGGCAATGTGTTCGCCAAGGTTCTTGGGAGTTGTAACTCTATTTTTTATGGATTTTGAGTATGTTTCTATGCTGGATTTTGTGGATGGTTGATGTTGCTAAGCTTGATGTTAATACTTGTTTGTAGTTGTAGATGGTTGGTGGCTTAGGTATACCTATAGAGCTTCCTTGATGATTGCCTTGTTGAGATGGTTTGAGCAAGTTTATTATGCGGCGTGGGTTGTGTTGTTATGATGCATATGCTGAGTATGGCCTATTTGTGTAGTTTAGGATGTTTGATAAAGTGTTTTTAGAAAGCATGCCTTTAGAATATCATGGGATGTATGAATGCCAATTGGTTGCTAAGCTTATGATGTTTAGGTTGTTATTGCATGTAGGTACTGTTGTATGAGAGTTTGTGGCATGATGTAATGGTTTAGTTTTAAAATAAGGTTGTTAAATAAGGCATTTGTGACCATTTAGGTCCAGGCGTATCGGTACGCGTGTTCACGTATCGGCACGAGAAGCTATTTCAGGCTTGTGGTACTGGTACGCAGGCTAGGCGTTGCAATATGATAATATATCTTTAGAGTAGCTTACTGATATACGGGTTTGCATACCGGTACAGGAAGGCTGAGTTTGGCTTAGGGGTTTGGTACACAGGTTTGAGGATCGGTACGAGCCTTTGGTTTTGGTAAGGTGTATCGGTACGCAGGGTCGTACCGGTACGGAAGTTGGCTACTGGAATTTTTGGAATTCGAAATGGAAAGGGCATACCGATACCCAAGTGAGCGTATCGATACCCGTGGCAGTTAAGATGGTTAATGGCTTTAGTAAAGTTATGTTTTCTTTTGTTTTAGTCCCTAAATCTTGCTTTGTTAATTATTTAAGCATGGATGATCGTTTGAGGCTGATATTTGACATACAAGCATGAGATGAACCTAATTAAAGGTTCGTAACTTAAAAAGTGGAAAAACCCTTTTATTTTGCTAAAATTATGTTTTGGTCCCTATCTCGTGTTTGTGGCCAATTGGATATCATTATGATGGCCGATTGAGTTAAGTGCTCGCCTATGAATAGTATGACCATGTAGGAAAGCATAAATGCATCTAGATAAGGTAAAAGGAAAAAAATGGACGTGTCTTAGGTTTAATCTTTCCAATTGACTTCGGTAAACCTAATGTAGCTTGTTCGGTTCGGTCTTGCGACTAGGCCGGGTCGAGGGGGTTACATTTTTTGGTATCATAGCCAGGTTTGTGAATGGTTGGGATGTTGTTGTTTGGTTAGTTGATGTTGTTTAAACTGCACAGTGATTGTGTATATGTTCGACGATTGTTTAGTGCTCTGTTGGGGTATGTTTGGGAACACATTCCCTATTATTGAGGATTTTGAATGCATTTTAAAGTTGACTTGGATCCTTTGCCTGACGCTAGCCTAACTCTAATGTGTTTTGATGCTTTTGTTAGCATGGCTCGATGTGAGACACGATCTATGGCTAATACTGTCGTGGTTGGTAGAACAAAGAGACAAAAGAGAATCTCTCTCATGTTTTACCTCCTCCTTCTCCAATGGTTCCTCCAGTTGATGGTGGGGCGGGTGAAGCACCCCAGGTTCACCAAGTGCCTGTGTATGGTGATTTGAATCCGTTAGTTTAGACGATAATGAGAGCTTTTTAGGCAGCGATGGCGGGAGTGCAAGCCCAGGCACCAGTACCCGCTGTGATGGCAAATCAAGGTTTACCCTTGGAGCGTTTGAGGAGTTTGGGAGGTGAGGAGTTTTAAGGTTTGAGCCCTGAAGAAGTCGAAGGTTGGCTGGAAAAGACGGTTTGCATCATGAATTAGATGGGATGTAACGAGAAATGCATGTTGGGTTGCACTGTATCTCTGCTACATAGGGATGCATATCATTGGTGGGTGACCACAATTGGTGGCGTTCCTGAGGCGGACGTTACTTGGAAGTTCTTTCAGAGAGCGTTCAAGAGGAAGTATCTCTATACCAAGTACTTGGATGCGAAGAAGCGCGAGTTTATGTCGCTATCTCAGGGAGGCATGTCTGTTGCTGAGTACAAGGTGAAGTTTGTTCGATTGAGTCAGTATGCTCCAGAGTTGGTTTCAGATGACCATCAGAGATGTGACAGGTTTCGTTATGGTCTTGTTAAGGACATTAAGACGTATCTCCTGGCTGTGGATTACACGAATTTTGATGTGTTGGTCAATTGGGCCAAGGATATCGAGCAGTCCTTAGGTGCACCAGTTCAAGCTGCGGGTGTGAACTTGGGTAAAAGAGTGGATGACTCTAGCTATTCTGGGAGGCAGAATAAGAAGTTCAGGGACAAGAGGCATAAGCCAGATCACAGGCGTGGTGGTGGATTTGGCCAGGGTGCTCTAGGAGCTCATGTTGCACCAGAGTGTGAGTGATGTGGTAGGCTCCACGCGGGTATGTGTTGGGGTAATGCTAGAGCTTGTTGGATTTATGGCTCATCTAATCACTTGAAGCATGATTATCCTCGGGCTGCGAGAGATGCACCAGCACAGGTTGCTGCACCTGCTAGGGGTCGAAGACATGGAAGGGGTAACTTTCAGAGGCGCAAGAGAGGTATGGCTCATGCTGCAGCGGTGAGACCTGAAGGTCGTGGACCAGCTCAGGTCTTTTCTCACCATGAGGGTCGTAATGACACGGATGTGATCGCAAGTACTTTCACTTTGCAATTCTTGTCATTGTTATCTTTGATTGATTCGGGGTCTACGCATTCATATATCTTGAGTGAACATGCATCTATGTTGAATGTTCCTGTTGAGATCTTAGATGTTGGCATGTTAGTTACAAGTTTCTTTGGGGAGACGGTTACAACAAGGAGGTTGTACTAGTGTTGTCCTTTGGTGGTGCAAGGACATGAGTTTGCCGCATATCTGATGGAATTGCCATTCCACGATTTTGATATCATTTTGGGTATGGATTGGTTGAGTGAGCCCAAAGCAGTTATGGATTGTGAATCCAAGAAGATTTTCTTGAGGTTGACCGACGACTATGAAGTTGTGGTGGTTGGCGAGAATGTTAAGTTTCTGTCCAATGTGGTTTTGGTGTTAGAGTAGATAAGATGATGTTTGATGGCTGCCAAGCTTATTTGGCTATTGTTATGAATTCGGAAGCCAAGTGTGTTCAAGTGCAGGATATTTGAACCGTTTGCGACTTTCCTAAAGTTTTTCCTGAGGAGTTGCCAGGCTTACCTTCGGATAGGGAGGTGGAGTTTCATATTGAGACATATGAGGGTACAACATCGGTGACCATTGCTCCTTATAGGATGGCACTGAAAGAATTGAAGGAGTTGAAGTCACAGCTTCATGAGTTGTTGGACTATGGGTTCATTCAACTAAGTATTTCTCCGTGGGGTGATCATGTTCTCTTCGTGAAAAAAGGATGGTACGATGCGTATGTGCATTGATTATTGTCAGTTGAATAAGTTGATGGTAAAGAACAGGTACCCATTTCTGCATATTGATAACTTGTTTGATCAGTTTCATGGAGCAGCGGTGTTTTCGAAGATAGATTTAAGATCGGGGTATTATCAGTTGAAGGTTAAGGATATGGATGTCCATAAGATCGTGTTTCGTATGAGGTATGGGCATTATGAGTTTCTGGTTATGCCTTTTGGTTTGAAAAATGTCCTGGTTACGTTTATGGACATGATGAATAGAGTATTCCATGATTATCTCGATCAGTTTGTGGTGCTGTTTATATATGATATTCTCGTGTACTCTCAGACTGAGGAAGAACATGTTCGGCATTTGCAGATAGTGTTGCAAGTGTTGAAGGATAATCAGTTTTATGCTAAGTTGAGCAAGTGCGAGTTTTGGCTTAAAGAAGTGACATTCCTTGGTCATGTCGTTTCCACAGAGGGTATTCGCATTGATCCACAGAAAATTGAGGTTATTCTCAATTGGAAGCCACCTGAGTCTGTATCAGAGATGCGTAGCTTTCTTAGGTTGGCTGGTTATTATCGTCGTTTTGTTGAGGGGTTCTCGAGTATTGTAGCAACGTTGACCAAGTTGTTACAAAAGAATGTTCTTTATGTGTGGACGGAGAAGCAGCAACATAGTTTTGAGAAATTGAAGGAAGTTCTGACACATGCTCCTATATTGATTCAGCCTGAGTTTGGGAAGGAGTTTGTAGTTTATAGTGATGCATCGTATGTTGGTTTAGGTTGTGAACTGATACAGGATGGAAAGAATGTGGCCTTTGCATCGAGGCAGTTGAAAGTTCATGAGCGCAATTATCCAACTCATGATTTGGAGCTTGCAGCTGTGGTCTTCACTTTGAAAATTTGGCGACATTACCTCTATGGTGAGAAGTGCGTGATCTTTACGGATCACAAGAGCTTGAAGTATTTGATGTCCCATAAAGATTTGAATCTTAGGCAACGTAGGTGGTTAGAGTTGCTTAAAGATTACGACTTGACTATTGAGTATCATCCTGGTAAAGCCAATGTAGTGGCAGATGCATTAAGTCGTAAGGTTGCGATTGAGCTTCGAGCTATGTTTTCAAGGTTGAGTGTGACACGGGAGGGCGGTTTGAGGGCTGAGTTGCAAGTTAAGCCTACGTTATCTCAGTTGATTAAAGCTAAGCAACTGTATGATGATTCGTTGGTTGAGCATGTTAAGGACATAGCAGATGGTAATCCGACGAAATTTCATTTTGATGATGATGAAGTTTTGTGTTTCAAGGGTCGAATAGTGGTGTCAGATGATTCAGAGTTGAGGCACACTATCTTGAAGGATGAACACTCTAGTTATTTTTCTATGCATCCTGGTAGTGTTAAGATGTATCGTGATTTAAAGGAGGCGTACTACTGGGTTGGGTTGAAAAAAGATGTGGCTGAGTTTGTTTCCAAGTGCATGGTGTGTCAGCGGGTTATGGCTGAACATCAATTTCCATCCGGGTTGTTACAATCGCTAAAAATTTTAAAGTGGAAATGGGAGAGAATCACCATGGATTTTGTAACAGGGTTGTCGTTGACACCGGCTAAGAAGGATTTCGTTTGGGTGATTGTTGACCAATTCACAAAGTGTGCACATTTCCTGCCAGTGCATACAACGTACACCTTGGACAAATCGACAGATTTGTATATAGCAGAGATTGTGTGCTTGCATGGTGTACCTAAATCCAACGTTTCAGAGAGGGATCCGAGGTTTACAACAAGGTTTTAGAGGATTTTGCACCAAGCCTAGGGTTCGAGGTTGAGTTTTAGCATTGGGTATCATCCTCAGTCGGATGGGCAGTCTTAGCGAGTTATCCAGGTTTTAGAGGATATGCTGAGATGCTGTATTATAGAGTTCCAAGGAACCTGGGAGAATTATTTGCCTTTAGTTGAGTTTGCTTACAGCAACAGTTATCAGGCAAGTATACAGATGGCTCCTTACGAGGCGTTATATGGCCGAAGATGTCGTACGCCCTTATGTTGGGCTGAGGTGGGGGAAAAGCATGTTACCCTACCAGAGGTGTTGAAAGACACAGACGAGAAGGTTAAGCTTGTATGCGACCGGTTGAAAGCGGCTGCGGATAGGCAGAAATCTTACGCAGATTTGAGGCGTAAGGAGGTTGAATATGCGGTGGGCGATTGTGTATTCTTGAAAGTGTCACCATGGAAAAAGGTGATGAGATTCAGACGTAAGGGTAAGCTTAGTCTGAGGTTTATTGGACCATATGAGGTTATTGAGCATGTGGGTCATGTGGCATATCGGTTGAGGTTGCCTCCCGAGTTGGAGAAAATTCATAATGTCTTCCATGTTTTGATGTTGAGGAGATATCGATCAGATCCATCGCATGTTATGTCGGTGGAGGATGTGGAGTTGAGGTCGAATCTATCCTATGATGAGGAACCTATAGAGATCCTCGACACCATCAAGAAAGTTCTACGTGGTAAGACGATAGAGCTCGTGAAGGTCTTATGGCGGCACCGAGGTGTTGAGGAAGCTACTTGGGAAAGCAAGGCGGATATGAAGGAGCAATTTCCGCTTCTGTTTCCTCCAGGTAATTTCGGGGACAAAATTTCTTAAGTGGGGGAGAGTTGTAACACCCCGGTTTTGGGCTAAGCAGTTTTGAGGTTTATTAGACCGTCTGGTAGACCGGGTTAGAGATTCGAGTCAGATTCAGGATCCTATATTTTTCGGTAAGATAAAAATATGGAAAAATAGTTAAAAACATCTTTTATTATATATTGATTTTTGGTGGAATCAATTTTAGGAAAAAGAATTTGGAAATATGACATTTTGGGTTAGTGACCAAAATGCAATTTTTGGAAAACTGTTTTTAAGTGACTAAAATCAAAAGTGTCAAATCCTTAGAATCCTTAAGGAGCTAATCTACCAAGTGTTTTCTGGTGTTTCACTCTACAATTAAATCATCTTAAACATGTGTTTTAAAAGAGTTTTAATAAGGATTAAATATCTAAAGTTAGTTATTAGCTTTTAAAAGAATTTCACGTAACGTTTTCCTAAACCTTTTCTCTCAACTTATTTTCTTCCAAACACTTAGAATTTCATCAAATCCAAAGGTAAGGAACTCTTTTCACTCAGATTATTGGTTTTAATTTGTTCTTTTAACTTTGTTTTGCAAAATCTCATTGGAATCATGCATTTTCTTAGCTTTAAACAAGTCAACTAAGGGAGAAATCACATAACAGGGGTAAGGTCCCTGATCTCCTCTGTTAAATGGTTCTTTATTGATATTCCCAAGTATTTGATCCTTGATTTATAAGTTGCAATGTGGTTTTAATGTTTTATCCATGTTTAATTGAGTTATTTTGGAAATATTGATGAAACATGGTGATTTTCGAAGTGGATTTTATTTCCAGTAATTGAGATTGATTTAATATAGGTTTTGGATGTGTTTTGATGTTGATAAGTTGTTTTTATCAATAGAATCTCGGAACTCTTGAATCTCTAATTATTTAGGTTGCTAGTTTTGAGTTGTTGTGGTGATAATCGAGTATAATATTTGCTGGAGGTAAAGGGATTTTAGGAAAGGGTTTTTGGATGTTATTAGATGTTGGTTGATGGCTTGAATTGTTGCTTATGGCTGTGTTAAGTTTCGGAAACTTTTGATGTTGAATTCAGTATGTTTTGGATGGTTTCCGAGTGGGCAACTTGGGAGTTGCGGGAGATTGATGATAAGCAATGGTTTGAATTCATTTTAATGCACTTATCCTCTAGTTTTATGTGTTTAAAACAAGGGATAATCAAGGCGACGAAGCTTGACGTTGTTTGGTAGCTTGTCGGGAGCTTGATTCGCGTTGGCAAGAAAGACGAGGCGCATCGGTGAGTGGAAACTGGTTTTTAATGCTTTACAAAGGTTTGTAAAGGTTGTTGGGAGTTGAGGGTAAGAGTGAGACACTTACCTAAACTCGGAAGTAAGTTTCCCTTATTTTGCTCTTGAATATCGGCTTAGATATGAGCATGTTGTTTGCATGTTTTGGTGATAAACATGGTATGATTTACTTACTGGTAATGCATGATTTTGAGTACATATGCAGGGGTTTGAAAGTATATTAATTGCTATTGAGTATTGGTTTTCATTCCGGTTGGGAATGGTGTTATTGCATTGGCAATGAGATTTGCATATGTGGTGTTTTATGAAAAGCATTGTAAAACATTAAGTAAATGGTTTTGTAAATGATATATTGGCTATGTGACAAGATGAGAAAACAATCGGATATAGTTGGCATGCCATAAGATTAAAAGTGCACTATAAAATATAAACAAAATTGATTGTGGCCATGGGTCCTTAAGGTATGGCGGTGTAACGAGGCCACTCGAACTGTTGGGAACCTTATTCGGGGATTTGCAGTTTAACTAGGCAACCTAAATTGGTGGTGATCTTGCGGATTAACTAGGCAAGGTCGGTATACTTGGGGTTTAACTAGGCAAGGGTGAGATCACGCGGTTTAACTAGGCGAGGGTGTAAAATCTTGCGGTTTAACTAGGTAAGGTTTGGGATATCATGCGGTCTAACTAGGCATGGTATGAGAGATCCGTGTATCCGATATGTGTATAGGATAGAGGTAGTCTATCCGGGTCACTATAAATGCCAATATATGAGGAAGATCATGTGTTGAATCTTGTATGAAATGCTTTGGGATTTAAGCATGGTTTGATTAAAATGCTTTGGGATTTAAGCATGAAATGTTTATGATGTTATATGGAGATTATTATGTTTTGATTCGGTTGGAATAATGAGAAAATGCTTTGGTAGTAAGCATGTATTGGGAAAAGCAAGCCTGTGGTTTTTAAATGAATTTTATGCATCATTGTTTATAAGCCTCCTCACTAAGCATGTGTGCTTACACTCTCTTTTTCCTAATGATGTAGAGCATTAAAGTACGGGCTGCAAAGGCAAGGTTTGCAAGGATCCAAGGGATAAACTAATTTTGAGTATGAACTCAGTTTATGTTTCCGGTTAATAAGGCAATGTGTTCGCCAAGGTTCTTGGGAGTTGTAACTCTGTTTTCTTATGGATTTTGAGTATGTTTCTATGCTAGATTTTGTGGATGGTTGATGTTGCTAAGCTTGATGTTAATTCTTGTTTGTATTTGTAGATGGTTGGTGGCTTAGGTATGCCTCTAGAGCATCCTTGATGATTGCCCTGTTGAGATGGTTTGAGCAAGATTATTATGCGGTGTGGGTTGTGTTGTTATGATGCATATGCTAAGAATGACCTATTTGTGTAGTTTAGAATGTTTGGCTAAGTGTTTTTAGGAAGCATGCCTTTAGAATATCATGGGATGTATGAATGCCAATTAGTTGCTGAGCTTATGATGTTTAGGTTGCTATTGCATCTAGGTAGTGTTTTATAAGAGTTCGTGGCATGATGTAATTGTTTAGTTTTGAAATAAGCTTGTTAAATCAGCCATTTGTGACCATTCAGGTCCAAGCGTATCGGTACGCGTGTTCACATATCGGTACGGGAAGCCATTTTGGCCTTGTGGTACCGATACGTGGGCTAGGCATTGCAATACGGTAATGTATTTTTAGAGAAGCGTACCGATACACGGGTTTGCGTATCGGTACGGGAAGGCTGAGTTTGGCTTGGGGGTTTGATACACGGGTTTGAGGATCGGTACGGGCCTTTGGTTTTGGTAAGGCGTATTAGTACATAGGGTCGTACCGGTACTGAAGTTGGCTAGTGAAATTTTTGGAATTCGAAATGGAAAGGGCGTACTGATACCCAATTGAGCGTACCGATACCCATGGCAGTTAAGTTGGTTAATGGTCTTAGTGAAGTTCTATTTTCTTGCATTTTAGTCCCTGAATCTTGCTTTGTCAATTATTTAAGCATGGATGATAGTTTGAGGCTGATATTTGACATACAAGCATGAGATGAACCGAATTAAAGGTTGGTAACTTAAAAAGTGGAAAAGCCCTTTTATTTTGCTAAAATTTCGTTTTGGTCCCTAACTCGTGTTTGTAGCCAATTGGATATCGTTATGATGCCCTATTGAGTTGAGTGCTTACCTATGAACAGTATGACCATGTAGGAAAGCATAAATGCATCTAGATACGATAAAAGGAAAAAATGGGCGTGTCTTAGGTTTAATCTTTCTAGTTTACTTCGGTAAACCTAATGTAGCTTGTTCGATTCAGTCTTGCGACTAGGTCGGGTCGAGGGGGTTACAATGTTTATTGATGAAATATGATAACAAGTTGCATGCTTACATGAATAATGATAATTGATTGACAATAAGATGAAATGCCTAAGTATTTATGTATGAGAGTTTAGGGTATAACTAGATATCCATAGAGTCTTAGCAGCTGCATTCCAGCACTACAGTTTGATCTAGACACTTCGGTGTTGACATCAGACGCTACGGTGTTGCAGTCACTTCAGTGATGTTTAGACACTTCGGTGTCAACTTAGACGCTACGGTGTTGTTCAGACACTTCGGTGTCGACTAGCACAAAAGGTGCGATAATGAGGAACAAAAGACGTCCTCGAGTGTACTCACCATCAGACGCTACGACGTTGCAGACACTATAGTGTCGTTACAATGACTCGTATATCAAAGGATTCATATGAAATTGTACTTTGGGCTATAATTCATAAAATGCTTTGAACATGAAATGTTGATTTATAATGTTGATTTTGCCCAAGTACTATTGTAAACTCTTTGGTATAGTTGGATATCCATAGAGTCCTAGCAGCTGCGTCCTAGCACTACGGTGCGTTTCAGTCACTAAGATGATGTTTAGACACTTCGGTGTCGGCTTAGATGCTACGGCGTTGTTCAGACACTTCGGTGTTGTTAGCACAAAATGTGCGATTATATGGAGCAAAGAGTGTCCTTGATTATATGAGGAGAAAAGAGCGTCCTCGAGTACGTACTCATCTCAGTCGCTTTGGCGATGCTGACGCTACAGCGTCGTAGACACTGCAGTGTCTTATCAAGATGACTCGCGTACCTTGGTCTCATATAATATACTTTGGGCTATGTTAAAGGATATGATATGCAAATAATTGCATGATGAAAGTATGACTATGTTAAAGGATATGATATGCAAATAATTGCATGATGAAAGTATGACCATGTTACAGAAAATGATATGCAAATGATTACGGGATGAAAGCATGACTACTTGATGATCATGAACCATTGATATCATGATTCTATGATAGAATTGATAGATGACATTATTCTTAAGATCGTCATGATACATGATACTATTATGTCGTGAAATGCTTGCAATCTTACAGAAATTGTAATCCACTTTTATATAACTCACTGTAATGTATCTCTTCACGTTATGTGTTAAATTCCTCACTAAGTTCGTACTTAGCGTGTGTTTTATTTCACATGTAGGTTCTCCGAAGTAGATTAACAAGGAAGAGTTGTTCTTCTGGAAAGTCAAGTTACTACAATAAGATACAGTAAGTACATTTTTATCATAATTTGATATCTAGCGGGCATGTAAATATTTTTTAAGTTGAGCTGTTTAAAGTATAAGTTTACAACTTAAATATATGCTTTTATGATGAATAAGTTTAGAAGTATAGTTTGCTAATAGTAGCATTGAAATTTGGTACAATTAAATATAGTTTAACCCTAATCGTGTAGAAATTTTATAATTAAGAAAAGGTCTAGGAAGCACACATAGTTTTTACCCTAAGTTACATTTTTATTTTAATAACTCAATTATAAGTTTTGTAAACCAATTTAGGGCCAAAATTAGCAGCATCTAGATGACATAGTTTTTATTTAAAACCGAGAAAGGGTTAAACTACAAGCTAAATATTGATATAAAAAATTTTACAAGTTAAGATTTCTTCCAACGATTTCGTAACATCTTTAATATATATTCGGCCTACGAGTATACGTTAAGGTTGTTACACTGTAGTACCAACTTTGGAGAATGAAGTTGCTAATTACTTTGGACAGCTAGAGCCACTAGAGCTGGTGGGCAGAGAAATCAAGGCACCTAAACCATCCATCGATGAGCTACCAAAATTGGAACTGAAACCGTTGCCATACCACCTTGAGTATTGCTGGAAATTTTAAGCAAATATAAGCAAGCTCTAGGATGGACCTTGACCGATATCCAAGGAATAAGTGTAACGCCCTGATTTTGGGCCTAGCGGTTTTGTGGCTTGTTAGACGATCCGGTGGACCGAGTTAGGGATTCGAGTCGAATTCAGGAGTGAATATTTTTTGGTAAGATAAAAATATGGAAAAATGGTTAAAAATCATATTTTAATATATGATTAATATCGGTGAAAACAATTTTGGGAAATGGGTTTTGGAAGTGTGAAATTTTGGTTAGTGACCAAAATGCAATTTTTGAAAATTGGTTTTTAAAGGTGACTAAAATGAAAAGGATCAAATTCTTAGAATCCTTAAGGAGATATTTTACCAAGTTTTTGTTGGTGATTTCTCCTGTCAATTAAGTCTTTGTAACATGTGTTTTAAAAGTTGATTAAAAGGGAATTTGGTTATTAAAAAGTTAGTTATCACTTTAAAGAAAATTGACGTAACTTTTCTCTACACTTCTCTTCTTCCAAACACTCAAGTTTTCATTAAAAATTAGAGGTGACATATCATTTTACTCAGATTATTGATTTGTAATTGATTCTTTAACTTTGATTTACAAAACCTCGTTGAAATTTTGTGTTTTCTTAGCTTTAAACAATCTAGTTGAGAGAGAAATCATACAATAGGGATAAGGTCCGTGATATCCTATATTGAATGGTTCTTTATTGATATTCCCAAGTTTTTGATCATTGATTTATGGTTTATAATCTGATTTTGTGTTTTTATGTTGAATTAATTGATTTAATTGGGTGAATTTGATGAAATAGTGAAAGATTCGTATTGGATCTGTTTTCTAGTGTTGAAGATTGGTTTTAATCATATTTTGCATGTATTATTATGTTGATAAGTTGTTTTTAACAATGGAATCCCGAAACTCTTGAATCCCTAGTTGTTTAGGTTGTTAGATTTGTGTTTTTGTGGAGTTGTGGTGGCTGTGCAGTTGCTGGAAGTATTTGGATGAATTAATCCTATTTTTGAGTGTTAATTGATGATTATGAAAGTGTTAGATTGTTAGATTGTGGATGGGTTGTGTTTGGAAAGGAGTAGATGATGATTTTGGTTGTTGTGGTTGGGTAATTTTGAGAGGATTGTGGAAGTCCGTGAGGAGTTTGTTATTGTGGTGTTTTAAATGCATTGAGATGCATCAATCCTCTGTTGTAATGTGATTAAAATAGGGGAGATTGATCCAAAAGTGATCGGTGAAGCTTTGGAGGCTTCAGACGCTTGATTTCGCATCGGCGAATCGAGGTTTCGCGTATCGGTGAGTGAGAACGTGGATTCCAGCTTTAGAATGCTTTAAAGGTGGTTTGGGGGAGTTTAAACTTAGCTTGATACGCTGGTTTAAACACGGAAGTAAGTATAAAGTGGTTTTCTCTCTCGGTCATGCTAGTATGATATGGTTTAATGCACTTGTTCTGATTTATATAATACCTACCATTAAAGCATGTTTTAAAGTATGTGAAATACTATTTTTAAGCATGAAACGTTGAAGTATGCACATGGTAAGTGATCCTTGTAAGTATATGGTTTATACTTGTGTTTTAAAGCATGGTTGTTGCTTTGGAAAATTGGTTTGGTTAATGCTTGTTGAAAACAGTGAGATAAATGGTTAATTATATTGACAAGTGATGTAGTTTTAAAATTGTTATCAGATATAGTTTGATTTTGGGATAGACTATCAATAATAAGGGCAATGGGGATACCATTGTTATTTTGGGAGGTGTTATGTTAAACTCCCTGTTTGAGCAAGTTTGATTTGTTGCTCTTGGTTTGTAAATGGCTATTAATGATTGTTTATGGTGATGATGTGAAGTTTCATGCTTTGCTTGATTGGTTTTTTTATGAAGCATGCCTCTAGATTTCCTTTTGAAGTATAATACCATGAATTGATGTTGAAGTTAGGTTGTCTTGGTGTGGTTTGATTCTTGAATATGTTGGATATGTGTTAGAGGCATATTAGGTTGTTTTGGAGTGATCAAAAGCATGTTAAACCAGCAAAAATGGACATTTCAGGTCCAAGCGTACCGGTACAAGTGTTCTTGTTCGGTATGAGTAAGCCATTCTAGACTTAGCATACCGGTACGCGGACAACTATTTTGATACAGGCCTAGGCAAATTTGGCCAGTGTTTCGGTACTCGGGGAGGCGTTTCAATACGGTATAGTGTTTTCATGAAGGGCGTTTTAATATGTGGGGGCGTATCGAAACGAAAATCAGCTACTGGAATTCTAGGGTTTTAAATCAATGAAGGCGTATCGAAACACCCTTGTCCGTACCGGTACGGTGGTAGTTAATGTAGTTATTTGGAATCTTCTGAAGTTCTGTTTTCTTACACTTTGGTCCCTGAATGTTGTGAATGCAATTAAATGAGTTTGGATGGTCTTTTTGACTTGATTTTTAACATGTGAGCATAAAACCTGCTTAATTAAAGGTTGGTAATATAAAAATGAGTTAAGACCATGTAGCTTTCTGAATTTGCAATTTGGTCCCTGAATTGCATTTGTGTTCAAATGGATATCAATTCGACGCCCGGTTGATTTGGGTTTACACCAGAAATCATTATGTACATGTAGGATAAGAATTTTATATCTAAATAGGATAAAAGAAAAAAATGTTCAGGTTTTAGGTTTAATTCTTACGGTTTACTTTGGTAAACCTAATGTAGCTCGCTCGGTTCAGTCTTGCGACTAGGCTGGGTCGACGGGGTTACAATACCCCCACTATTTGCTTGCACAAAATAATCTTGGAGGAATATCATGGCAAAACAATTAAGG
Source organism: Hibiscus mutabilis (assembly GCA_019671005.1). NCBI lineage: Eukaryota > Viridiplantae > Streptophyta > Magnoliopsida > Malvales > Malvaceae > Hibiscus > Hibiscus mutabilis. The sequence goes on along the minus strand of CM033719.1, from coordinate 35,480,715 downwards.
GCCAGAGAAGACTGAACCTGAGCATGAAAGAGGTAGTTAAGAAAGAAATTATCTAGTGGCTAGATGCCGGGATAATCTATCCCATTTTTGATGGCTCGTGGGTCATCCCGGTGCAATGTGTGCCAAAGAAAGGTGGCATGACCGTAGTTCAAAACAATAAGGATAAGTTGATTCCTTTCAGAACTATTATCGGGTGGAGAGTGTGCATGGACTATAGGAAGCTAAATAATGCCACCAAGAAAGACCATTTCCCACTGCCCTTCATCGATCAAATGTTGGACAGACTGGCAGGTAGGTGTAGCGATGTCCCTTCTAGCTAAAAGAACGATATTTTCGAAGTGTTTGTGATTTTTTGGATATAAAATATTTATTCCGTAGGGGTTTTGAAAATATCGCATGTTATTAAAAATTGGAGTCGCCACCGGCCACTTAGGTAGGCCGGACACCATAAAACCAGAGATTTAAAAATTATTGGGTTCGGGAGTCGGTTACGGATGGGGAAGGATTAGCACCCCCACACCGCCCAAAATTGGTACTTTAATAATTACTGCTTTAATAATATTAGATTTTCTGGATTAAAGTGACGATTAGTTTAAAATTCGGTCATAATTGCGAATAAATTTTAAGGGCCCCGTTATCCGAGAGTAAACGCCCAACCACTATCACTACGCCTGATACTGGCCCCGTTTACGCTCGGATAAAAGGGCACTACATTGACAATTTATATATCATTATGCAACCTTAATGAGCAAAATATAAAACATGGCAAAATATTTAAATGCAATAAATATTAACATAACGGAATACTAATCTAACATAAAAAAAGATACTAAACTAAAACATACATATATACATATTAATCTAACTCATAAATAAAGACATATCTAGCATAAATAAAATACTAATATTCATAAATATTAATCTAACATAAATAAAAACAAATTCAACATAAATAAAATACTATTCTAAAACATACATACATAAATATTAATCTAACTCATAAATAAAACATATCTAACATAAATAAAATATTAATATAAAGCACAAATTTAAAACATATTAAATATCAATCTAAAGCATAAACATACAAAAATAAAAAATAAGACTACAATTTTAAAATAACTAATACTTCATTAAATTATAAAAATTACAACACTAATAAAAAGGGAAGAAAATATACCTAACTAGGAGCTCGAATAACGAACTCCGATTAAACCCCACGAAGATCTACCTCGACCCCTCCAAAAATATTAACTAGATCAAACCTAAAATAGGACCCCGATCAAATGTTGGATCGAACCAACTTCATGGCCAATTTCATGGCCAAATTGGGCGTGAGAATTGTGTGTAATTGCTGCCTATTTATAGGCCAAAGGGGATGGGTTAAGGGTGAAGTGGAGCACCCTGCTCCACGCAATTTTCTTTTTTTTTTGATTTTTTATTAATTTTATATTATTATTAAAATAATACTAATGACACTAAAACCCTGTCAAAAATGAGTGATTACAGTTGCCCCTCTTTGCTTGTTCTTGTGAAACGAGGACAAAGCAAAGATCAAAAGCACTCATTTTTGACCTACTTTCTTGTCTTTAGCTTCGGAATCACGTGTTCTTTTGGAACTATCCGCTCTTCCTTAGCTGAATCTTCAGGCTCGTAAGTTCTTCCTATATAGAGCTTCGTCACCTTCCGATCTTGGAGTTATAGGTTGTTTCTACATAGAACCCTTCACTCTGAAGCCTTGAGTTATGAGTCCCTCCTATATAGAACCTTTCATTCTGAGACGGTGCAGCTTGGAGTCCTTCCTATATAGAACTCTTCGCCTTCAACGTTGGTTTCTCCTATATAAAACCTTCTGCGTCGCTGATGGATTCTTCCGACTGGGAGTTCCTCCTATATAGAACTGCTAGTCTTCAAACCCTGAAGCTGTCAGTCCTTCCTATATAGAACTTTTAGCTTCTGAAATCTCAGAGCTACAGGTTCTTCCTATATAGAACCTTTCACCCTAAGACAGTAAAGCTCGGAGCCCTTCCTATATAAGACTCTTCGCTTTCAACACAACAGGTTTTCCCTATATAAAACCTTGTGTATCATGGGTGAATTCCTTCGACTGGGAGTTCTTCCTATATAGAACTGCTAGTCTTTACCTTGGAGCTGTAAGTCCTTCCTATATAGAACTTTCAGCTTCTGAAGCCTCGGAGCGGTGGATTCTTCCTATATAGAACCTCTCTCTGTAGGCGCTTGGAAACATAGGCCTTTTGTATGTAGAACCACTGTCTTCACATTTGGGATTCATACCACGATGGCTACCGATGTCTCTTCAGATTCGGGGATTCACACCGAAAATGGCTACCAAACTTTCTTTAAATTTGGGGACTCATGCTGAAGGTGGCTGCCAAACTTTCTTCAAATTTTAGGGACTCACGCCGAAGATGGCCGCCAAAACTTCTTCAAATTTAGGGACTCACGCCGAAAATGGCCGCCAAAACTTTTCAATGAAATCCATTTCTTAATGTTCTTTGATAATTCTTCAGGTACCTGTCCAAAATAAGCAAAAATTGACAGGCCCCTATCTATATGATGCATGCAATGTAATGGTTTCTTTCTTTTCTTTTTCTTTTTTCTTCTCATTTTCTTTCAGCCTTTTTGTTCTAAAGTCTTACACCCTGAAAAGTCGTTCCTCAGATTTCTTCATCTCTTTACTGCTTCACTGTATGCTCTTAAATCTTCATTTGAACCTGCTTTTAAACCTTTTGTGCGGAAGGCTTTCTTGTCTTCAGGGTTATCACCCGTCTTCATAAATGATCCTCTGGTTCTTATATTATTCTTATAAGAACCCTTGTTATCTTCTTCGCTTGGCATTGCCCCATTCAACCACGGGCTCCACTGCTTTGAATTTTCTGACCCATCATACAGAGACTTGATTTATTTCTAGTCACCAGGGTGAGCCAAAATGCTTCCATCTCCTGAGCTCATCCTTGATCTTCTCGTAGCACTTCGACGAGAACTAACTCTCGGTCCCTATGCTTTAAATCTCATCATCATTCATTTTTAAAGTAATGCAAAAGGTAATTTACTTGCGTATATTTCAACAAATAATGATTGTCTGAAAAGATAACAGTCATTTTGAAAATCACAACTTGGAGGGGATACCAAACATTTTGAAAACATTGTTTGGAACAAATGGTAAACATCTTTTTCTTTTCTTCTTCTTTTTTAAGGACCAAACATTTTTTAAATAATGCTTGGAGAATGGTAAATAAAATTCGAAGTGTATTGCCAAACATTTTTTTAAAAACTAATGTTTGGGGGAAATGGTAAACATCAAAACTTTGGGAGAAAATGTCAAACCTTTTAAAACATGTTTGCCCCCGAAATATCAAACACCATAGCGCATCTGTTTCAAGTTGCCAGAGATCAAACTCTAATGAAACACATATTTAGAAAATCTTGACCATTGTGGAGATATATGCCAATGTATAGTTTCTTCTGGTCTAATATGCTTTTGAGAGGAGCAACCCTACCTAGTTTCTACCCCGTTTAAGGTGGCTCTCTTAATCTCACTATCTCACCATGCCCCATCCTTCCCTCATTTGGGTGTCGATCAAGCACTTCGAAGTTTGACGTTCCTTGAAGCAAAGTTAACCCCTTATAGGCGGAATGAAATCTGAAGACATTCTCATTCAACTTGGATATCTATGGATGACCAGAATAGTTTTTGGGGCTTGTAATGTAGGCCTTTGGTTTATGGTTAAGTGAATCAGTATTTCTGTACTTGTGTAACTTGGATATGCCCATTATTCCTTCCCTTTTTTGGATCACTCTAGACTGCCCATTTTTAGGTTTTCACCCTAGAGGTCACTTCCTTCGGTGTATTTTGGTTGGATATTGATGCCAGCAGGCTCAGGCAGACTACTCTTTTTCTTCGTTTTCAGGATCACTCTAGACTGCCCATTTTTGGGTTTTCACCCTAGAGGTCATTTCCTTTTTCGAAATTGGCAATCTTCGGGCCGACTTGTCTTGACTTGGCTTCAATTCGAGCTTCTATACAGATTTTTAAAACTGATATTTACTTGAAATGTGGATTCCTTGTGTCTCTTGCTCATAGTTGAAGTCTTGTTCTTGTATTGTTTGATCTGTGTGTGAAGCATATACAATATTCTTTCTTTCTTTTTCTTTTTCTTTTCTTCTTTTTTCTTCTTTTTTCTTTTTTTTCTCTCTCTTTTTTCTTTTTTATTTTATTTTTTCTTTTCTTCTCTTTTTGTTTTGTTTTCTTGTTCTTTTTTGTTTTAGACTACCCATTTTGGGTTTTTAGCCTTGAATCTCTTTCTTCTTATTCGAGTCTATAAATGTATCCTCGAATCAACACGTATCTATACTGGTATTGATGATATCTTCTGCTTGAAGTTACTTGCCTCTTTGCAGCTCTTCTGATATTTACTCGATCTGGATTGCTTCGGCCTTCTGATTACCATTTCTCTTCTTTTTTTGGTTTTTCGTTTGGACATATCCTTGTTTTCAACCAGTTTCTTCTGATGATTTTCTGATCTTCGGATCCAATCTGTCTGGACTCATCTCTGTCTTCTGGTAAAGTAAAAGAATACCATTCGTTGTCAAATTCACAGATGTCCTGAGAATGCCTTCAGGGGGCAGAGGTTTAGGGTCAACTTTTGTTTCAAGGATCTTAAACGACAAGTGCCTGAGAAGATAAATTCTTAAAATGGGAACTGCCCATTGTCTAAACACTCGCTTTTGCTCCTCTGTTGGCCTAAGTAAACTAGCAGATACTCACATTTACAGTATCCCCACAACATTCAATCTCTTCTAAATATATGCAACTTAGAGTTGATCTTTGAGTCTGAAGCAAATGTACTGTTGCATTCAAAATTCGAGGACCTGGTATAGAAATGATATATACATATGTCCGTTCAAAAATGCGTGTATATGCATATGGGAGAACAAAACTACCCTAAAATAAAATGTTTAAAGAATCAAGAATGTAAAAATGCTTTTCTAAATGGAAATGTGATTTTTAATTCTAAAAATATCTGTTTGAGAGTTTTTTTCTTCTTTTTTTTTCAAAGCATTGAGCATTTCTTTGTGAACTGATGGGAAAACCATAGGGACCTCCGGACTACCTCCCGAGTACTAACTCATTTCGGTCCTTTGTAGTGTAGGCTTGTGCCACTTCTATTGTTTTTCCTTGCTGGATCAATTCTTTTCATGACTCCCTCGTCAACCAACTTTTTGATTTCTTCTATTAACAACTTCAAATTTCTTGGTGCCATGCCCCGGTGCCTTAATGTAGAACTCACATGCACTGTATGGATTAAAACTGTGGGCAGATGAGCTGGGTGTAATCTTTATCGGCCTGGAGGTAAGGTACTAACCCTTTACCAGATGAGGCCATATGGAATACTCCGAATATCTCTAATTATGTACTTGTTCGAGGAATTTTTCTCGGCAATTCGGAGGAATCTACCTGTCTTCTTCTCTTACGATCACGAGAACCTTCGAAAGTGGTACCCATTTATCTCTTTCTGCTCCCAGGCATGTCTGGTCTGTTAAACTTAGGTCCTAGAGTGCATGTTTGATTCTCTCTCTGACTGTCATAAAGTCCTCAAAGCTGGCATTCATTTTCCCGAGCACCTTATCAAAGAAGAAATAAGAAATGACATAGAAGTCACTTTTCTCTTCATCTACGGGAGGCTGCACTTGGGTCGCTAAACACATACACCTCAAAGCACATTCCTTGAAGCTTTCATCAGGTTTCATCTTCGTACCCTAATGATACTGACGACTTGGTGCTAGGTCCAAAACATATCATATCACGGTAGGTCCTGCTAGACTGTCGGGGAAGTAGTGGATCGGTAATTTTTTAAAGCAGCCCTCCATTTTTTGTAGAATATGGTCACACGAATCTTGGGGCATCTTTTTCCTTTATTATGTGCAAATCTGGAAATCTTTGGAATCCAGAGGAACGACCAAATCGGGGCTCAAACAGAGTTTTCTTGTATTAAAGGCATCAAACTTCATTTTCTCTCTTTTTCTCTCGAGTCCATCTTTTAATTGCTCGAATCTTGATTTTTGAGTGTGTTCAATTCTTTTATTCACGATAAAACTCTAATTGTTCTTTGGATTACCCCCCCAAAAAATTTATGCAAGGTAGTGATAGTGTTATGTAAAATATGTCATGATTGTACAATGTAATGCAATGCAGTGCAATCCTAAAATATAAATATGAATGCAGTAAGGTATTGATTCCAAAATTGATCCTCATAGAACGATGTTCATTGAGGACAAGAGGTTTCATTATATCAGATATTAGATATTTACAGTTATTGATAAGCTTCAGTGCCTACTTTCTTAACTTCATATAGTAGTCCGGTCAGCTTGCCTCTGTAGTCCAACACTTGATCCACGTTATGACAAAGCCTGCCACCTTGTTGAGCCGCCTTACATGCTCGAGTAATATCGATATTCGGGTCTTCATCTATCCCCTGCTTAGTCTTTCGTAGCTTGGAAGTTGCCTTTTCCAACTAAAGAGTGTTGAATTGTCATTGCTCTGTCGTAAACTTGTTTCTAAAACTCTTGCTAATGGTTAAGTTATTCTGTAGCTCATCTCTAGAGACTATCGTACCTATTCCCAATTCCCTCAAACTTACCTGATAACAGCCTAACTTGATTCTCGCTTGACTAAACTTATTCCACATTATGAGTCGTCTTTCAACTGGACAATACCGTTCATCTATTCTTTAAAGGTGACCCAATCTGATATTCTTAAACACTCAGGAAAGCTTCTGATGATCATTTTGCAAATTCAATTTTATCCAAGTTATCTCTCTCTTATCTGAGCTGGATGAACTCGAAAAAATATCCCTCTCCTGGGATGCCCTTATCTCTGATCTTCAAATTTAGCTCGCTTGAGTGACCCATTTCGGTATTACTCGAACTTTGTCCTGGATATCGATTCCTCCTCAACTTTGCCCCTCGGGTGATTGTTAGCTCACTATAAAATTGGGGAACTCCGTCTTCGAAACCTAAAACCCTCATCGCGATAAGATCTTGAACTTATTCCTCAGGGCCTCGCAATCCTCAATACCGTGACCCAAACTTCCTAAACGGTAACTGCCTCTAGCACGTGTGTAGTAATCTCTCGGATAAGACGATCTCCTCGCTAGAGACTTCACCGAGGTAATAAGGCTCTTGTCGATGAACATTAAGAGTAGTTCGGTGTACCTCGCAGGAATCGAGATAAACTTATTTTCATTACTTGCTTCTCAAGTTTCTTCTGGACCGAGCTCTATTTTTTGAAAGTCCAACTCAAGCATACCTTCCGCCTGTTTATTGATGCAGATCACAAAAAGGTTCAAATTGTCGTATTTGGCTGACTTAGAGGTAGAATTCTGACTATCTCGCTCTCTATTCTGATCCTTAATCGGTTCTTCTTTCGGTTTGATGGATCGCTTACCTTTCGTCGAAGTATTCATCTGATTCATCACGTCTTCCCTCTGCTTCTTTCAACTCTTGCACTTTACTTTGCTCATTACCAGTACCGTGTCTCCTTACTGTGTCTGACCTGAAGTCTTCAGATGGTTCCTCTTCTATTGTCTCCGATCTTGTTCAAAACCCTGGATCCGTGCCCTCTAATATCTGACCATACGACCATTTGCCAACTATGAACGATTTCTGAGATTTGAGGAACCACTTCGGGAATCAATACCCTATAAATGCGAGAATGCATGCAAATGCGATGTTGATTCTCGAACAGACTTTGAAAAACTTTCAATAGAGAAAATGTATGTTTGCAAGAAATTAATAATGAATTACAGGCAGTAGTTGAATTTATTTTGGAGACCTTGACTTCGGGAAGCAAAACTTCTGCTCCACGTCTCGACGTCGTCTTCAGGATGATGGATGACTCCGTCTTCTCCTCTTATTCTATTCTATGGACTCGTGACGTCGTGATCTTTATTTTTGTGGCTTTTGAAAATGCCATTAGACAATATTTTCTTCTATAGATCTGGGTACGTCTAAACAGGGATGGATTCTATCGATCCTAGGGGAGTATTTTAAAACTTTTTGGGGTTTATATTAAAATTTTTAAGGATCATTTGGTTTAAAAATTCCCCCTTTTTATTATCAAAAAGTTTTAACTTACTTAAAAATGAGACTTTTAGGTTTCTTTTTGTTATTATTATTATTCTGAAAGTTTTATGAGGGAAGAAGTTTCAAAGCAAAATAATAATATTTTCAAAAAATTTTCTCTCTTTTTTTTATGAGTTAAATTAAAATCTGAGATTTTTTTTTTTTAAAAAATGGTCAAATGTGAAGATTTAAAATTGGGGTTCTGCGGCCCTGACTGAATCTTCTGTGTCGCACGTGCCTTACTATCGTACCACCTTCTTTCGCGATTGGTCTTTGCTCGGCCTAACTTGATACTGTAATATTATCGTTTCTGGCAAAGCAGACTTTTTCTATTCTGAAAGCCTTTTAAAGAACTGTTCTTGAATCAACACCATGTCATGATATGCAACATGAATGCAAATAAAGGCGTTGATTCCGCTGGTAATCACCCTTTCGAACGACTTTCATGGGAATTAAAGGGTCCAGATTACAAAAAAAATCCATATTACAAAAGGAGTCCCTATTAGAAAAAGAGTCTCTATTACAAAAAGTCTTAATTACAAAATAAAGTTCTACACATAATCCCTAGCTCTACCTCCTAGCTCCTCGACAGCTCTGAGCAACTTGATAAACCTTGGTGCTTCTTCCATGTCCAGGGTTAAGAAAGGTCGGAGAGTCGTGGCTTCGGTAGCTAAGTCATTCACACACCTTGTAGCTCGTTGTATGTCCACCATTAGGGTCTCGTGTGTATACTTTGGCACTACACGCTTGTTCGGCAAATCGTTACCTCGGATCTGTTGATTAATCTCTGACCAATGTCATACAACTGGATCGATGCCATCCTTCCTAAGACACATTTTTTCCATGATGAAAGATTTTCTAATCGGGCAAACCACTTGAATCAACGCCTCTATGTAATGTGGATGCAATGATAATGCAACAAAAGTATGGGTAAAATAAAAATAAAACACAAAAAAAATGAGTTAGTACCGGATAAAAATAATAAATACATAAATAAAAGGACAAATAAAATAAAATAAGGTAAACAAACAAAAAACCTATTTATCCCGTCTAAAACACCTAAGGTTATCCGCATGGCTCTAAAGGGGTGGGTTTCTATATGTTCTCTACATGCAGTGTTGGTGCTAAGAGGTACCCGAATTGTCCTTGCTGTCCTCTACTAAGAGTAGCAAGGCCCCCGATCATCACCCATTATAGGCTCCTTTCAACCGGGTTCAATTCAGGGGGACCCATTCGCTTATGCCCGTACGAAGGAACGATATCCTTACGAAAGCATAAGTTACTCGAGCCCCGAAGGTACTTGCTAGGCCCATACGGGAGAATGATATCTCCACGAAAGCATTAGCGTTTTCCCCCCACTTAAAAAAACGAGTTTATATGCCATATTTTAAATGCGTTAAAATAAACGCGCAATTACAACCGAATATTAATTTAATAGTCACTTTAATCTGGAACTTCTAATATTATTAAAGTGGTAATTATTTGAAAAAGCTTGACTCTCTTTTTGTAGCGATGTCCATTCTCGCTAAAAAAAACGATGTTTTCGAAGTGTTTGTGATTTTTTGGATATAAAATATTTATTCCGTAGGGGTTTTGAAAATATCGTATGTTATTAAAAATTGGAGTCGCCACCGGCCACTTAGGTAGGCCGGACACCATAAAACCAGAGATTTAAAAATTATTGGGTTCGGGAGTCGGTTACGGATGGGGAAGGATTAGCGCACCCACACCGCCCAAAATTGATACTTTAATAATTACCGCTTTATTAATATTAGATTTTCCGGGTTAAAGTGACGATTAGTTTAAAATTCGGTCATAATTGTGAATAAATTTTAAGGGCCCCGTTATCCGAGAGTAAAACGCCCAACCACTATCACTACGCCTGATACTGGCCCCGTTTACGCTCGGATAAAAGGGCACCACACTGACAATTTATATATCATTATGCAACCTTAATGAGCAAAATATAAAACATGGCAAAATATTTAAATGCAATAAATATTAACATAACAGAATACCAATCTAACATAAATAAGATACTAAACTAAAACATACATATATACATATTAATCTAACTCATAAATAAAAACAAATTCAACATAAATAAAATACTATTCTAAAACATACATACATAAATATTAATCTAACTCATAAATAAAACATATCTAACATAAATAAAATATTAATATAAAGCACAAATTTAAAACATATTAAATATCAATCTAAAGCATAAACATACAAAAATAAAAAATAAGACTACAATTTTAAAATAACTAATACTTCATTAAATTATAAAAATTACAACACTAATAAAAAGGGAAGAAAATATACCTAACTAGGAGCTCGAATAACGAACTCCGATTGAACCCCACCAAGATCTACCGCGACCCCTCCAAAAATATTAACTATATCGAACCTAAAATAGGACCCCGATCAAATGTTGGATCGAACCAACTGGGGTCGAGGGCACTGCCCCCAACCCCGGCCAGCCTTGCGGCCGGCCTAGCCCAATGAATTGGGTGGTTGCCAATTTCATGGCCAAATTGGGCGTGAGAATTGTGTGTAATTGCTGCCTATTTATAGGCCAAAGTGGATGGGTTAAGGGTGACGTGGAGCACCCTGCTCCACGCAATTTTCTTTCTTTTTTTTGATTTTTTATTAATTTTATATTATTATTAAAGTAATACTAATAACACTAAAACCCGGTCAAAAATGAGTGATTACAGTAGGCATTCTATTTCTTTCTAGACGGCTACTCAGGTTGTAATCAGATTGTCATCGCTCTAAAGGATCAGGAGAAAACCACATTCACTTGTCCATAGGGGACATTCGCCTTTAGGAGAATGCCCTTGGAACTTTGTAAAGCTCCGACAACATTCCAACGATGTCTGATGTCTATTTTCTGATATAATTGAGAACAACCTAGAAGTTTTCATGGATGACTTCTCAGTGTTTGGCGAAACATTCGAGGAATGCCTTCAGAATCTAGAGCTTGTTTTAAGGAGATGTATTAAGAATAACCTGGTCTTGAACTGGGAAAAATGCCATTTCATGGTGAAGGAATGCATAGTTCTCGGTCACAGAGTAACCAAGAGAAGCCTGGAAGTAGATAAGGAAAAGGTCGAGGTAATCAAACAGTTGCCACCTCCTACAAGTGTAAAAGGTATCAAAAGTTTTTTAGGACATGCAAGTTTTTATAGTCGTTTCATTAAATATTTCTCAAAAATTTCTAAATCTTTATGCTTGTTGTTAGAACAAAATGCCACTTTTGTATTTGATAATTCTTGTTTAAAAGCATTTCAAGAACTTAAGGACATATTGATTAATGCCCCCATAGTCGTGGCACCAGACTGGAATGATCCTTTCGAGCTCATGAGTTATGCCATCGATTATGTCGTTGGAGTTGTGTTAGGAAAAAGGCATGGCAAGATTTTCCATACCATTTACTATGCCAGTCGGACATTGAATGAAGCCCAACTCAACTACACCACTACTGAGAAGGAATTTCTTGCGGTTGTATTTGTATTTGATAAGTTCAGATCTTACTTAGTATGTAACAAATTTATGGTGTATACAGATCACTCGACATTAAAATACCTCTTGGAAAAAAGGATGCCAAACCCAAACTAATCTTATGAACGCTTCTGCTGCAAGAATTTGATCTTGAGATTCGAGACAAGAAGGGGAGTGAGAACTTTGTAGCTGACCATTTATCATGATTATAACATTATCTTGAAGAAGGAAGAGCCACTACCATTAGAGATAAATTCCCCGATAAATACCTACTTGCAGTCGAGTCTATGCCATGGTACGCTGACATAGTCAATTACCTGGTAAGCAATATTTTGCCACCGGATTTGGTAAGTAATGCCATGAGGCATTTTTTGCAAGATGTTCAGCAACATTATTGGAATGAGCCAATTTGTTCAAACAATTTGTCTACCAAGTGATTTGCTGATGTGTGCCAAAAGAGGAGCCGCACAACATTTTGCAATTATGCCATGCAACACCATATAGAGGACGTTTTGCTTGCATGAAGACCGCTGCCAAGGTATTGCAATCAGGATTCTTTTGGCCTACATTGTTTAAAGAAGCTAATTACTTTGCTAAGGGATGCGATCGATGCCAGCGGATGGGTAACATTTTTAGCAGACATCAATTGCCACTTCAGAATATTATGCCAGTGGAGCTGTTTGACGTATGTGAATAGATTTTATGGGTCACTTTCCCCCATCATTTGGTAACCTATATTTTCTCATGGTTGTCGATTATGTTTCAAAATAGGTTGAGGATGTCGCACTATCAACGAATGATGCCAAGACTATTGCCAAGTTCCTGCATAAGAACATATTTGTAACCCCCTTGACCCAGTCTAATCGCAAGACTGAACTGAGTGAGCCACATTAGGGTTTTCTGAGACAAACCCGGAAGATTTACATTCAAACGGTCCATTTTTTTATCTTATCTAAATGCATCATTAAGTCCTAAGGTGATCATGCTGGTTATGGTGAAGACTACAACTCAATTGGGCGTCGAATTGACATCTAATTATTCGATTTCACATCATAAGGGCTAAAACATAATTTTAGACAATTACGAGTACTTACATGAAATTAAAGATACCAATCTGTAATTACTCATATTTCATATTAAGAAGTTAAATTACAAGTCAAAATAACCATCCAAACTCATGTAATTGCATATACAAGAAACATGGACTAAATTGCAAAGAAAGAAAACTTCAAAAAGCATCTTAACCAAATTAACGACCTACGTACCAGTACAGGCCCCATTTGTATCGATATGGGCTAAAATACAAAGGCTTACCGATAAAGTCCTCAAGCGTATCGGTACGGGAATGTGATCTTGAAAAGTTGGAATTTTAGTAGCAAAAGGCCATACCGATACAGCAACTTGTGTACCAAAACCATGCTTATTTTCCAGCTATGCATACCTATATGATTACCAGGCATATCGGTACGTCTAGGCTTTTTTGCCCATATTGGGCCAAGATAGGTCCCCGCGTACCGATCCCTGAGGACTCGTACCGGTACGAATAGACCTGTAATAACCTCTTGGTCCAACATATGACACTTTGGCTCATTCAAACTCACTCCAACCATCATATAAACATCATATAACTTCTTAATCATCAAATTCTCAACATAGAAGCAAAGTAAAAGATCATTCTCAACATGGCATACTCAAGGCAAATTCCTATAGGCATGATTTATACCCAAGCATGCATAATGATCCCCAACCCCTCAAAACCAAAGGTTAAGCTACATACAAGTCCAGAAACATCATATCAAACTTATACAAACAGGGAGTCCTCAAATTAAATCTCCTAAAGACAACTTGGTCACATTGCCTTTTATTACTACTTAGTCTTTATAAAACCATACTTTGAATAGTCACAAATCTTGGATCCTTCCTTGCATACTTGCTGTCTGAGAGGCCTATTTCTTTGCATTGATGAGAAAAGATAGCGTAAGCTATAAGCTTGGTGAAGGATTCGCTAAAACACTCATCAATGCAACTTAAAACCATATTAATTCAAACCAAATCTACATGTGGTAAAATTATCTTATACTTCAACAATCTCTTTCAAATACACATTTTAAATCATTTACAACACATGTATCATGCATGGATTTCATCTCTACCTCAATTTAAGCTTCAAATACCAACATCTCTATATAGCAAGCTAAAAGGGTTTCACATGCATAAACCACATTATACAAACAATATCCATTTCTCATGATACACCATTTAGTATATTGGCTTTCAAGTGACTTAAAACAAGTTCTTTCCAACTTACAAAAACAAATCAGATACACGGATTTACACGTGGTTCCCACGACCACTTGACATGCATCTAACCGGAGCATACATCACCTTTAACCCCTCAACGGTTACGATGTAAATAATCAACAATGGGAGCATACGGCTTGTTTAACCCCTCTACCATTGTGATATTCAATCTTCCAGCGGAAGAATACGACACATTTAACCCCTCGACCGCTGCGGTTCCCATGGTGGAGTCTACGACACATTTAACCCCTCGACACACATGAGACAACTTATTATAATGCACTTTAAACCCTATGGCATGCCAACTATATATGATTACATTTTACTACAACACTTGCCAATATACTCATTAAAGCCGCGTTAACTTACTATTTTACATATGCATTAACTCAAACCATTTCTCTCAATACATTAAAACATGTATTCAAGCAACCTCAATATGCTTCATTAAATCATTTGCTTTACACAAAGCTCGACATTAATAATCATTTGCAACATCTTTTGATTTCAAAACATGCATATAACAGTAAGTAATCAAATCTATAAACATGTGCATGAGATTGTATTTTACAAAACTGAAAACGAGAGAGAGCTCAACATATACTTACTTCCAAGCTTTGTTAAGTGTTTCAAACTTAATCTAAACTCCCACAACTTCTTTCAAAACCTTTTAAGGCAATAAAACACATTTCCACTCACCGACAACCAATCACCCACTTGCCGATATGCGATCAAGCCTCCAAAGCTTCCACGATGTCTCGAAAAGCCAACGGATTCGATTCCCCTACTTTACCCAAACAAAAACAGAGGATTAATGCACTTTCATGCATCTCAAAACCCCAACAAACAACAATCTCCACTTCGTCTGCCTCTAAACCACAAAACGCCTATCCAAAACAACTGAAATCAACACCAAACTTCATCTAAACAAAGCCCAGCCAAAACCTATAGATTTCAACACCTTAACAACATCAATTAACATCAAAAAACATTCTAAATTCGTCCTTATACCTCCAGCAACACCTCAACACCAAGATCACATCAAAAATCAACTATAAACAACCAAGAAAATTAGCAATTCATATAGTTTCGGGATTTCTTTGATTAACCTTTCCTTTTAACATTAAAACACACCTTATAAGAGATCTAAATCAATTAGAATCATTACAAAATAGATCCAAATCTAGTTTACTCAATTTCCACACAAATTTAAATACCAAATCCATGTTTAAATCATATTTCCAAAACATAAATCAGTAATAAAAGATCAAAAACTTAGGAATTTTAATAAAGAACATTTAATTAGAGGAGAGAAATGAAAATCACCTCTAATTGTTGATTTCTCCCTTAATTGGTAAAGTTTGGTTGAAATCCAAGTAGATTTAGCAATATGAATTGAAAAAAATCAATTAGGAAACAAAAAGGAAATCAATAGGAATTGATTCTTGAGAATTTTGGAGTGAAAATCTTAGTTTGACTGCTGGGAAAAATTGAGAGAAAAGTAGTTATGTGAGAAAATGATTTTGTAAAACTAAAATCCTTTAATTAAATCCTATTTTATTTTATTAATAAACCAATTAAAAACACTTTAAAATATCCTAAATTAAGGGGAAAATCTAATGAAAAATATTGGTCAAATAGCTCCTTAATGATTCTAAGTTTTGACCCATTTACGATTTAGTCACCAAAAATAGTTTTATAAACTTTTCATTTTAGTCACTAGACCAAAATGTCCCAAAATCGGAATTATTCACTTCAAATTGAATTCACCAAAATACTTAAAATATCAATTAAGTATTTGTAACATTTTTCCATATTTTATTTTAGCCAAAAACAATTTTACACGATTTAATTCCTGAAACTAACTGGAATGCCTAACCTGGTTCCCCCGAACCGTCTATTTGATCCGATTAACTTCTACGACCAGTTTCTGGGCGTTACAACTCCCCCCTCTTAAGAAATTTCATCCTCGAAATTTACCATAAGGAAAGAGATGTGGAAACTGCTTCAGCATGTCCTTCTTGCTCTCCCAAGTGGCTTCCTCAACACCACGATGTCGCCACAACACCTTTACAAACTCTGTGGTCTTTCCTCGGAGAACTTTGCTGCTTGAATCTAGAATTCTCACCGGCTCTTCATCATAGGTCAAATTCGGATTCAACTCAATCTCCTCAACTGGCATCACATGCGGAGGATCTAATCTATACCTCTGAAGCATCGATACATGGAAAACATCATGTATCTTCTCCAATTCAACAAGAAATCTCAACTTATACGCTACCGGAACAACACGCTCGAACACCTCATAAGGCCTGATAAATCTAGGACTTAACTTGCCCTTCCGTCCAAACCTCATCCCTTTTTCCAAGGTAAAACCTTTAGAAACACATGATCACCCACTGCATATTCTATCTCCCTATGCTTCAAGTCAGCATATGACTTTTACTGATCCGAAGATGCTTTTAATCGGTCACTTATAAGCTTCACTTTCTCAATGGTATCTTTAACACATCCGACAAGGAAACATACTTTTCCCCTGCCTCCACCCAACAAAGTGGCGTGCGACACTTCCTACAATATATAGCCTCACACGGAGCCATCTAGGTACTAGCTTGATAACTATTGTTATAGGCAAACTCAACCAAAGGTAACTGCTTCTCCCATGATCCTTGAAAATCAATGATGCAACATCGCAACATATCCTCCAACACTTGGATAACGCATTTAGACTGACCAACCATCTTAGGATGATACAAAGTATTGAAATTCAACCACGTACCCAAAACCCTATACAAACACTCCAAAAATCTTGCTAAAAATACGGATCTTTATCCGATACAATGGACTTAGGCACCCTATGCAACCTCACAATCTCCACAAAGGATAGCTCTACCAGCTTATCCAAAGTATACGTTGTATTCACAGCCAAAAAATGTGCACACTTTGTAAACCTGTCCACAATCACCCAAACAGATCTCTTCTTTGATGGCGTCAAAGGTAAATCGGACACAAAATCCATGGTAATTCTCTCACACTTCCATTCCGGTATCTTCAACGGTTGTAACAACCTCGAAGGAAACTAGTGCTCATCCTTAACACGCTAACAAACCATACAACGAGCTACAAAATCCGTTACATCTTTCTTTAAACCAACCCAGAAATACTTCTTTTTCAAATCCTGATACATTTTTGTACTCCCTGGATGCATAGCAAATTGACTCGAATGTGCCTCAGTTAAGATAGTGCACCTTAACTCCTTATCTTTCGGAACCACTACTCGATCCTTAAAACACAAAACTCCTTTATTACTAAAACAAAAATTCGTTTCATTGCCAACCAAGATGTCCTTGACATGCGGTACCAACGAAACATCATGCGATTGCTTCTCCTTAATCAACTATATCAATGATGGCTTCACTTGCAACTCAGCCAGCAACCCACCATCTCGCGTTACACTCAACCGAGCAAACATTGCCCTCAACTCCACTGCCACCTTTCTACTTAGAGCATCGACTACCACGTTAGCCTTACCCAAATGATACTTAATTGTCATATCATAATCCTTAAGCAACTCTAACCATCTTCATTGCCTAAGATTCAACTTTTTCTGCGACATCATGTATTTCAAACTCTTGTGATCCGTGTGCATAGTACACTTCTCACCATAAAGATAGTGTCGCCAAATCTTTAATGCAAACACTACCGCAACAAGCTCAATATAGTGCATAGGGTAGTTGCGCTCATGCACCTTCAACTGCCTAGATGCATAAGCTACAACCCTACCCTCTTGCATTAGAACACACCCTAAATCCATGTAAGATGCATCGTTATACACAACAAACTCCTTCACTGACTTAGGATGAATCAAGATGGGAGCTTGCGTCAAGCTGTCAAAAGCTTGTTGTCTACCTTCCATCCACTCAAAACTCACATCTTTCTACAACAACTTCGTCAGAGGAGCAACAATCTTAAAAAAACCATCCACAAAGTGTCGGTAATATTCTGCCAACCTCAAGAAGCTACGAACCTCTGATACTGACTTTAGTTGTTTCTAATTCACAATAGCTTCAATTTTCTGCGGATCCACATGAATGCCCTCAGTTGAGACAACATAACCAAGGAAAACCACCTACTTAATCCAAAACTCGCATTTACTTAGCTTAGCATAAAGCTTATTATCCAACAGAACTTGCAACACAATTCGCAGGTGTCGATCATGATCTTCCTCTGTACGTGAGTACACTAGAATATCATCGATAAACACAACCACGAATTGATCCAAAACTCATGGAACAACCTATTCACCATATCCATGAATACTGCCGATGCATTTGTTAACCCAAATGACATCACCAAAAACTTATAATGCCCGTAGTGCATACGAAATACCGTCTTCGATACATCCTTATCCTTCACCTTCAACTAGTAGTATCAACTCATAGATTAATTTTGGAAAACATGGTAGCACCCCAAAACTAATCAAACAGGTTATCAATCCTCTGTAAAGGATGCTTGTTCTTAATCATCAATTTGTTCAGTTGCCGATGATCAATGCACATTCTCATCATGCCATCTTTCTTCTTTACAAACAACACCAGTGCTCCCCAAGGTGAAACACTAGGCTGAATTGAACTTGGTCCAACAACTCTTTCAACTGTGTCTTCAACTCCTTCTATTACTTCGGTGCCATACGATACGGTGCAATTGACACCAGAGTCGTATTCACATACGTCTCAATACTGAATTCTATCTCCATATCCAGGCGGCAACTCTTTTGGAAACACTATTGGAAAATTACAAACATTGTGAATATCCTGGGCACGCACTTCCTTCATATTCGGGTTCATAACATAAGCTAGGTATGCTTGACCCCCAGATTTCATCATCTTTCGCGCTTCTAAAGCCGAAACAACATTGGATGAGAATTTGACATTCTCGCCCATAACTACCACTTCATAATCCCCAACAAGTCTTAACGAAACTCGCTTGGTGTTAAAATCTACCACAGCTCAATGTTCAGACAACCAATCTATCCCAAAAATTACATCGAAACCTTGAAAAGGCAACTCCATCAGGTCAGCCTCAAACACATTCCCTTGAACCATAAAAGGACACCTCCTAAACATCCTCCTAGCCACTATCGTCTCACCAAAGGAACTAGTTATCCTCATACCAACATCTAACACCTCTATAGGTATATCAAGCAAGCAAGCATGTTTGTGTAGGACATATGAATATGTATAACCAAAATCTATCAAAGAAAGTAATGGCATGGACTGCAAAGTAAATGTACCTGCAATCACATCAATATTATTTCTTCCCACACGGTGTGCAAAAACACTCTTCGGTCCACCATCCTTACGCTGAACCATGACAGTGTGAGTAACCACTCTCTCTCTATCATCTCTACGCGAGAAATGTCCACGACTGCGCCCATAGCCTCTCTGTGGCACAACAGCTCGTGCAGTAGCTTGTCCCTCACCATCCAACTGTAGACAATCTCGCCTAAGATTATCTTGCGATCCATAACTCCAACATGTACCAAAAGCACTCCAAATTCTTCCAGATGTCTCTTACCATAATGCCTACACTCGGGTACTCCAGCATAGTCATTCTGACCTTACAGATGTTTGTCCAACATTACTTCCATCGCGTCTCTGATTGGGTTGATATCTCCTATCTCTATGCTTCTTGTAACGATCTCGGCCATTATTTGACTCACCATGCCTCTTCCTAACAGAAGAACTCCTAGATCGAGCAGACAACACCAAATTATGTTCGATGTTCTTAACCCGAGAAACTAGGACATCAAACTCTGTATAGTCGGTAGCCAACATATACATCTTTATCTCCTTGATCAATCCATAACAGAATTGATTGCAGCGTTGGAACTCATTAAGGGCCAATTCAAGAGTATACTTGCTCAACCAAACAAACTGGAATTCATATTCAGAAACATACATGTTTCCCTGCTCTAAGGCCATAAACTTCTTTTTCGTATCATCTCGATAACGGGTTCCTAAATACTTCTTGTGGAAGACAGCACAAAAGAACTCCCATGTTACATCAACAGGTGCCACACCCACAACAACAATTGTCCACCAACTGTAAGTATCTCCCTGGAGCAACGACACAATACAATCCAACTTGCGAGCATCAGAACACTTCATCTGACCAAGGATCCTCTCGGTACCAGCAAACCACTATTCGGCCACTTTAGGAGCCAAACCTCTAAACTCTGTACCACCCAAGCTATGTAAACACTCCAAGGGTGGCCCAGTATTCACAGCTATAGGCACCAATGCAGGTACTTGCACCCCAGTTATGACCGCCTAGAAAGCTCCAGTCATCGCTTGGACTAAAGGTGCCATATCATCAAAGACAGATCTTTGTAGTGACTGAGGTGCACCACCCTCAACTTCAATGCTAGCAGGAGGATTCAGTGGTGCAGGAGGTAACTTATCCTCATGTTTATCCATAACACTACCCAAATGAGCTATCGTCTCACGCCTCGGTCCCATTCGCAAAATATGAGTCTAAAACATGATAATGCAATAAAACAAAACAATTAGGCCAGCTTGCAGCAAGAATCCAAGTCACTCTCGTTTAAAAACAAAATCATTTAAATCTAGTAGTAATAAGGCAATGTGTCCCCAAGCTAAACACCTCAAACATTCATATATCGAACATAATCTCACAATTTCAAACATCGTGCATAGCAATCAGCGAAAACATCATCCACAATCAATCCTACAACCATAACCCATTTTCCAACAATCATAACTTGGCTCTAATACCAATAAATATAACCCCCTTAACCCAGTCTAATCGCAAGACCGAATCGAGCGATCCACATTAAGGTTTGTCGAGATAAACCTGAAAGATTTATATTCAAATGGTCTATTTTTTTATCTTATCTAAATACATCATTAATTCCTAAGGTGATCATGCTGGTTATGGTGAAGACTACAACTCAATCGATCGTCAAATTGACATCCAATTGTTCAATTTTGCATTATAGGGACTAAAATGTAATTTTAGATAATTAAGAGGAATTACATGAAATTGTAGTTTCAAATCCATAATTAGTCATATTTCATGTTAACAGGTAAAATTACAACTCAAAATAACCACCCAAACTCATTTAATTAGATATATAAGAAATAGGGTCTAAATTGCAAAGAAAGCAAACTTCAGAAAGCATCTTAACCAAATTAACGACCTGCGTACCGGTACAGGCCCCATTCATATCGATAGGGGATAAAATACAAAGGTGTACCGATACAATCCTCAAGCCTATTGGTACGGGTATGTTATCTCAAAAAGTTAGAACTTTGGTAGCAAAAGGCCGTACCAATACGATAACCCGTGTACCGAAACCATGCTTATTTTCTAGCTATGCATACCGATACAGTTACCAGGCGTATCAGTACGCTTAGGCATTTTTGCCCAGATTGAGCCGAGACAGGTCCCTGCGTACCAATCCCTAAGGACCGTACCGGTACAGACAGGCCTTAATGACCTCTTGGTCCAACATATGACACTTTGGCTCAATCTAACTCACTCCAACCATCATATAAACATCATATAACTTCTTAATCATCAAATTCTCAACATAGCTACAAAGTAAAAGATCATTCTCAACATGACATACTCAAGGCAAATCCCTATTGGCATGATTTCTACCCAAGCATGCATAATGATCTCCAACCCCTCGAAACCAAAGCTTAAGCTACATACAAGTCCAAAAAAATCATATCAAACTTATACAAATAATGCTAAAAATTTGGGCCTAGAAGTTAATCGGATCAAATAGACGGTTTAGAGGAACTAAGTTAGACAATTCGAATTAGTTTCGGGAATTAAATCGTATAAATGGTTTTTGGATAAAATAAAATATGGAAAAACATTATAAAAATAATTAATTGATATTTTAAGTATTTTGTTAAATTCAATTTGAAGTAATTAATTCAGATTTTGGTACATTTTGGTCTAGTGACTAAAATGAAAAGTTTACAAAACTATTTTTTGTGACTAAATCGTAAAATGGTCAAAACTTAGAATCTTTGAGGAGCTATTTGACCAATATTTTCATCATATTTCTCTTTCAATTTAGGCTATTTTAAAGTGTTTTTAATTGGTTTATTAATAAAATAAAATAGGATTTAATTAAAGGATTTTAGTTTTGCAAAATCACTTTCTCACGTAACTACTTTTCATCCAACTTTTCTCTCAACTTTTCCTAGCAGCCAAACTAAGATTTTCACTCCAAAATTCTCAGGAACCAATTCTTATTGATTTCCTTTTTGTTTCCTAATTGATTTCTTTAATTCCTATTGCTAAATCTATTTGGATTTCAGCCAAGCATTGCCAATTAAGGGATAAATCAACAATTTGAAGTGATTTTCATTTCTCTCCTCTAATTAAGTCTTTTTTATTGAAGTTCCCAAGTTCTTGATCCTTTGTTAATGATTTGTGTTATGGAATTATGTTTTAAACATAAATTTGTTAATTAAATTCAGTTTTGTGTGGAAATTGAGTAAAAATGGATTTGGATCTATTTTGTAATGATTCTAATTGGTTTAGATCTCTTGTAAGATGTGTTTTGATGTTAAAAGGAAAGGTTAAGTAAAGTAATCCCGAAACTATATGAATTGCTAATTTTCTAGGTTGTTTATAGTTGGTTTTTGATGTGATCTTGGTGTTGTAGTGTTTCTGGAGGTATAAGGACGAGTTTAGAATTTTTTGGATGTTAATTGATGTTGAAATCTATAGGTTGTGGCTGCGTTTTGTTTAGATGAAGTTTGGAGTTGGTTTTAGTTAATTTTTGGATAGGCGTTTGGGGGTTTAGAGGCAGGAGAAGTTGAGATTGTTGTTTGCTGGGGATTTAGAATGCATGGAATTGCATTAATCCTCTATTTTGTTTGGGTAAAGCAGGGGAATTGAATCCTTTGGATTTTGGAGACACCACAGAAGCTTTAGAAGCTTGAACGCGTATCGACAAGTGGGCGATTGGTTGTCGGTGAGTGGAAATATGTTGTACTGCCTTAAAAAGGTTTTGAAAGAAGCTGTGGGAGTTTAGATTAAGTTTGAAACATTTATCTAAGCTCAGAAGTAAGTATCGATTGAGCTCCCTCTCGCTTTCGGCTTTGAAAATACAATCTCATGCACATGTTTATAGATTTGATTACTTATTGTTATATGCATGTTTTGGAATAAAAAATGTTGCAAATGATTATTCATGTTAAGTTTTGTGTAAAGCAAATGATTTCTAAAAGCATGTTGAGGTTGCTTGAATAAATGTTGAAATGTATTTGTGTAAAGCAAATGATTTCTAAAAGCATGTTGAGGTTGCTTGAATAAATGTTGAAATGTATTTATAGAAATGGTTTAAGTTAATGCATATGTAAAACTATAAGTTAATGTAGTTTTAATGAGTATATTGGCAAGTGGTTGTGGTAAAAATATAATCGGATATAGTTGGCATGTCATAGGATTGTTAGTGCAATATAAAAGTCACCTCATGTGTGTCGAGGGGTTGTAAGTGTACCGTAGACTCCACCTTAAGAACCACAGTGGTTGAGGTGGGTAAAGGTTCCATTTTCTCTTACTGGTGGATTTATACATCCAAACCGTTGAGATGGGCAAGTGTGCCATTACTCCGGTTGAGGTATGTATGGGAAGTGGTTGTGGGAATCACTTGAGTAATATGTGTATCAAATGTGTTTTCTAAAGAGATTGTAAACTTGTTTTAAGTCACTTCAATGCCAATATACTAAATGTTGTATCCTGAGAAATGGATTATGTTTGTATAATGTAGTTTATACATGTGAGACTCTTTAAGCTTGTATATAGAGACTTTGGCAATTAAAGCTTAAATCGAGGTAGAGATGAAATCCATGATACACCTGTTGTAAATGATTTTAAATGTGCATATGTAAGAGATTGTTGAAGCATGAGATGATTTTGCCATGAACAAGTAGATTTGGCTTGTACTAAAATGATTTTAAATTGCATTGATGAGTGTTTTAGCGAATCCCTCACTAAGCTTATAGCGTATGCTCTTTTTTCTCTTCGATGCAGAGAAATAGGCCACTCAGACAGCAAGCGTGCAGGGAAGGATCCAATATTTGTGACTATTCTAAATATGGTTTTATAAGAACTAAGTAGTAATAAAAGGAAATGTGACCAAGATGTGTTTGGGAGGTTTATTTTGAGGACTCCCTGGTTGTATAAGTTTGATATGATGTTTTAGACTTGTATGAAGCTTGAACTTTGGTTTTGAGGGGTTGGGGGACAATATGCATGCTTGGGTAGAAAATCATGCCTATATGAATATGTCCTGAATATGCTATGTTCTGAATGATATTCTACTTTGCTGCCATGATTGAGAAATTGATGCTTGTGGGGTTGTATGATGTTTAGATGATGTTTAGGGCATGTTAGATTGAGCCAAAGTGTTATATGTTGGACCAAAGGGTCATTACAGGTCTATCCATACCGGTACGGATCCTCAGGGATTGGTATACGGGGACCTCTCTCGGCTCAATCTGGGCAAAATAGCCTAGGAGTACCAATACGCCTGGTAAATGTATTGGTACGCATAGCTAGAAAATAAGCCTGGCTTCAATACACGGGTTGTTGTATCGATACGGTCTTTTGTTACTAGAATTCCAAATTTTTGAGATTACATACCCGTAACGATACGCTTGAGGACCGTATCAGTACGCCTTGTATTTCAACCCCGTATCGATCCAGAGTGTACTTGTACTGGTACATAGGTCATTAATTTGGTTCCCACGACCACTTGACATACATCTAACTGTAGCACACGACACCTTTAACCCCTCAACGGTTACGAAGTAAATAATCAAAAATGGGAGCATACGAAGCGTTTAACCACTCTACCATTGTGATACTCCATCCTCTAGTGGGAGAATACTGCACAGTTAACCCTTCGACTGCTGTGGTTCCCATGGTGGAGTCTACAGCACATTTAACCCCTCGACACATATGAGGTGACTTATTATAGTGCACTTTAAACCCTATGGCATGCCAACTATATCCGATTACATTTTTACTATAGCCACTTGCCAATATACTCATTAAAGCCACATTAATTTAATGTTTTACATATGCATTAACTCAAACCATTTCTCTCAATACATTAAAACATGTACTCAAGCAACCTCAACATGCTTCCATAAATCATTTGCTTTACACAAAGCTCAACATGAATAATCATTTGCAACATCTTTTGATTTCAAAACATGCATATAATAGTAAGTAATAGAATCTATAAACATGTGCATGAGATTGTATTTTACAAAATCGAAAATGAGAGAGAGCTCAACCGATACTTACTTCCTAGCTTAGTTAAGTGTTTCAAACTTAATCTAAACTCCCATAACTTCTTTCAAAACTTTTTTAAGGCAATAAAACCATTTTCACTCACCGACAACCAATCGCCCATTTTTCGATACGCGATCAAGCCTCCAAAGCTTCCACGATGTCTCTAAAAGCCAACGGATTCGATTCCCCTACTTTACCCAAACAAAAATAGAGGATTAATGCACTTTCATGCATCTCAAATCCCCAGCAAACAACAATCTCCACTTCGCCTACCTTTAAACCACCGAACGCCTTTCCAAAACAATCGAAATCAACACCAAACTTCATCTAAACAAAGCCCAGCCAAAACCTATTGATTTTGACACCTTAACAACATCAATTAACATCAAAAAAATTCTAAACTCGTCCTTATACCTCTAACAACACCAAGATCACATCAAAAACCAACTATAAACAACCTAAAAATTAGCAATTCATATAGTTTTGGGATTTCTTTGAATGACCTTTCCTTTTAACATTAAAACACATCTTATAATAGATCTAAATCAACTAGAATCATTACAAAATAGATCCAAATCCATTTTTACTCAATTTCTATACAAAACTCAATTTAATTACCAAATCCATGTTTAAATCATATTGACATAGCATAAATCAGTAATAAAGGATTAAGAACATGGGAATTTCAATAAAAAACCTTTAATTAGAGGAGAGAGAATAAAATCACCTCTAATTGCTGATTTCTCCCTTAATTGGCAATGTTTGGTTGAATTCCAAGTAATTTAGCAATAAGAATTGAAGAAATCAATTAGGAAACAAGAAGGAAATCAATAGGAATTGATTCCTGAGAATTTTGGAGTGAAAAACTTAGTTTGACTGCTGGGAAAAGTTGAGAGAAAATTTGGATGAAAAGTAGTTACGTGAGAAAGTGATTTTGCAAAACTAAATTCCTTTAATTAAATCCTATTTCATTAATAAACCAATTAAAAACACTTTAAAATAGCCTAAATTAAGAGAAAATCTGATGAAAGAGATTGGTCAAATAGCTCCTTAAAGATTCTAAGTTTTGACCCTTTTCCTTATTTTATTTTAGCAAAAAATAATTTTGTACGAATTAATTCCCGAAACTACCTCGAATTGCCTAACTCGGTTCCCCCGAACCGTCAATTTGCTCTGATTAACTTCTAGGCCCAATTTTCAGGCGTTACAATATTCACTAGAATTAGTGCCCCCAGAGCTATCATTCATGATGAGGGTACACATTTTAAGTGCAATTTAATCTCTAGAGCTTTGTTGTTGTTCACCCTTGATTCACGCAGGGATGTATTATCAAGGCATGCACAAGTAGCTAGAGTTTCAGCTTAGGGATAAGAAGAAACCATTGAAGAACGCTCTGCCGAACCTTGAAGATTGCTGCCCAGACGCCCAAGTTGTTGCCCAGGCAACCATCGATTAGTTGCCAAGGCAACCCCGTTGTGCAAGTTGCCACGGCAACTGAGTTGCCCGTGCACTCTTTTACCAAGATGATCCAATCGGCTATCACACCTCAACTCACGATAACCTGGCCTATCTCTCTCTCATTTGATCTCATATTTTCTTTATTGCTTTCTAGATTAGTTATTAGTTAAACTCCTATAATCCTTTATTTGTGTTTTTACTTTTTACAGTGCAAGATACTAGATTCTTGAAGTGGCACCAATCCCTGTGGAGACGATATCTTTTATACTATAACTTGCGACGTGTATACTTGCACAATTGCGTAGCACTTATTACGCGCAACAAGTTTTTGGCGCCGTTGCCGGGGATTGGCAAGAGCGACTTTGTTTTTATTTTCTTGCACTTTCTTTTTACTTTTCTTGTTTAAGATTCAAAGGGCTAACAAACTTTGGTTTCGCATTAGTATATGACCAGGGCGAGACTGACTACACCATAATATCCTTTTGATCTAGAAATCGAATGAACCTTACAAAGACTTAGACGGAGGATAAGAGTAGCAATGGCTAATCAAGACGGCAATATGAATCAAGATGTTCGAGTAGGAGGAGGAGTGATTCTTGCACGAAACAGAACTATTCGAGACTATCTTGAAGAAGATCTTGATGGACTTAATCCAGGAGTTGTCGCACCTAAAATTGAAGCCGACCACTTTGAGTTAAAACCGGTAATGTTTAATATGATCAACACAATAGGTCAATTTGGCGGCTCAGCAACTGAAGATGCACGGCAACATCTGAAATTTTTCCTCGAGATTTGTAACTCGTTCAAAATACACGGAGTCACCCCCGATGTCTTACGATTAAGATTATTCCCCTATTCACTGAGGGATAGGGCGAAAGCATGGTTGAATAGCATTCCTGCCGGATCAATAGCATCTTGGACTGATCTTTGTCTTGATTTCCTTGCTAGATTTAATCCTACAAATTTGACTGATAAGCTTCGTAACGACATTACTTCTTTTTGGCAGGCAGATGATGAATCCATGTACGAGGCTTGGGAGCGATATAGAGAACTTCTACACAAATACCCCCTACACGGATTCCCGGTGTGGACTCAAGTAACAATGTTTTACAACGCCGTGAATACACCAACAAGGATGATGCTAGATGCCTCGGCAAACGACATACTCTTAGATAAGTTGCCGGAAGAAGCAATGCAAATTTTAAACAGGCTGGCCAAGAATGATTGTCAATTCCCATCTACTAGAAGAGGAGGAGTTAGACGCCAAGCCACAATACATGAACTAGGATCATCAGATTCAATTTCGGCACAATTGGCCACTTTAACCAAGGTGGTCCAGAACATGCAAAAACCAAACAACACACATGAAGTCAAGGTAATGGATTCTTTTTGTGAGTTATGTGGTGATAACCATAATTCTTCTGAATGTATGCAAAATCCAGAATCCAGCTTCTATGTGAGGAATTACAATCGGAACAACAACTTGATGTCCAATACATACAATCCAGCTTGGAAGAAGCACCTAAATTTTTCATGGAGTAATCCCAACAATGCTCTAAACCAGAACAATCATAATGCACGAGCATCGGGATTCCAGCAGAATATGCCACGGCAACAGTAGCCGCAGCAACAACCGACAACATCTAGTTCTTTGGAAAATTCTCTAAATGCTTTTATGATGAAAACTGAATCTTATATGGCTGATAATAGTAATTTCATAAAAAGAACTGATGCTTTTATTAACAGGACCGAGATGAGATTGCAAAACCAAGAGGCGGCAATCAAATCATTGGAAAATCAAGTCGGACAGTTTGCTCAAAATCTGAATACTAGACCGCAAGGAGGTTTACCTAGCGATACTGAAGTCGCAAGAGGAACTGGCCATGAGCAATGTAAGGCAATCACCACTAGAAGTGGCCAACAACTTAGAGAGGCTCAAGCCCGCTCATCAAACAAAACTCCACAAAAAGATCAAGACGAACCTAACGGCAAGGCCTCAGATGCTGAACCAGGAATTGCCGCGGCAACTGGCAATAAGCATGCCTCGGCAACCGATGATAAAGGTGCCTCGGCAACTTGTGAAAAGCATGCCTCGGCAACCCTAGTTGATAATGCCTCGGCAACTCCAGTTGTCCCGGCAATGCCGCCAATCAAGTTTCAAACCAATGAAAGGATTGAAGATATCCGACTTCCACCACCATTCCCACAAAGGTTGAAGCGACAAAAGCAAGAATACCAATTCAAGAAGTTTCTTGATATCCTAAAGCAAGTCCACATAAACTTGCCATTGGTGGAAGCAATTGAACAAATGCCAAACTATGCCAAGTTCCTTAAAGACATTGTGTCTAAGAGAACAAGGCTAGGAGAGTTTGAAACAGTTGCCGCAATAGAGGGATGCATGGCAATGTTGCACAATCGTATGCCACCCAAGTTGAAGGATCCCGGAAGTTTCAGAATACCCTATTCTATCGGAAATCACTATGTCGGGAAAGCATTATGCGACCTTGGGGCTAGCATAAACTTGATGCCTAAATCGGTTTTCCAGAAACTAGGAATCGGGAAGGCAAGACCTACAACAGTTATGCTACAGCTAGCCGACAGATCCTATGTGCTTCCAGAGGGAAAAATCGAGGACATACTGGTAAAAGTTGATAAATTTATTTTTCCCGCTGACTTTATTATCTTGGATTGTGAAGCAGATAAGCATGCACCCATCATTCTCGGGAGACCATTCCTAGCAACAGGGAGAACCTTGATCGATGTTGAAAAGGGAGAACTCACAATGAGGGTGAATGACCAGCAAGTTAAACTAAATGTGTTCCAAACACTAAGGCATGTCGATGATCCAGAAGAATGCCAACTTCTTCATGCCACAACAGAGTTTAACTTCAACGAGGAATTTAGTTGCCTCGGTAACTACATTGCCGATCAAGAAGAACCTGAGGAGTATGAAGAACCGGTCGATGAGGAACAACAAGAAGAGGCAAATTGGCTAGTAAATCGACCAGGTACATACTTTGAACCACTGGATTACTCAGGTAAGGAAGGTAAACTCGAAAAACCCTCTATTGAACAACCACCGATTCTTGAGTTGAAACAATTGCCAGAGCAACTAAAATATGCATACTTAGGAGCCGATAATACATTGCCTGTAATTATTTCTTCTAAGTTACAGCCTGAGCAGGAAAATAAGCTGATCAAGATGTTGAAGCTACACAAAAAAGGCAATAGGGTGGAGAATTGCTGACTTGAAGGGAATTAGCCCGGCAGTGTGCATGCACAAGATTTTGTTGGAAGATGATCACAAACCTTCAATTGAGGCCCAGAGGAGACTGAATCATGCCATGAAAGGGGTTGTAATGAAAGAAATCATCAACTGGCTTGACACCGGCATTATATACCCTATCTCTGATAGTACGTGGGTAAGTCCGGTACAATGTGTACCGAAAAAGGGAGGTATAACAGTGGTAAGCAATGAAAATAATGAACTTATTCCAATCTGGACTGTGACCAGTTGGAGGGTTTGTATGGATTATCGAAAGCTAAACAAAGCCACTAGGAAAGATCACTTCCCATTACCCTTTATTGATCAAATGCTTGACCGTCTTGCAGGTAAACCCTTTTATTGTTTTCTTGATGGTTATTCAGGTTACAATCAAATTGCCATAGCACCAGAAGATCAAGAAAAGACAACCTTCATATGCCCTTACTGTACTTATGCCTTCCGAAGGATGCCGTTCGGATTGTGTAACGCCCCGGCAACCTTCCAAAGATGCATGATGGAACTCTTTTCATACATGGTCAAATACTTCCTTGAGATCTTCATGGATGATTTTTCTGTTTTTGGTAACGACTTCGACAGTTGTCTCGGTAATTTAGAGAGGGTGTTGGCAAGATGTGAAGAAACAGATCTAGTCCTCAATTGGGAGAAATGCCATTTTACGGTAGATGAAGGAATAGTGCTCGGCCACAAGATTTCATCGAAGGGAATTGAAGTAGACAAGGCCAAGGTGGACGTGATCGAGAGATTACCCCCACCAAGTTCGGTTAAAGGAATTCGAAGTTTTCTCGGACATGCAGGTTTTTACAGGAGGTTCATCCATAATTTTTCTAAAATCACTAAACCCTTGTGTAATCTGCTTGAACAGGATAAAGTCTTCGATTTTGATGAATCTTGCACCCCAAGCATTCGAAACCCTAAAGAAAAAGCTTGCCTCGGCACCCACTGTCGTTCCACCAGATTGGACGCTATCTTTTGAGCTCATGTGTGATGCAAGTGATTTCACGGTAGGAGCAGTCCTAGGCCAACACACAGGTAAGACCTTCCATGTGATATACTACGCTAGTAAAACTCTTAATAGTGCTCAAATGAATTACACAACAACGGAGAAAGAGTTACTAGCTATAGTTTTCGCATT
Source organism: Hibiscus mutabilis (assembly GCA_019671005.1). NCBI lineage: Eukaryota > Viridiplantae > Streptophyta > Magnoliopsida > Malvales > Malvaceae > Hibiscus > Hibiscus mutabilis. Next base: position 35,449,528 of record CM033719.1, on the reverse strand, counting down.
TGACAAGTTCTGATCCTATTTGATTGGTACAAAGGTAATTGTTTATACGGACCATTCGGCAACCATGGACGCGCATGCCTCGACAACCATGGATGCACACACCTCGGCAACTCTCGACGCCGCAACAGCCTTTGACGCGCATGCCTTGGCAATTACGGGAGCAGTCGCCACGGCAGCACATGCCTCGGCAATACCCTGGTACGCGGATTTAGTTAATTTCCTTGTTTATGGTATTTTACCTGATGGCATTACTCACCAAGGGAAGAAGCGATTCCGCCATAATGCTAAGCATTACTTTTGGGATGAGCCTCTTTTGTTTAAACAATGTGCAGATCAGGTTATACGCCGATGTGTCCCTGAAGAAGAGCAACAGAGTATACTCCGGCAATGCCATTCTTCACCCTATGGAGGACATTTTGGAGGAACTCGTACAACAGCCAAAGTTTTGCAATCCGGTTTGTATTGGCCAACATTGTACAAAGATGCCCAAGACTTTTACAAGCAATGTGATCGTTGCCAGAGGACGGGCAATATCTCTAGACGACATGAGATGCCATTCCAGAACATCATCGAGGTGGAATTGTTCGATGTGTGGGGGATCGATTTTATGGGACCTTTCCCATCTTCATTCGGCAACCTCTACATCTTACTTGTCGTCGACTACGTGTCTAAATAGGTTGAGGCAGCTGCAGTTCCCAACAACGATTCCGAGACCGTGCAACGATTCTTGCAGAAAAACATATTTACACAGTTTGGGATGCCGAGAGCAATTATCAGTGATGAAGGCAAGCATTTTGACAACAGACTAATTGCCAAGATGTTGCAACGCTTCGGCATATCACACAAGGTTTTATTTTTATTTTTTTTAGGAGATATTTTATTTTTCTTCATTATCTTTAGTTTCCAGGTTTTCTTTTCCACAAGAAGACTCACAACCACTATGCTAAGGAAATGCACTACCGACTACTTGCAACGGCAACCAACCCTGAAGATGCCACGGAAACCAAAGCTAAAGACATCCCAGAAACCACTGCAAAAGCCAAAGGTAAAGCACCTATGCCCGAATCAACTCCTACGGAATCATTTTCTGATTTTTCAGATTCGGACGAGTCCTCCATTGCACCAACAAAGACCGCACCAATTGAATCCTCCAAGCGAAAAGCCAATGACATTGATGAAGAGGACGATGAGGACAACCCCGTACGAGGATCGATTCCACCACCAACAACAAGAAAACAACCATCGCGTTCAAGCAAGAGAATCAAGACACCGACCAAAAGGAAACTAATCATCTACGATGACGAACTCTCGGAGTAAGTCCTCGTATGCATTTTATTTTTTGTTACTTTTATTTTTCTTTAATGCATGCATTGAGGACAATGCCTCACTCGAGTTTGGGGGGGATTGTTATTAGTAGTTACCATGTTTAGTTACATTCATCTTAAGTATTACATTTAGGATACATAAATTGCTTGCCATGCCTTTAGTTGGAACAAGAATTGCTTAGATTTGATGAATATCCGATGATTACTTTGTCAATGCACTTAATTGATAGAATTTTTATTCTAGGATAACCATGGAAAAACTTAGAATTTTACTATGATGCTAAATTTGATGAAACACTGTTGTGGTTTGATTGATTTAAGGAATTCTAGTGAACTTAGGTTGATAATTAACAAATTGGGGGATTAGAATAAAAATTGGATGAATGCTAGAGGTGCCTAAAATTGGCTCTAGCATGTGCAAAAAAAAATTGATCGCTAGAGGTGCCCGAAACTGGCTCTAGTATGTGTTAAAAAAATTTTGATCGCTAGAGGTGCCCGAAACCGGCTCTAGTCGAATAAATTAACTTATGAAAACTAAAAACAAAACACCAGAGGTGCCCGAAACTGGCTCTAGTAAAAACATGTTAAAAAGAACCCAATGAAGTAATTTGAAAACCTATTTTTTGCATAGAATCCGAAAAATCAACTTGCACACAACTACGCACACACTCACAAGCATTATAGTTTGATTCCGAGTAACTCCTAAGTTTTCCGAAAAATAAAAAGCCAATCATACTTTGTGCCCCGGTTCAGAGAATTGAAATCAAGTTCAAAGCTAAGTTTGTGAAAATTGAAGTCTTGGCAGGTAATTATGAGTTTGCATTGCTTGCGGACAAGCAATAGTTCGAGTTTGGGGGTGTGATAAGTGTTCAAAAGTACTATTTTTCTTACCCTTTTTACTCATATTATTGTTAGACTTAGGCTCATATTAGTTGCATAATTAGCCATTCATGCATTAATCCATGTTTCCTTCCATCGTTGAGCTTGATTACATAACTTGGTAGTTTTTGTGGGAAAAGATGCTGCTTTGGTGTGTTTTGTGTGTATATGCAGGATCACTTGCCAAAGCAAGGCTAATGCTAGTTGCCAGGGCAATGCATGAAGTAGACGTCGAGCTAGTTGCCAGGGCAATGCATGAAGGAGACGCCGAGCCAGTTACCCAGGGCAATTGTCGACAAGAGCAAAGGTGATATGGTAGTCGAAATTGATGACTAGACAAGCCCAAGATGACGTGGAGCAAAGTCCAATCCCAAAGGAATTTGATTTCCATGAAGAGATTAAAGAAGAATTAAATTCCAAGAAGATAGGAGAAATTCTAGTAGGAATATAATTATAATAAAGAATTATATTCTTTAAAGATAATTTAATTCCAACTTAACTTCCTCCTCAAAGAAGAACTTTGACCTAGCCCTATAAATAAGAGGGAGATTTCGACAATCCAAGGAGGGCAAGAAGGGGGAAAATTTCGACAACTCCAAAGGGCAAGAAGGAAGAGATTTCGACAAGAGAGCAAAGAGAGGGGAATTTCGACAAGCATCAAGGAGGGTAAGAGGAGAGAATTTTCGACAAGCATCTAGGGCAAGGAGGATTTCGACAAGCCTCCTTCTTCATCCTTTTCTTTCTTGTTCGATTGGGTTCATGCTAGGGATTATTTATCTTGTGATTCTTTGGAACCTAGCCATGAACTAAATCTATTTGGCTATGGTTATTGTGTTTTGTGGTTGTGAGAAACTATTGGATTTTGTTTAGGTAATAAGAGTTTGCACTTTTCTATTTCAAGGTTTATTCATTCTTGGTTCTTATTCTTGTTTGCGAGTGAATTGGGAGAGGATCTCGTGATTTCATCTATTTATCTAATATTGGGAGAGTTAGATTCAAGAAACGAATGAATATGATCTTTATTCAATCTATTGATGGTGAAGATTAGTCCGGCTTAGGAATAAGTTAAGGATTTCAACGGATAAGAGGAGCGCAAGATTGGTTGTTGTTCACCCTTGATTCACGCATGGATGTATTATCAAGGCATGCACAAGTAGCTAGAGTTTCGACTTAGGGATAAGAAGAAACCATTGAAGAACGCTCTACCGAACCTTGAAGATTGCTGCCCAGACGCCCAAGTAGTTGCCCAAGTAGTTGCCCAGGCAACCATCGATTAGTTGCCAAGGCAACCCCGTTGTGCAAGTTACCACGGCAACTGAGTTGCCCGTGCACTCTTTTACCAAGATGATCCAATCGGCTATCACACCTCAACTCACGATAACCTGGCCTATCTCTCTCTCATTTGATCTCATATTTTCTTTATTGCTTTCTAGATTAGTTATTAGTTAAACTCCTATAATCCTCTATTTGTGTTTTGACTTTTTACATTGCAAGAGACTAGATTCTTAAAGTGGCACCAATCCCTGTGGAGACGATATCTTTTATACTATAACTTGCGACGTGTATACTTGCACAATTGTGTAGCACTTATTACGCGTAACAACTATCCCATGTATATATTAGGTTAAATTTAGGTAAAAATTAAAAAAAAACAGTCTGTGAATAGCCTAATCTATTTTTGATGGTTCTTTTTGCTATGATTCCATTAATTCCAAAATTGTTGTTGTGTTGATCATGAATTCCTATGATTAATCTATGTTTAATGTTTTGCAATATGTTAAGAGCTTTTGTGTTTTGAAATTAGTATTTAAATTGTTGTAGATGTTATTTCACATGTTTTCATGCCTTCTAAAAGAATAAGAAACCTTAGGGAAATTCTAGGTCAACTCTATAATGTCGAAGCATAATTAATGTGAATAAACTAAATGCTCAATGTAGCAATTAAAGGCTTAATTAAATTTCTAGAAAAAATGAGAAAATAATAAAAAATAATTAAAACTCGATGCCATAGACAAAAGTATTGAGGGACACTCTTCCATACATCTTGCTACCTTAGTACACTAGGTGAGTTGTGTTAGATCCATTTAACTTTCCCTAGTAGGAATGGTAGTACTGGCATAAGAGTGAATGAAAGTCTTCACATGATGACTGTGCTTGTAGGGCTCGGGGATGGGCTATTTTCTCCACTCCATCTTCATGTGTAGAGAGTAGTCGTGATAAGCTGAAGCTCCACTGATACGTTTTTTAAACTTAGAAAAATGAAGAGATTACAATATTGTGCTTAAAAGAAAAGGGAAACGCTAAGGCAATAAAAGAGAGCAATCCTTAAATTTTTCTAAGGTCATTAAATGATGAATGCGTGTAACACAGAAGCCACTGCACCTACAGTAGAATCGATACTTGTAACAAAATTGTGAGCTCTAATGAATTGCACTCCATTAAAATAGCGAAGGAATAAATTATTGCTGAAACATGTCTTGGAATTCTTGTCATTATAGTTTAGCTGGTACCTTGGAAACTATAGGTCGTTTATGTTTTTTTTTTCATGTTAAGATTTGCATTTAGTTTTGATAATTCTCCAACAAACCAATGTTTGCTCAACCATTTTTAAGTACGATAACTTTGTATTTATTGATCCAATCCTCATAGGTTTAATACTCTACTTAATCACTTTATTACTTGATCGACGAGTATACTTGCTCTAAAGTGCATATCTATTTCGCAAGCATCAACTGACATATGGCCTTATGCAAAGCCATAAATTCCCTCTTCTTTGTATCCTGATACTATGAAACAAGGTATTTCCTCTTGAAATATCTTCGGAAGAACTCCCAAGTTATATCAGCGGCAAGTACTCTAGCTATGGTGGCATCCACTAATGATAAGCACTGTAACACCTGAAAAAAGGGAATGAATGAAAATTAAATAAGGGAATTACAGCCAAAGGGGTTCAAACCCGTGACCTTGGCTGCATAAACAAGTGGTGCAACCAGTTGAGCCAAGGCTCATTTATGAAATGAGTTACCCCAATTAAGTAATAATCTCTTTTAGTTTGGTTATTTGGAAATGATAAAACCAACTGGGACCTTTCATCTCCCTTTATTTGAACCAAATACCCAAAAAAATCCCTAAATTAATCCTCTCACCTACCCTGTTTTGGCCGCCGTCTGATCTTCTTCATTGTCGCGTCGTGGCATCCACTGCCACCACCATTTGTTCCCCAGCCTCATCCGACCAAAACCCCTCAAGCCACTTGTACGATTGTCGTCCCATTCGTCGACAATCGAAGCTTAAAGCCTCATCGAACCTAGGTTTAAATTCGTTCGCTCTGTCGTTGTTTTCGGCCGCCTTATTCGTCCGTTCTTGGTTTGGTTGCCACCACCGTCTTCCCTGCCTCAAGATGAGCCAAACCATAGCCGCCAATCATCCAACTGACACCGTTTAAGCCTCCACCGATGTTTGCCCGATTTGGTAAGTTTGGTAAGTTTCAGGTTGATTTTCGTTGGGTTTTTGCACGATTTTGAAGTGTTGACTATTGTGGGTGAAAAATCTGGCCGAAAATGTACATTTTGGTGCATTTTTGGGACGTGCAAGGCCGCACGTGAGCCCTAAGCGTCGGTCGATGCGATCCTCGGCCACCGTGACAGGTTTGCCTGTAAACCGATTCAATTCAACCCGACCCAAACTGATCTGATCTGGCCTGATCTGATCTGACACGACCCGTTCAACTCGTTCGAGTTAACCCATCCGAGTCAACCCGTCCTAGTCAACTCATCTAAGTCAACCCGTCTGAGTCAACTTTTCTAAGTCAACTCAGTTAACTATGATCGTTGACTTTGATCGTTGACTCTGACCGTTGACTTTGACCATTGTCTCTTACCGTTAACTTTGAATGCTGACGGCGTGCTAACGTCAGCGTTGACTTTTACCAAAAAGTCAAAATTTTTGAAAACTCCTATTTTATGTTTTTGGACGTCCTGAGTCTGTTTTCGAAGCCCATTTCTTGAAACTTTAAGTAGAAAGCCTCCAAAATCAACCTCAAACCAGGGCATGCATTTTATCAAGTATTTTTATTTAAGAGTAAATTATTATTGAATAATGGACTGATAAAAATCCTTATTGGTTAAAGGTACTCACGGATCTCCCGATCGTTTTTTTACCTAGCTCGGCTCATCCCAATATACTCAGTCGCGTGAGCCTATTATGACCCGTATGGTTCTGTAACATAGTCAATTATCCTGATAAAAACGTAATTTCTGTAGTAACCCAAATGGTTATCAATATAGGTTCCAGCACCGCATCGGAGCGTAGTTCCGGTGCCAGGTAGATTATCAAACCTTCTTGGCTTTTGAGGTGTGTTCCTTGTGTGCTACATATCTGTTTAACATTTTGTTTCTCATATTATATTAAACTGGTCATGTGCAAATGACTGTCATACCTGTTTTCACATAGAAATATCATGTTTTCTGAACTTAAGCATGACTATATTATATGCCTGATTTATGCCCTAGTACCGTATATGACTAGCATGTTCTCTGATTTCTGTTATTTGATTATAAATGCCTGTTATTAGTTACTAATATTTCTATTTATTACAGCATATTGTAGTACTGCCTAGACTGATTCCCTGGGGTACTTTGGGTATGATATGAAGTGTCTGAAGGTTCAGCCCTGATCTGGCTGGTAATTTTGCCCGTATAAGGTTTCTATGCTTCGGCTAGGGTAATTCTGCCCTTACCTAAGGTATTCCCTTAGGATGGTACCCCAGTCCAATGGACTCAGGTTAATGCATGTACATGATATTGTTCTGAGAAACTGTATCTTGGAGTTTGGTTGGAGGGTAAATAGGTTGCATGCAAACCATGGTTGCACTTATAATATGTTTTATAAGATATTTTTTTGTTATTCTAGACTATATAAATATATAGACTATTTTACTTGAACTGTTGGAACACACTGAGCTCCAAAGCTCATACCCTAAATCTTTTCCCTTTTAGATTTTGGATAGGTTCCCGGACTTGGCACTTGCAGGATCGACACATTTGTTATACATATATCATTGTAATGTTTCCATCTTCCAGATTTTCCTATCACGGTGACATGAGCCTATGTTTTGTTACTTTATATTGCATACTCAATGATGTTCCATATATGGCTCGTGATGTATTTACACATTTTGATATGGTTCATTTAGGTTAACTTAAATCACTTATGTTTAAATCTATTATTTCTCAATTCTGATTTAAGTTCTTAAATATTTTCATGAAAAGATTTATGGTAAAAAAATGTGATCTTCTAGATTTGGATTTACGAATAGGTCGGTTTAGGGGGTTACATTTAGTTGGTATCAGGGCTTTTGGTTTTATAAACCTCGGACTGTGAATGGGGTTTAAGCAAAATATTTTTGTAAGACGTTTTACAAATATGTTTAAAAACGCCATGTCACCAAGTTTTATATGTTTATTTGTATACGATTCTCCAGTATCAGTTTTGATCCTAAGTGCTATATTTTGTAGATATCCTCTGATATGAGTACCCGTGGAGGTCGTAGACCTGCCCGCAGACGAGGTTGAGCTACTAGGTTTGCTGACCCAATAGATGACATAGTAATAGATACTTCAGCTCTGGTAGATCCTCTCGCCCCTAGTTCTACTGCATCGATCAATCTACCACCTATTGCTAGTATTGGCATGACGACCCCGGTTAGAGGACCGACAGTTTCTAGACCCAAGCCTATGTATGGAGTTGCTGATGAGACCCTGAGTAGATAGTTCCTCCAGTTGATTCAAGGTACAGTGAGAGTGTCGGGCATTGTACTAGAAGTTCCTATCTCTCAGACTATGATTGCTAACGGGGTCAGGACCTTTTCTGGATCCCTTAGTGGGGCACCGACTGAGGTAGAGAGTTGGCTTTATGATATTGAGAGGCGTATGGACCAGTTGGGTTTGGAGCCAGCCAAAAGATATCTGGGAGCCGTATCCATGTTGGACGAGAATGCCCATACTTGGTGGGAATCAGTCGTGAGTAGTGTGCCTCTTGAGAGGTTGACATGGGACTTCTTCAAATAGCATTTTATGAATTGTTTTCTGGGTGAGCGATTCTTGCAAGAGAGGTACCAGGCATTTAAGGACTTGGTGCAGGGTTCTATGTCAGTGGCTGACTATGAGTTACAGTTTCTAGATCGGTTGAGATATGGCACTGGTTTAGTATCTACGGAGAAGAACAGATGTAACAAGTTCTTATAGGGCCTCCGTATTGGGATACATGATCGTATTGCTACACATCATGATGAGGTATTTGATGATTTAGTGAATCGGGCAAAGACTGTAGAGGAGATGGAGATTTTGGCAGCCAGTCAGAGTTGTAGGGATAGAGACCAAAACAGAGACAGGGATAGAGGGCGAGATAGAAATAGATCTGGGAGGTCATTCGGCTAGGGAGATTCTCGTGCGTGCCCTGATAAGAGGGCCTGCACTACACCTTATCAGAGGGGTGGTTTGAGCTATAGGCCTGCGGTACCCCAGAGTTCAGCTGTCAGTCGGGTGGTTCTTCAGGGTTATCTCATATACCAGTATATGAGTATTGTGGTGATTTACATAAGGGAGGGTGTAGAAAGAAGATCGGGGCTTGCTTTTGTTGTTGATCCACCAAGCATTTTCTGAGAGAGTGTTTGTACCCGTATTCTGTTGGCTGAGCATCGACACAGATTTCTGTTCATTCCCATACTTCCTCTCTATCACAGGCATGCATTCAGACTCCAACTATAGGGCAATATCAGGGCAAAGTTTTTGATTCTGCTATTAGATATGATAGTAGGGGCCGAGCACATCAAAGTGGAAGGCCAACCTTGATTGAGGCTAGACAGCCTGCCTTGGTTTATACCACCAGACGCTGTGACGATAGAGACGAGCCTGATGTCATTGCAGGTGCATTTACCATATATTATGTTTCATATTTTGCATTGCTTGATAACGGCTCCATCCATTCCTATATATCAAGATCTGTGTCCTGAGATCTTCAGATTTCAGTTGAGACCACTGAGAATGCAATTACTGTTATGAGTCTAGCATGTCAGTCAGTGATCGTGAATAAGATTTTTAGATGATGTCCTCTCGATGTTCAAGAGGAAACATTTCCATCCGGCCTTATGGAGCTACCGGTAGAAGAGTTTGACCTGATTCTTGGTATGGATTAGTTTACTAAACATCGGGTTAATCTAGATTGTAAGTGTAACAAAGTAATCCTAAAGTCTTTTGATGACCGGACGATTATTCTGGTTGGCGAGAGACATGGGTATTTGTCTAATGTGGTATCTGTCTTGGCTGTTGACAAAATGATCCATATTGGTTACGAGACCTTCATTGCCAATATTTTGAATACAAAGGGGTCTATACCGAAGATTGAAGAAATACCTACAGTGAAGGAGTTCCCTGAGGAGTTACCTGACTTACCACCAGATAGAGACGTGGAGTTTGAGATTGAGACTTATCCGGGATCTGTGCCAATTTTTATGAACCACTGTCGTATGGCTCCCAAGGAGCTCAAAGAGTTAAAAATTTAGTTGCAATAGCTTCTTGATCGAGGTTTTATCTGACCTAGCTCTTCGCCTTGGGGAGCTCCAGTTCTGTTTGTTAAAAAGAATGATGATTCTCTCAGGTTGTGTATTGATTATCAGAAGTTGAACAAGCTGACGCTCAAGAACAAATATCCATTACTCAAGATTGATGACTTTTTGATCAGTTTCAGGGAGCCTCTATTTTCTCAAAGATTAATCTTCGATCTGGGTACTATCAGCTGAAGATAAAGGGGTCTGATGTTGCGAAGATGGCTATTCGCACCAGATACGGGCATTACGAGTTCCAAGTGATGCCTTTCGGTCTAACTAATGCTCCTGCAGCCTTCATGGATCTAATATATCGAGTATTTTGGCCATATTTGGATCAGTTTATTGTAGTATTCATCGATGACATCCCAGTCTACTCTCGGGCCGAGGTAGAGCATGTTGAGCATTTGAGGATTGTTCTACAGACTCTTAGGAAGCATCGGTTGTATGCTAAATTGAGTAAATGTGAATTTTGGCTGAATGACGTAAATTTTCTCAGACATGTACTATCGTCACGGGGAATTTAGGTTGACTCAAGCAAGATCGAGGCCATCATGAGCTGAAAACAACCCAGGAACGTCCCTGAGATTTGTAGTTTCTTGGTTTTAGCTAGGTATTACAGATGCTTTGTTAAGGGTTTCTCTATCATTGCTTCCCCTCTAACAAAGCTGTTGAAGAAGAACATACACTTTATTTGGACTGATGCTCAGCAGCAGAGTTTTTAGAAATTAAAGATATCTTTGACTCAAGCTCTGGTTCTGACCCAACCCGATTCATGGAAGGATTTCACAATTTATAGCGATGCTTCACATTCCAAGCTTGGTTGTGTTCTGATGCAAGATGGGAAGGTGACCGCTTATGCGTCACGCCAGTTGAGACCGTACAAGTGTAATTTCCCACACATGATCTAGAGTTGACCGCTATGGTTTTTGCCTTGAAAATTTAGAGACACTATCTCTACGGGGATAAGTGTTACATCTATACAGATCATAAGAGCCTGAAGTATCTTTTTACTCAAAAGGAGAATAATCTGAGGCAACATCGTCGGCTAGAGCTTCTTAAAGATTATGATTGTGTGATTGAGTATCATTCGGGGTAAGCCAACGTGGTTGCTGATGCTTTGAGTCGCAAGGCTATTTTAGATCTGAGGTCTCTGTTTGCCATAATAAGTATTTTTGATGATAGCAGTTTATTGGCTGAGTTACAGGTTAAGCCGACCTTGGCCGAGGAAATCAAGGCCAAATAGCTTATGGACTGTTCCTTATTTCCTGTTATACAATAGGTCGAGCAAGGATCTACATCTGTATATGCTTTTGATCAGGATGTGGTTCTATGCTCCAAGGGTCATTATTGTGTGCCTGGCGACGCCGAGTTAAAGCAAGTCATTCTAAGTGAGGATCATAGTAACCTGTATGCTATGCATCTCGGTGGTGATAAGATGTACCAGAATTTGAGGTAGAGGTACCGTTAGGTTGGCATGAAGAAGGATATCTCGGATTATGTGGCTAGATGTCTGACTTGTCAACAGATTAAGGCAAAACATCAGCATCCTTCTGGTCTTTTGCAGCAATCAAGATTTCTGAGTGGAAATAGGAACGGATCACAATGGACTTTGTTACCGAATTGCCTCTGGCTCTTTTTAAAAAGGATTCGGTCTGGGTGATTGTTGATCGACTCACCAAGTCTACTCATTTCATTCATGTTCGAGTTACTTATTCTCTAGAGAAACTGGCTAGGTTGTATATTTCTGAGATTGTAGCCCCCTCGACCTGGCCTAGTCTCAAGACCGAACCAAGCGGGCTACATTAGGTTTACCGAAGTAAACCATAAAGAATTAAGCCCGTAACCTGACCATTTTTTTCTTTTATCTTGTCTAGATGCAAAATTATTATCCTATATATACATACTGATTTCTGGTGAAAACCCAACTCAATCGAGCGTCGAATTGGCATCCAATTGGTTATATATACGATTTAGGGACCAATTTGCAAATTTAGAAAATTGTAGGGTCTGAACTCATTTTTATATTACCAACCTTTAATTAGACATGTTTCATGCTTACACGTCAAAAATCAGCTCAAAACGATCATCCGAACTTAATTAATTACATCCACAGTATTCAGGGAACAAAACGTAAGAAAATAGAACTTCACTCCCATGACATTAACAGAATTAATGGTCACCGTATCGATACTTGGGTAACCGTATCGATACGTTGTTCAATTTTGCTCAGCCCTATTTCGGTACACCATGTACCATACTAGTACGCCTAGCTGGAAAACATATTTCATTTAAAAATGTTCAATACCCATACCGATACGGCTTATAGGTGTTTTAGTACGCGGGTTTCAACTCGAAAAGCTACATTCTAGTGGCGTAGAACCATATCGGTATGCCTTATCCCATACTGAAACCTATAGCCTAAATTTACCTAGTCGTACCAATACGGTCCCTAGCGTATCGGTACCCCTAAGCCTGTAATGTCGCTTTAAGCTGGTTTAACATGCTTTTAACCATACCAAAACATCCTAATATGCTCCTAACACATAATCAACACAATTTAGAATCATAGCATCATAGATTCAACATCAATTCTCAGCATCTTGCATCAAATGTAAATCTATAGGCATGCAACCTAGAAACCATGCAAGTAAAACATGAAACTCCACACCATCACCAAAATCAAACCATAAAGGCCATTTAAAACTCAATAGTGGCTAGACAAACATGCTCAACAGGGAGTTCAACAAAACATCTCCCAAATAACAACGGAAATCCCCATTTTCGTTATTACTTATAGTCTAATTCAAAACATAATTTGGTTACCAAGTCTTGTACCGATCACTTGCTTCCCGCTGCCTTCCAAGGTTTTAATTCTCTGCATTGATGGACAAAGAGAGCATAAGCACACTATGCTTAGTGAGGAGTGCTCAAAAACAACACACCATCAATGCATTAAAATCATTTCTCAACATTACATTGAAATCTTATTCCAAACATCCTTTAAAACATTATCATGCCTTTAAAACTTAACATCTTTAAAACCAGCATATTAAACCGTATGGAACGTATATCATTAACCAACAACAAGTCCCATTGCTCAACCTCATTTTAAGCCTTCCCATGCATAACATCCATATGCAAAGCTTAAAGAGTAAACATGTATAAATCACATTATACAACATAAACTTTTCAATGATACATCAACAATTATATTGGCTTACAAGTGATACTTAACCAAGTTCCTGTACCAAAATAGTTCATCGGATACACGGATTCAACAAGTGTTCTCCCAACACTTCAAGCCATCTCAATCAGAAATAGCGATACAATCACAATCGCGGTACCTAACAACTAGGTACACTTTCAACCCACGGGGACACCAACCCCTTACCTTAGTTAGATGCTTAATCCACTAATGGGAGTGTACGGTACTATATAACCTTTCAACCTTTAGGGTACTTGGATGGAGTTTTCGATACACAGATCTAAACCCTTCAACATCGAAGGCGACTTATTATAGTGCACTATTAATCCTATAGAAGGCCATCTATATCCGCTAACAATTTTAAAACCACATCACTTGCCAATATAATTAACCAATTACTATTTACCTCACTGTTTTTAACAAGCATTAAACCAAACCATTTTCCAAAGCTACGACCATGCTTTAAACCACAAGTATAAACCATATACTTACAAGGATCACTTACCATGTGCATCATTCAGCATTTCATGCTTAAAAATAGTATCTCAAATACTTTAAAACATGCTTAAACAGTAGGCTCAATGTAAATGAAAACAAGTGCATAAACCACATTTACTTACTTCTGAGTTTAAACCAGCATATCAAGCTAAGTTTAAACTCCCATAAACCACCCTTTAAACATTCCAAAGCTGTGATCCCCATTCTTACTCACCGATACGCGAAACCTCGATTTACTGACGCGAAATAAAGCGTCCGAAGCCTCCAAAGCTTCATCGATCACTTCCAGATCAACCTCCCTTGTTTTAATCACATTACAACAGAGGATTAATACATCTCAATGCATTCAAAACATTGTAACAACAATTCCTCACGGGCTTCCACAATCCTCTCAAAATTACCCAACCACAACAACTAAAATCATCACCTAATCCCTTCCAAACACAACCCAGCCACAATCTAAAAATATAACACTTCCTTAATCATCGATTAACACTCAAAAATATGATTGATTCACTCATATACTTCCAGCAATTAAACAACCACCACAACTCCACAAAACACCAATCTAACAACCTAAACAACTAAGGATTCAAGAGTTTCGGGATTCTATTGTTAAAAACAACTTATCAACATAATAATACATCCAAAATATGATTGAAATCAATCTTCATCACTAGAAAATAGATCCAATACGGATCTTTCTCTTTTTCATCAATTTCACCCAATTAAATCAATTAATTCAATGTAAAAACACAAAATCAGATTATAAACCATAAATCAAGGATCAAACACTTGGGAATATCAATAAAGAACCATTCAATAGAGGAGGTCACGAACCTTACCCTTATTGTGTGATTTCTCCCTCAATTGGCTTGTTTAAAGCTAAGAAAACACAAGATTTCAATGAGGTTTTGTAAATCAATGTTAAAGAATCAATTACAAATCAATAATCTGAGTAAAATGATCTCTCACCTTTGATTTTAATGAAAACTTGAGTGTTTTGAAGAAGAAAAGCGAAGAGAAAAGTTACATCAATTTTCTTGAAAATGATAACTAAATTTTTAATTAACTTTTAAAACACATGTTAAAAAGGTTTAATTGATAGGAGAAATCACCAGTAAATACTTGGTAAAATTGGTCCTTAAGGATTCTAAGAGTTTGATCCCTTTCATTTTAGTCACCTTTAAAAACCAGTTTTCAAAAATTGCATTTTGGTCGCTAACCAAAATGTCACACTTCCAAAACCCATTTTCCAAAATTGTTTCTACCAATATTAACCATAAAATAAAATATTATTTTTAACCATTTTTCCACATTTTTATCTTATCGAAAAATATTTTCTCCCGAATCCGACTCGAATCCCTAACCCTGTCCACTGGATCGTCTAACAAGCCACAAAACTGCTAGGCCCAAAATCACATGTTAAATCATAAATATGCATAAATACAGGGATTTATTCAAATTTCAAGTTACCAAATGTTAATTAATCATGTTTCATGGAAACATGTGAATTTTCAGCTCAAGCGATCCATCCAAACTCATCCAATTGATATGCAAACATTTAGTGACCATTTTGTAAAGAATCTAAACTACAACATGATTCCAACAGTCAAAAACTACCTCATGTACCTATAGGCGGGATCCCCATACTGATACGATATGATGCATACCGGTACGCTGGAACTCCGTTTCGATACAATAATTCTAGTAGCTTAAATTGGTAATTGTATGGTCTGCATCGTACAGATACCTAGTATTGGTACAACCTATATCCTATCGATACCCAGGCTTAAAAATAACTTCTTAGGTCTAGTAATAACCCCGTATACCCATACGGAGGGTACACTACCGATAAGGGCAGGCTTGTAATGCTTATTTTACCTGGTTTTTCTATTCCAAACCATACCAAACATGCTTCAATTATTCTAGCATGCTTTCTAAACATATCCCACATACAAAGCATACTTCAAAGCACATGAGAACAAAAAATCATACATTAACCTCTACCAACACTCATTCTAGAGGCATACTCCCTGATTGCATAAAGCCAACATACTCAAAGTGTAAATTAAAGCTTGAAACTAACCAAGTATCATACATACCATTTAAGACTTGATCATGCATCCAAAACTCAAATATAAGCATCCAATCAATATATGTATATCATGGCATATTAAGCATATGATTCCCATACTTGGTTCAACCAAAAACACATCATTAACATGCTTTAAAGACCATCAAAACAACAAGATATAATGGTATGGAAATCAACACAAAACACATTGCAAGTCCCCAAAAGTTTAACGACACATTGCCTTATTAACCATAATTCAAAATTAGTTTTCATACTCAAGATAAATCGAAGCTCTTGGGTTCCCTTTGCCTCGAATATTGCCTCAAACCTCTATTTCTCTGCAAAGATGAAATGGGAGCGTAAGCAATGCATGCTTAGTGAGGATGCTCAACAAATATTCATCAATTCAATTTAAAATCATATGCGAAATCACATGTTTATTCCAATCTTTTCATTTTTAAATCCTTCAAATCATGCTTATTTGAAATATATGCATCATGCTTCCATTCTTGCTTTCCATCATATACTTATATATTGGCAATCATTGTGACTAGCTTAAAACCATTATTCATTCATAAGAATCACTGGATACTCGGATCATGGTGGCGATAATCTTTCAATCACCTTTTTAAGTAATAATCTTTCAAATACATTTTCACTTATCTGGCTTAGATAATGTCTTTCAATTACCTCAAAGCTGAGGAACGATCGATCGATTAGGCTCTAAACCCTTATAATTTATAGTGCACTATTAATCCTATGGCATTTCAATTGTATCCAATACATTTTTAGAGTGACACATAGCAAATATAGATCATACATACATGGGAACTCACTATTTTTCAATGCCACATCTATTCACTTTATCTCTTTTATTCTAAATCATGCTCATAGTAATTAAATCAATGGATGTGCAACATGCATCCTCATTTAAACCATTCTCATGTTTATTAAACATGGAAAATCATGATTTATATGCATTGTAATAGCAAGTTTCATCCCTTTGCATTTCTTTAAACATTTATATGCATTGAAATACTTAACTTGCAAGATATCAAAAAAAATCAATTCAAATTACTATTGGACTTGGGAAAGATTTTCACACTTTCTCTAAGTCCATAAAACAGAGCCATAAAGCTTTGTAATCCACCTTAAACCATTTTTACTCACCGATATGCAATTGCCTCACTCGTCGATGTGTCTCAAGCAACCGAAATAATCTGACAACTACGAAGCAACTTCTCCTTCCTCTTCATTTGCTACAACAACATAAAACCAGATGAATAATGCATCAAAATGCATCCAAACAACCAGCTATAAGTATTCCCCTATATCCTCAAAAACACACCTTCAACTAGGGTTGAAAATAAGATGAGATAGATCGCAAGCTACTTGAGCCTGACTTGGTCAACACTCGACTCGATTGAACTCGACTCAAGCTTGAACTCAGCTTGAGTTCTTAATGAGCCGAGTCGAGCTCGGATTATTCAGCCTCTTTAAAAACTACTCAAGCTTTAACTCAACTCGAATTCTTAATGAGCTGAGTCGAGCTCAACACTACTCGACTCTGCTCATTTATAGCCCTACCATCAACATCTATCCAAAAATACCGAAAATAATCTCCAACTTTGTTTGAACAAAAACCACCCAAAAACTATTATTCTCTCACCTAATCCTCACCAATTATCATCTATAAACACAATCAAGACATCCTTATACCTCTAGGAAACATTAATTATCAATAACAACCCAAAACTAACCAAATATCACCTTAAAAATTAAGCAATTAAATAGTTTCGGGATTTAAATTTAAAAAATCATTTCCTATTATGATTGTACCACTAAATATATATTAACCCAATTGAAATCACCGACATTCATCATCTCAATCAAGAATTTAGGCAAAACACCAAAATCATCATTTAACATCAATTTCTTGAATTAAATTTAAAAAATCAAGGTATAAAACAATAAAAAAGAGCCAATTACTAGGGAATATCAATAAATAATCTTAGCTTTAAGAGAGAAGAAGAAATTTAACTTTTGAAGCTTTCCACCAAAAATTGACGTAACTTTTCTTTGAAAAAATGAGAATTTGAAAAGATATTTAGAAATTCTTTTTGAGGTTTTGTTAAGAAAGAAAAGATAAATCAAATGAAATATTTTCTATTGAAAATCATCAAGAAATCTGGAATTTTTGAGAAAGGAATTGATGACAAAATGTAGAGAGAAAATCTCAAGAAACTTGGGGAGATAAGAAAATGATTTTAACAAGCCAAATAACGGTCAAAACCTTCATCCAATTAAGGTGGTAAACTTAATTAAAACATTTGGAAAATATACATCTCTAAGGATTCTTAGTATTGGCCTTTTTACAATTTAGTCACTATAAAAATAGTTTTGCAAACTTTACATTTTAGTCACTAAAACTAAAATGTCACTTTAATCAATTTAATTAGCCAACAATTTAATTACCAAACTGCTTAATAAAATATTTGAAAATTTTTATAACTCCAAACCAATTTTATTTCAATGATATTCTATTTTAAAATATTTATTTTACTCGAAACCTATTTAACCAATAAATCTGGTCCAACCAAATCGTGCCCGACCTGACCAAACTCGTAATCCTTCTAACCCTATTTATAGGGTGTTACATAACACGAGAACGTGGATTTCATTATATCTAAGGATAATTTGAACTTTTGGGTCTAGTCAGGCTTGGGGTATGGTAAAAGAGTGATAAGGGAGAGAGTATGAGGGTTTAAGTGGTAATAAACCTAAAATTCTAAACAAAGGTTGAATTACCTTGTTTTTTAATGGTTCCCATGTTGGCTTTGGGGGAGACAAAAGCCAATACTATCACATCACCTTCATTATTACACTACCCTTCATCTCTCATCTTCATTCCACACCCAAACCCACGGTAAAGTTTCAAGCTTTATTGGTTTGAACATATTGCCTTGAGAGGGAAATAATAGATTCAGAATCTACCCATCACGATCTATATTTTGAGGTAAGAAACATTGAAAAATGTGGTAAGATGAGAAAATGGGTTTTAGAGGGGGTCTTCTTGTGAGTGTTTTGGGAGGAATTTCATGTTCTAGATTCATTTAGAACCTTTTTTAATCATTTGAGAGTGTAACAAATTCATTTTTACACTTGTTGATTAGTTAAAGAAGTTGGAGAACCATCTAGCACCAAGGGAAGGGAGAAGAAGTAAGAAGAAACTTTTGGGAATAGGGTTTTGGGTCTTTTGTTAAGGTTTGTACATCTCTAAATTTGAAGGGCTTCTTGTTAGAGGTGTGCATTCGGTTAATTCAGTTAACCGACCGAACTAAACAACCCAAAATCCATTAACCAATTTTTTTTCTTTTAACCATTAACCGAACCAAAATATTTTCAAAAGTTTTTAACGGAATAGAAAAATTTAGTTAATTCGGTTGGTTTTTGAATTAACCAAAATTTGTTATAAAATTTTGGGTAAATTACACAATTGGGTACTAAATCATGGCAAAATTATCTTTTTAGTCATTGAACTTTTATTTTATGATAATTTGATAAAACTTTAATGACCATTTTATAATATGTCAAAAAATTTAATAATCATTTTATAATTTTTAAAAGTTTAATGACCAAAAATAAATATATGTAATATATATAATATTTAATATATAATAATTTTGGTTAATTTAGATAATTAACTGGTTGTTAACCGAATTAACCGATAACCAAAGTTTGGAAGAACTCTTAACCGTTAACCTATTTTACCTAAAATTAACCAACTGGTTAACCGAAAAAATTTAATTCGGTCGATTAATTCGGTTAAAATCGAATAATGGACACCCCTACTTCTTGTTTTTTCATAATAGTGATTTCTTTGCATATTCAAGCATGATGGATTGTTTGGTGTTTAGCATTTTGGCCACGGTTGCTGTTGCGCGTAATAAGTGCTACGCAAATGTGCAAGTATACACGTCGCAAGTTATAGTATAAAAGATATCGTCTCCACAGGGATTGGTGCCACTTCAAGAATCTAGTCTCTTGCACTGTAAAAAGTAAAAACACAAGTAAAGGATTATAGGAGTTTAACTAATAACTAATCTAGAAAGCAATAAAGTAAATGAATAGATGAGATCAATTGAGAGAGATAGGCCAGGTTATCGTGAGTTGAGGTGTGATAGCCGATTGGATCGTCTTGGTAAAAGAGTGCATGGGCAACTCAGTTGTCGTGGCAACTTGCACAACGGGGTTGCCTTGGCAACTAATCGATGGTTGCCTGGGCAACTAGTTGGGCAACTACTTGGGCGTCCGAGCAGCAACCTTCAAGGTTCTGCAGAGCGTTCTTCAATGGTTTCTTCTTATCCCTAAGTCGAAACTCTAGCTACTTGTGCATGCCTTGATAATACATCCCTGCGTGAATCAAGGGTGAACAACAACCAATCTTGCGCTCCTTTTAGCCGTTGAAATCCTTAACTTATTCCTAAGCCGGATTAATCTTCACCATCATTAGATTGAATAAAGATCATATTCATTCGTTTCTTGAATCTAACTCTCCCGATATTAGATAAATAGATGAAATCACGAGATCCTCTCCCAATTCACTCGCAAACAAGAATAAGAACCAAGATTGAATAAACCTTGAAATAGAAAAGTGCAAACTCTTATTACCTAAACAAAAACCAATAGTTTCTCACAACCACAAAACACAATAACCATAGCCAAATAGATTTAGTTCATGGCTAGGTTCCAAAGAAACACAAGATAAATAATCCCTAGCATGAACCCAATCGAACAAGAAAGAAAAGGATGAAGGAGGAGGCTTGTCGAAATCATCCTTGCCCTAGATGCTTGTCGAAATTCTCTCCTCTTGCCCTCCTTGGACTTGTCAAAATTTCCCTATTGCTCTCCCTCCATCTTGTCGAAATCTCCATCTTATTTATAGGGCTAGACCAAAGTCTTTCTTTGAGGAGGAGTTTAAGTTGGAATTAAATTATCTTTAAAGAATATAATTCTTTATTATAATTGTATTCCTACTAGAACTTCTCCTATCTTCTTGGAATTTAATTCTTCTTTAATCTCTGCATGGAAATCAAATTCCTTTGGGTTTGGGCTTTGCTCCACATCATCTTGGGCTTGTATAGTCATCAATTTCGACTACCATATCACCTTTGCTCTTGTCGACAATTGCCATGGCAACTGGCTCGGCGTCTCCTTCATGCATTGCCCTGGCAACTAGCTCGGCATTGCTTTGGCAAGTGATCCTGCACATACACACACAAAGCACATCAAGGCAACATCTTTTCCACAAAAACTACCAAGTTATGTAATCAAGCTCAACGATGGAAGGAAACATGGATTAATGCATGAATAGCTAATTATGCAACTAATATGAGCCTAAGTCTAACAATAATATGAGTAAAAAGGGTAAGAAAAATAGTACTTTCGAACACTTATCACACCCCCAAACTCGAACTATTGCTTGTTCTCAAGCAATGCAAACTCATAATTACCTGCCAAGACTTCAATTTTCACAAACTTAGCTTTGAACTTGATTTCAATTCTCTAAACTGGGGCACAGTATGATTGGCTTTTTATTTTTCGGAAAACTTAGGAGTTACTCAGAATCAAACTATAATGCTTGTGACTGTGTGCGGAGTTGTGTGCAAGTTGATTTTTCAGATTCTATGCAAACAAGAGGTTTTCAAATTACTTCATTGGGTTCTTTTTAACATGTTTTAACTAGAGCCAGTGTTGGGCACCTCTAGTGGTTTGTTTTTAGTTTTATTAAGTTAATTTATTCGACTAGAGCCGGTTTCGGGCACCTCTAGCGATCAATTTTTTTAACACATACTAGAGCCAGTTTCGGCCACCTCTAGTGATCAATTTTTTAGCACATGCTAGAGCCAATTTCGGGCACCTCTAACATTCATCCAATTTTTATTCTAATCCCCCAATTTGTTAATTATCAACCTAAGTTTACTAGAATTCCTTAAATCAATCAAACCACAACAGTGTTTCATCAAATTTAGCATCATAGTAAAATTCTAAGCTTTTCCATGGTTATCCTAGAATAAAAATTCTATCAATTAAGTGCATTGGCAAAGTCATCATCGAATATTCATCAAATCTAAGCAATTCTTGTTCCAATTAAAGGCATGGCAAGCAATTTATGTATCCTAAATGTAATACTTAAGATGAATGTAACTAAACATGGTAACTACTAATAACAATCCCCCCCAAACTCGAGTGAGGCATTGTCCTCAATGCATGCATAAAAATAACGAAATAATAAAAATAAAAATAAAAATGCATACGAGGACTTACTCCGAGAGTTCATCATCGTAGATGATTAGTTTCCTTTTGGTCGGTGTCTTGATTCTCTTGCTTGAACGCGATGGTTATTTTCTTGTTGCCAGTGGTGGAATCGATCCTCGTACGGGGTTGTCCTCATCGTCCTCTTCATCAATGTCATTGGCTTTTCGCTTGGAGGATTCAATTGGTGCGGTCTTTATTGGTTCAATGGAGGACTCGTCCGAATCTGAAAAATCAGAAAATCATTCCGTAGGAGTTGATTCGGGCATAGGTGCTTTACCTTTGGCTTTTGCAGTGGTTGCCGGGATGTCTTTACTTTGGTTGTCATGGCATCATCCTGTGCGTGCACGATGTAGATTGCCGTGGCGACTGCTTCATTGGTTGCCGGGGCAAGGATCTCGGCGATAGTCTCGAATAGTTCTGTTTTGTGCAAGAATCACACCTCCTCCTGCTCGAACATCTTGATTCATATTGCCGTCTTGATTTGCCATTGCTTCCCTTATCCTTCGTCTAAGTCTTTGTAAGGTTCGTTCGATTTCTGGATCAAAGGGATATTCTGGTGAAGTCGGTCTCGCCCTGGTCATATACCAATGCAAAACCAAAGTTTGTTAGCCCTTTGATTCTTAAACAAGAAAAGTAAAAAGAAAGTGCAAGAAAATAAAAACAAAGTCGCTATTGCCAATCCCCGGCAACGGCGCCAAAAACTTGTTGCGCGTAATAAGTGCTACGCAAATGTGCAAGTATACACGTCACAAGTTATAGTATAAAAGATATCATCTCCACAGGGATTGGTGCCACTTCAAGAATCTAGTCTCTTGCACTGTAAAAAGTAAAAACACAAGTAAAGGATTATAGGAGTTTAACTAATAACTAATCTAGAAAGCAATAAAGTAAATGAATAGATGAGATCAATTGAGAGAGATAGGCCAGGTTATCGTGAGTTGAGGTGTGATAGCCGATTGGATCGTCTTGGTAAAAGAGTGCATGGGCAACTCAGTTGCCGTGGCAACTTGCACAACGGGGTTGCCTTGGCAACTAATCGATGGTTGCCTGGGCAACTAGTTGGGCAACTACTTGGGCGTCCGGGCAGCAACCTTCAAAGTTCCGCAGAGCGTTCTTCAATGGTTTCTTCTTATCCCTAAGTCGAAACTCTAGCTACTTGTGCATGCCTTGATAATACATCCCTGCGTGAATCAAGGGTGAACAACAACCAATCTTGCGTTCCTTTTAGCCGTTGAAATCCTTAACTTATTCCTAAGCTGGATTAATCTTCACCGTCATTAGATTGAATAAAGATCATATTCATTCGTTTCTTGAATCCAACTCTCCCGATATTAGATAAATAGATGAAATCACGAGATCCTCTCCCAATTCACTCGCAAATAAGAATAAGAACCAAGAATGAATAAACCTTGAAATAGAAAAGTGCAAACTCTTATTACCTAAACAAAAACCAATAGTTTCTCACAACCACAAAACACAATAACCATAGCCAAATAGATTTAGTTTATGGCTAGGTTCCAAAGAAACACAAGATAAATAATCCCTAGCATGAACCCAATCGAACAAGAAAGAAAAGGATGAAGGAGGAGGCTTGTCGAAATCCTCCTTGCCCTAGATGCTTGTCAAAAATTCTCTCCTCTTGCCCTCCTTGGACTTGTCAAAATTTCCCTATTGCTCTCCCTCCATCTTGTCGAAATCTCCATCTTATTTATAGGGCTAGGCCAAAGTCCTTCTTTGAGGAGGAGTTTAAGTTGGAATTAAATTATCTTTAAAGAATATAATTCTTTATTATAATTGTATTCCTACTAGAACTTCTCCTATCTTCTTGGAATTTAATTCTTCTTTAATCTCTGCATGGAAATCAAATTCCTTTGGGTTTGGGCTTTGCTCCACGTCATCTTGGGCTTGTATAGTCATCAATTTCGACTACCATATCACCTTTTCTCTTGTTGACAATTGCCATGGCAACTGGCTCGGCGTCTCCTTCATGCATTGCCCTGGCAACTAGCTCGGCATTGCTTTGGCAAGTGATCCTGCACATACACACACAAAGCACACCAAAGCAGCATCTTTTCCACAAAAACTACCAAGTTATGTAATCGAGCTCAACGATGGAAGGAAACATGGATTAATGCATGAATAGCTAATTATGCAACTAATATGAGCCTAAGTCTAACAATAATATGAGTAAAAAGGGTAAGAAAAATAGTACTTTTGAACACTTATCAGTTGCTCTTAGATTAATTGCTCTTGCTGCTATAAGAGTGTTTAAATGGTTCAAATAAGCTAATAAAAGTCCTAATAGACGATAGAAAGTATGAAATCAGTTTTATGGATCAAAAAAGGGATTTTCAGTTGAAATTTGAGACTTGTGAGGCTTTACCTGGGCTTCGGTATTAGTACATGGGAGGCCTGTACCGGTACCATTGTCAAATATGAAGAACAAGAATGAACTAAGTGTAGCGTACTGGTATAGATTTTAACCAATACCGGCATGCCACTCAAGAAGTATCAGTACAGGTCGACCCTTACTAGTACTCATGGGTCTTATAGAATTCGAGTAACAACTTTTGGTATCTGTACGACGGGAGCGCACCAGTACCTGGGCCCTGAGTATCGATATGATCAATTAGTATCGTTACGAGCTGGCTTTGGCAAATTCTAATAGCATGTTTTGGTATCGATATGGGTAGCCGAATATTGATACCCATGGGCTTATTTAATGATTTTCCTTGCCTTTTAATATATATGGTCCTTGTGAGCCTTGATTGATTTCAAGATTCAATTATATTCGATCTAGATACCCAAGAGTTGTATTGTAGTACTTGTTCCCTTCTTCAGATGCACTCGATGTCTAGGTGATCCCGAGTGGCACTCGCCACTTGATGGCTAAGTGTTTCCGAGTATGCTACATTCTCTACCTGATGTCTAGGTGATCCCAGGTAGATGACCCCTACTAATACTCGATGGCTAGGTGTTTCTGGGTATGTAGTAAGGGAAGGTACTCGATCTCTAGGTGATCTTAAGTACTTGCGTGACTAGCCTGATGTCTAGGTGATCCCAGACTAAACAGGTTTGACTATCAATATGATGGTAATTGATGATTAAATTGCTTACTTATGACATATACCCATTGCTTATTATAACACCCCGAAAATCGTCTTAGTCAAAATTCAATTTTCAATGATCAGAAATTCAATTTCGACAATTAAGTGAATTCTTGTGAAAGTGTTAAGAAAGACTAATATGAATAATTAGAAAATCTCAGGCTTAAATTGCAAGAATAAATACTAAGGACTAAATTGTGAAATTTTGAAACCAAGGGAAATTGGCTAAAATGTGGTACTAATAAATAGTAATTTATAAGAATAAGACATAGAGATTATATGGACTAGGTGTGTAATTAGACCACTTACTAACTAAATTATAAGAGTAGAAAGTATGACTGATGACTAAATAGTAAGAAAGTGAAGTTAAGTGACTAAGTATAAGCAAGGGAAAAGATTAATGGCTCATGATTAATTAGACCATGAGATTTCCTCATGTAATAGGAAAGCTAGTTGAAGGACTTGAGAAATAATCTAACCATTTTTAAAAGTGGTGAAACAAGCACCTAGGTGTCATTTTCTTGTATTTTAGTTCTAATTTCTTTTAATTAAAAAGAAAGAAGAGAAAAGTGTGGCATGGGCTATCTGTAACATCCCAATTTTGGCTAGTGACCATAATGTAAATTTTGAAAGTTTTGTGGCTAAAGTATAAAATTTTGAAAAGTTTAGGGATCAAAGTGTAATTTTCAAAAGTTATGTATTTTAACCCCGTAAATGAATAGTTTACCCCCAAGAATGACATTTTTGTCTTACCTGAATTTTCGTACGGAGTTTGTATTAATGGCTATAAAGCGATAAAGTTCGAAAAAATATTCAGATAATCGGATCGAGCTAAAATTTTAGAGATAGTTCCATGGACCATAGAAGAGTCATAAAATATCATTTTATGGATATTTGGATGTTAAAAAGATCAGGAAAAATTTAAATCGACTGAAATGACATGGAATGGCAATTTTATGAGTAAGCTGACCAATAAAGGCCATTTTGGTCATTCTGCCCAAAAAGGACATGGATGGAATTTTGAGATTTCTTTTATGGATGAATAGTGGCTGATTAGAATCCAACTAAGTCTTTTTGGAATGTTACAAAATGGCAAATTAGAAATATAAATCTACTTGGAAGGTATTTCTGGAAAGTGGAATTTATTGACTTAAAAATTCATTTTTAATGATACAAGTGTAATTGTCAAAAAAAAATACTCTCCAAAATGCTGGTGAAGAGAAAAAGAAGAGAAAATTTACAAGCTCGATTTAAGCCCCAAATCTCAATTTTCATGTAATCGTTCGAACTACAAAGTTGTTCTACTCTTCGAGCTCTATCTTTTGATGTAAATAATTCATAGAATACTTGCTTGGTTGATGAAATCTGATACGAGGAAGAAATTAGGGTTTATGAACAAATTGGGGCTTTTATGATTTTATGAATCCATGGTTGATTTTAAGTTAGAATCATGCTTGTATGATGTTAGAATCATGTCATTGAGTTGGGATTTAAAACCTACATATTTCGGTTTGTATAGAAAAAATTAGGGTTTATGGATTCAAGTCTAACTTAGGGTTTGTGATGTTGGATTAATGATCTAGTAAGCTCGATTTATTGTTTGGAAGCAAAACCCTAAGTTAAATACATAGGGACCATTTTGGCAAGCTTCAAAATTAAGGGACTAGATCTGATTTTCATGAATTTGATTTGTATTTATATTATTAAAGATGTTAGAGACATGAAAATGAAGTTAGAATACTAAGCCGACGATTAATCACATTAGTGACCATTTTGACAAATTGTCAAACTTGAATGGTCTATTCGGCAAAGAGGATATGTAGAAGGAGTAAATCTGATTTTTCGTTAAAATGATGAAATTAAGGTAGTAATGTTGATTGGAGGACTAATTTGCAAAGTTAAGAAGCTTGAATCCTTATATTTGAAATTTTGGTGACCATCTCGACAAAACAAGAGAAAATAGAGAAGTAAAGGTTTAAGCCTATTTTAATGAAGGATGTTAAGAGAACATATTAATACAAGCTTTATTCTAGTCATTTGAAGTAAAGTAATGGGACTAAATTGACAAGTAGAGAAATAAGGAGCAGGTGGTGTAAATTAGAAGTTATTTATGGAAAGTTATGTTGTAATTTGAATTATGGCAGTAAGTTTAAAAATCCGCCATAAATTCTACAAAAATGGTTAGATGATGAATTTTATATCGCTGTAAGGAATTGTTAGTCTAATTTCGTTTCCAACAAACGTAAACTGATTTCGAGCTCGGTGTTAAAAGATATGGATTTTTATTCAAAGGAATGTCAGAAAAATTACACATCAATATTTTCCTGGATAGCTATGTGACGTGAATGTAAAGAATTTTTATAATTTTGGTAGATTTTTCAAATTTATGTGGCTTATACCGTTAGAACTATTATCGAATCTGGTTTCTACAGTATAAAGGAAATTAAGATCCAGTATGTATTCTTCCCTGTATAAGTAAATCTTTGAAGGTAGCGCAATTTGTCAGAAAATGGAATTTGAAACATTTTGTATTTAAATGTTAGTTAGCTAGCTCAAAAGAATTATTGGAAGTTCAAATTGGTCACTAAGGACCATAATGAGTTTTTGAACAATACAAGGAAGAAAGGAAAAATATTTGGAAATTTTATATTTGAATAATTATATTAGACAACATGTTTAAGGTATTGATAGATTTGAATCTAACAAATATTTTGTTGTATTCATGTGACTAATGAAGTCAAGTCCGAATCAAAGAAGGTTCGAGGTACTATGAAAGAAAGGATCGAACTAGGACTTAGTGAGGCATTGTGTTAAGTGGACAAGGTGAGTGCAACACTTATATATATGTTAATTATAAAAGGGAAGAATTGCGATAAGTCAACCATGATTTGAATATGAAATTGCATTATTTAAAAGTTATAAACTGATCAAAAATTATAATTTATGTCTGCAAGTGGCAAGATAATGGACATGATAAAATTATTAACATTGTATGATAAAAAATTACCTGATAACTATGTTGGTATGTTATTTTGAACATGATAGACCGTGTGTCATGTAAAGTACATGGTCACCTCTATGATAACTATTTCAGTCATGTTATAGACTTTGATTATGATATAATGGAATAATCGATGTGTTGCATAATACAGTAATGGCAAGTACATATCAAACATTATGATGAAATATGGGATGTGTATTGCCCGATTACATGAATGACGCTGAGCGATTGATAACAAAATGAAATGCCCAAGTATTTATTTATGAGAGTCCATGGTATAGTTGGCATTCCATAGAGTCCTTAGCAGCCGCATCACTCATGTTATGATATGATTACATGTTTTTGTGACTACGATGGTGTCACATACACCTTGGGGACCCAAGCCCTTAGTGTGCACCCTGGGGATCCATGCCCATAGTGCTAATGGCACTAATGAGGTGCTTCTATGAGGAGCAAATAGCGTCCTCGAGTACATACTCATTTACATGTTTATGTTTGACACTCTAGTGTCTTATTCATGTGACTCGAGTACCTTGATCTTATATTACATACTTTTGGCTATCTTTAAAGAATGTTATAATATAAATGACTACCTGATGATTGATGAATACTGACAGCATGATATTTAGATTTGTTTTATGTTATGATATAAATTGTAATCGGATCGCTTGCCATTTTGCAGGAACTATATTGCACCTCCATATGATATACTGTAATGCATTATTGCATGTTTTTATTAAATAGGTTGAATTGCATCACTAAGTTCGTACTTAGCGTGTGTTTGATTTTACACACGTAGGTGGTTCAAGATATTGGAATAAGCAAGGCGTTGCATCAAGTTTAGAGAATTTCATCAAGCTACCACAGTAATGACATCCTACTTGAGGTTTTTGATTAATTTTAGTGGCATGTATAAATGAAATGAAATTGTATATTTTGGTTCAGAGTCTATTATTTATTGAATAGTCATTTTTTTATTTTTGAAAGGTAAAAGGAGCTCCAATTTTGTGTTTTAATTTATTAGAAACAAAATTTTACCAATTTTTAAGAGTGAATTGTTTTATAAAGTGTCATGTGACATCTCTGACTCGTATTCAGTGATGGATACGGGAATGGGGTTTTACATTTATTGGTATTAGAGCTACAGGTTTAGCCGGTTCTAGATCCAATCGAGCTTGTTATCAGTCTGTCAGTGTATACATGCCACTAGGATGTCATTGTTACTATTTGGATGTTTGAGTGACTTGATGCAACTGCTTGTTGATTTGATTGTATAAAGTTATAGATGTCCGAAGTGGAGAGATTGTGTTTAGCAATCAAACAGTTGGGTAAGAATGAGGCCCATAAAAGTAGTAGCAAGGTTAGATATTAACCACTTTCCGCTCAATATGATGTTAAAGTGCTGGTGAAGTTAGATTATTTCAAACCCTGGATATGATTTTAGAGGAAATTCAATCCCAAGTTCCTTATACTTTTATTACTAGAGAGCTGGGAAGTTTTGAAGTGTTGGACTTCAGGTAGGATATTGAAGGAAAACCAATATCGATAGACTATTGGTTTAACAAATATAAGATGATGATAGAAGGGCTTCGTTGTTATGATCGAAAAAAAGAGCTCAATATTATGGTAACTTATCCCTTGGGACATAGCACAAAATTAAATTTTTAGTAAGCTTAATGGAGTTGTCTTTTATGAATTGTGATTATTGGGGACATGAATTGGTTATATTCATACCATGCCATTGTGGATCGTCGCTTAAAGCGAATATTGAGGAACTCAGAAGGCACATAGATAATAGTAGTTGGTGAAAGGGTAAATCCCTTATCCAATTAATTTTAGTTGTTTCTGCTAAGAAACTGCTGCTACAAGGCTGCCAAGCTTTCTTAGGAATTGTAGTGGATACTCGAGTTTTTGAGGTTAAATTGAAAGATATTCTAACTGTCCAAGAGTATCTAGATATATTCCCATATGAGTTTCCAAGATTTCCTCCAGATCGAGAGGTGGAATTCAAAATAGATGTGTTACCAGGTGCTACGCCTATATCGATGGCCCCGTATAGAATGGCTCCAACCTAGTTTCGAGAGTTAAAGATACAATTACAAGAATTGTTAGATCGAGGTTTTATAAGGCCAAGTATGTCACCCTGGGGTGCACCAGTGTTATTTGAAAAAAAAGATGGATCCATGCGATTATGCATAGATTATCGTCAGTTAAATAAGGTGACAATAAAGAATAAGTATCCTCTTCCGAAGATTGATGATCTTTCTGAGCAATTAAAAGGCGCAACTGTATTTTTTAAGATTGATCTCCGATCTGGGTATCATCAGTTAATGATCAAGGAAGAAGATATTCTGAAGACAGCTTTCCGAACTTGGTATGGACATTATGAGTTTGTAGTGATGTCGTTTGGTTTGACAAATGCTGCTGCGACATTCATAGATCTGATGAACCGAGTATTTCAACCTTACTTGGATCAATTTTTGGTGGTATTCATCGATGATATTTTAGTTAATCAAAGACAAAGAAAGAAAACGATGCCCATCTTCGCATTGTTCTTCAGACCCTTCGAGAAAAAAAGTTGTATGCTAAGCTGTCAAAGTGTGAATTTTGGTTGCTGGAAGTTGTTTTTCTTGGCCATGTGGTTTCGGCAAAGGGGGTAAGAGTAGATCCCAAGAAAATACAAGCTATAGTTGAATGAAAAACTCCGAACAATGTTTCTAAGGTTCGAAGTTTCTTGGGACTTGCTGGTTATTATCGAAGGTTTGTAAAGAAATTCTCGATAATTGCCTCCCCACTGACCAAGCTATTGAGGAAAGATGTACCATTTATTTGGACGGATAAGTGCCAAGAAAGTTTTGAGACATTAAAAATGATCTTAACAGAAGCCCTGGTGCTAGTACAACCAGAATCGGACAGAGATTATATGGTTTATAGCGATGCTTCTCATAATGGTTTGGGATGCCTACTTATGCAAGAAGGAAAAGTGGTGGCCTATGCTTCAAGGCAACTTAAGACGCGTGAGAGGAATTATCCTACTCATGATTGAGAGTTAGTAGTAGTTGTATTTGCTTAAAAGATATGGTGCCATTATCTATATGGTGATCGATGCTACATTTACACAAATCATGAAAGTTTAAAGTATCTGCTAACTCAAAAGGAGTTGAACATGAGGCAAAGAAGGTGGATCGAACTTCTTAAGGATTATGATGTTGTGATTGACTACTATCTTGAAAAAAAGATAATATAGTAGCCAATGCACTTAGTTGGAAAATATTCTTTACTTTAAGAGCAATGAATGTGCAACTGTATAAAATCAAAAATATTTGGTAAAAGGGTTAAGGAGTTTATACACTCTAGAAATTTTGGCAAGTATATTAAAAAGAATATTTTATAATCGGATATATCATATTTATATATGATTAACATTATGGTAAGTCATATCTAGTGATTTAAATGCATAAAAATGTTTAGATGTTATTATTATTATTGTTGTTATGTTAATTGCATTGGTTATGATTGTTGCCTCACTAAGTATATGCTTAGCGTGTGATGGTTTTCACGCGTAGGTAAAAGGAAAGAATCGGAGTAAGGAGCGGGCATCTACCTATTCGGAATATTAATATGGTATCAGTACTAACATCATCTGATGTATTTTGAAGTTTCTAGATGGCATGTATAGGTTTAATAAACCCAAACACATACTAGTTTATATATGGATTGTATTAATATATATATAGACTAGTTTATGTTTATAGTAAACAATGGGTAACTATATTTTATTGAAAATCGAGTAATAATTAAATAGAGACAAATCGAGCAATCGGATAGATTTTTGTTTTAGGCAGTTATAATTTTTATACATTATAGAACAAAATTATTATATTACTGCCTGAAATCGGACCTAATTCAAAAAGGTAACAATTCGATAAAATGATTTTCGTAAAAAAATTGTGATACTCTAATTAGTATTTATTATTATTAAATACTGGTTAGGGTGTTACATTTATTGGTATCAGAGCTACAGGTTTAGCCGGTTTTGGACATAAATCAGGTTTATAGATAGTGGGAATTATATACATGTTACTAGGATGTTAAGATTTCTAATATTTGTATGAATATAATTGGATGCCTAGTAATTAGTATTGTTACTCCTTACTTATAAATGATGATTGTGACATTAGCAGATGTCAGATCATCGAGGATCTCGTCAGGCATTTGAGCGAGATATGCCTGCTCAAAGCGAAAGTAATGAGGTGAGTCAGAATCCACCTCAAGGGTAGCAGAATGTGGAGCCAATAGTTCAGGAACCGAGAAATATGTCTGTTCAAGACCAAGGCTTATTTCTTCAAGAATTGGATGCTATTATCAATCGAAGAGCAATAGTATCAGTTCCAAAAGAGTTAAGAAAGATGAAAGCACCAGAATTTAAAGGTGATACTGATGCTGATCCCATGGCTGCTAACTACTGGTTGAATGATATCAAGATTATGTTGAGTAGAATTCCTTGCGATGATCAAGGAAAGCTAGAAGGTGTAGTATCCCTCCTAATAGAGCAAGAAAGCGTATGGTGGAATGTAGTTTCTGCGCGAGTTTTGCCAGATCAGATTACCTGGGAGTTCTTCCTGAAGGAGTTCAAAGAGAAGTACATTGGAGACCTATTTATTGAAGAAATGAGGCGCCAGTTTCTGGATTTGAAGCAATCAGGCAAGATGGTTTATGAATATGAATGTGAATTTAATAGACTGAGTCAGTTTGCGGAAGAGTTCCTTCCAACTGAAAAATCCAGGATTGATAAATTTATAGCTGGGTTGGATTCTCAGTATAAAAGGGTATTGGTTTCCCACAACTTCACCACTTTTCAAGAAGCATTGAATCGAGCAAAGGCTATAGAGAAAGTGGATCTCGAAGAAAAAGCAGAAAAACAGATCCAGTCAGGAAAAAGACTGGGAAGTTCTTTTGTTGTGTCATCGTTCAAACGCAATAAAGGTTTTACACAGCAGAGCCAAGCATCATCAGCTTTTTTCTGCTAAAAAGGGGTTTTCAAGAGGGAAATCTAAACAAGCTCAAACTACTTCTGTGGGTACCTAGGGTTCTAGATTTTGTCCTCCTCCAGAATGTAAACATTGTGGAAAGGAGCATTATGGTCAATGCTGGTTTGCTAGTAAAGAATGTTATTATTATGGTCAAGCTGGTCATTTCAAAAGGTAGTGTCCAGAGCTTCATTCTAATCGGTCAGTTACAGCGCCTTAGAAAAACAAAGGAAACCAAGGTGGCAAACCAGGAGGATCTATGTCCACATCTGGTCGAGAAGACAAAAGTGCTGCTCGAGTATAAAATATCAAAACTGCTCATGATCGAGATGATTCAGTGATTGAAAGAAATATACCAGTAGAACAAATTTTGAGTATACAATATCAAGACTGCTCATTCTAATCGATCAGTTACAGAGCCTAGATCAAGTCTATATTTACATTAATTGATATAGGCTCTACCCATTCGTATATTAGTTCTAAAGTAGTGCTTGAAAGAAATATACCAGTAGAACAAATTTTGAGTGAGGTAGTTGCTATTAATCCTTTAGGACAGAGCACCAAAGTAGTTCAAATATGTAAAAGATGTCCTATAAGGAATCAAGGAAGAGAGTTTCCAGCCAATCTTATCGAATTGCCTTTCCAAGAGTTCGAAGTTATTCGTGGAATGGATTGGCTATCGGTATATGATGCTATGGTTGAATGCCGATTAAAAAGGGTTGTCTTAAAAGGACCAGATGGTTCGGAAATAGTGTTTGAAGGAGAAAGGCGGAATTATTTAAGCCATGCGATTATAGCCGTATCTGCTAAAAGGTTATTATCATATGAGTATGAAGCTTATTTAGCTCATGTGATAAATGCTCCGGAAACAAAGATAGATCTGGAAAATATACCCACGGTGCGGGAATTTCCAGATGTCTTTTCGGATAAATTACCTGGATTACCTCCAGATCGCGAGGTGGAATTTGGTTATGTGTGAAAAAGAAGGACGTATCAATGAGGTTATGTCTGGATTACCGTCAACTTAATAAAGTGGCGCTGAAAAATAAATATCCTTTACCAAGGATCGATGACCTCTTTGATCAACTTAAAGGAGCATCAGTGTTTTTTAAAATTGATCTTCGATCGGGATATCAACAATTGAAGATCAAAGAAGTTGATATACCGAAGGCAGCCTTCAGAACTAGATATGGGCATTAATAGTTTGTAGTAATGCCTTTTGGACTTACCAATGCATCGGCAACTTTTATGAATTTGATGAATTAGATATTTCAGCCATATTTGGATCAGTTTGTGGTGGTATTTATAGATGATATATTAGTTTATTCAAAAACCAAAGAGGATCACGATACTCATCTGCGAGTAGTTCTTTAGATCCTCTGAGAAAAGAAGTTATATGCAAAGCTGTCCAAGTATGAATTCTGGTTGTCTAAAGTAGCTTTTCTTGGACACATAGTCTCTGAGGAAGGAATTCGAGTTGATCCTAAGAAGGTTCAAGCAATACTCGAATGGAAGGTTCCGCGAAATATCTCTAAAGTGAGAAGTTTCTTAGGATTAGCTGGTTACTACCAGCAATTTGTGAAAGATTTTTCTATGATTGTTGCTCCAATAACTAAGCTATTAAGGAAGGATGTACTATTCGTTTGGACAGAAAAGTGTCAAGAAAGATTTGACAAATTAAAGAAGATATTAATAGAAGCTCCAGTCTTAGTATAGCCAGAATCCGGGAAGGATTTCACTATATATAGTGATGCATCCCATAATGGTTTAGGGTGTGTATTTATGCAAGAGGAAAAAGTTGTAGTGTATGCTTCTCGACAACTCAAAACTCATGAGAGGAATTATCCCACTCATGATTTAGAGTTGGCTGCGGTGGTGTTTGCTTTAAAGATTTGGCATCACTATTTATATGGTGAAATGTGCTACATCTTTACAGATCATAAAAGTTTGAAATATTTGTTGTCTCAAAAGGAGCTTAACTTGAGGCAAAGAAGATGGATAGAATTAATTAAAGACTATGATGTAATCATTGATTACCATCTGGGAAGGGCTAATGTGGTGGCAGATGCACTGAGCCAGAAGACATTTTCTACTTTAAGAATGTTGAATGCTCAACTAAGATTACAGGAAAATGGAGCAATAATGGCTGAACTTCAGATCAAGTCCACTTTGATAGAAAGGATTAAAGAGTTGAAAGCAAAGGATAAAGAATGTTTGGAAAAGAAGAAGAAAGTGGATCAAGGTGAATCTAAGGATTTTGAAGTAAAATCAAATGGATGCCTATACTACAAGGGATGTGTTTACATTCCTGAAGATGAAGAGTTAAAGAAGGAAATACTTTCAGAGGCTTATTTCAGTCCTTTAACTATGCATCTGGGAGGCAACAAAATGTATCAAGATGTAAAGAGTCATTTTTGGTGGCCTAGCATGAAACGAGCTATCTCAGAGTTCGTTGCTAAATGTTTAACGTGTCAACAAGTAAAGGCAGTGCATCAAGTTCCATTAGGGTTGCTTTAACCGATCTCAATTCCATAATGGAAATGGGAAAGAGTTACAATGGATTTTGTAACAGGTTTACCATTGACACCGAGTAGGAAAGATTCGATTTGGGTGATTGTGGATCGTTTGACAAAGACGACACATTTCATACCAGTTCGAACTGACTACTCTTTGAACAAGTTGGCGGAATTATATATTAAGGAGATTGTTAGATTGCATGGATTTCCTATGTCTATCATTTCTGATAGAGATCCAAGATTCACCTCAAGGTTTTGGAATGTTTTGCATGAGGCATTGGGAACTTGGTTACACTTCAGCACTACTTTTCATCCTCAAACTGATGGACAGTCGGAAAGGACTATTCAGATTCTTGAAGATATGCTCAGAGCATGCGTAATTAATTTTGCAGGTTCATGGGAAAAATATCTTCCATTAGCTGAATTTGCTTATAACAACAGTTATCAATCAAGTATAAGGATGGCACCTTATGAGGCATTATACGGTAGAAAATGTAGAACACCCTTGAATTGGTTCGAGTTGGAGGATCGAAAGATCATCAGACCGGATCTTGTTCAAGAAATAGAGAATAAGGTAAGGATAATTCGAGATAATCTCAAGGCCGCTGCAGACAGACAAAAATTGTATTCAAATCTTAAAGGAAAGGATATTGAGTTCGAGGTTGGAGATAAAGCATTCTTAAAGGTTTTACCATGGAAAAAGGTATTACGCTTTGGACGTAAGGGAAAGCTTAGTCCAAGATATATTGTTCCTTATGAAATTTTAAAAAGGGCTGGTCCAGTGGCATATCAACTAGCTTTAGCACCGAAATTGAGTAAGGTTCATGATGAGTTTCATGTGTCCATGCTTCGGAGATATGATCGGATCCTTCCCATGTTATTACGCTAGAAGAAGTCAAAATTCAATCAGATTTGACCTATCAAGAAGAACCTATGAGAATTTTAGCTCGAGGAGAAAAACAATTAAGGAACAAGAAGATTTCTCTAGTTAAAGTCATGTGGAGAAATCACAAGGTAGAGGAAGCTACTTGGGAGACAGAAGAAATAATGAAAAAGTTGTATCCGTACCTTTTTGAACCAAATAAGTAAGGAAAATTCGAGG
This sequence comes from Hibiscus mutabilis, assembly GCA_019671005.1. Lineage (NCBI taxonomy): Eukaryota > Viridiplantae > Streptophyta > Magnoliopsida > Malvales > Malvaceae > Hibiscus > Hibiscus mutabilis. The sequence goes on along the minus strand of CM033719.1, from coordinate 35,412,864 downwards.
ACAATTTTTCTTAAGGGGGAGAATTGTAATATCCCAAAATTTTTGGTTAGTGACCAAAATGAAAATTTTGAAAGTTTGGTGGTTAAAGTGTAAATTTTGGAAAAGTTTAGGGACTAAATTGTAATTTTCAAAATTTATGTATTTTAGCCTCGTAAATGAATAGTTCACCCCCAAGAATGACGTTTTTGTGTTACTCGGATTTTTAGTACGGAGCTTGTCTTTTTTGCTATAAAAGCAATAAAGTTTGGAAAAATATTTGGATAATCAGATCGAATTAGATATTCAAGATATTTTAAAAGATGATAAGGCAAGGTTAAAAATTTCATTTTCATGTCTTAAAATGGTAGGATTTAACATGGACCATTGGATTAAAGTAAGTTTTCCATGTTAAATGTGAACTGTTGGATGAAAAGTGGCAAGATGGTAATTTTGGGAAATTCCAAGGGCAAAGTTGATAATCACTAACTCCTTGGATTATTATTGACCTTTGGATTGGTAGGTAGACATATGGCTTGATATGGAGCTTTGGATTTCAAGGTTAAAAAGGTCATTAGACATTAAAATGAATTTTTAATTCATTTTAATTATATTAGGGACAAATGGTCATTAATTAAAAGAATGGAAAAGTCAAGAAAAATCACATCTTTTCTTCATTTTCCTCAAGTAGCCGTGAGTTTCCTAAGGTAAGGGAGAAAGTTTTTCTTTAGATTTTTCAAGCCTTTTTTATTAGATTTTGGATGAAAGCATGAAATTAATCCCGATGAAATTATCTATCTTTTGGTACCATTTGTTCATACTTTCCTTGCTTGAAACCTTAGTTTTGTGAATTTGAATGATAAAGGGGACGTTTACATATGATGTTTTAAGATGAGATTTTGATGTAGTTGTTGTTGTAGAATTATATCCAAGCTTGTATGAGGATTAAAATTACTTGAAAGTAGACAAATCCTAATTTGTTTAAAGTTGGGATTTTGATAGGAAGTTGATTTTGGATTGATTTTGATATGGAAATAATTATAGAAGGCTGGAAATGAGGTTTAGAACTTGAATTCATGCTTGAATCAAGTTGGAAATTTTGTTTAAAGTGACCCTTCAAATTTGGTCTATTGGAAGAAATTAGGGAAAATTATGGAAAATTTCCCTAAGGCTAGAAATCTTGTGAGAATGATGTTACAAGGCTTAGAATGTTGTTTGAACCAATTTGGAACTTTGTTAAGTTCTAGGGACCTTTTGCATATTTTGGGAAAATTAAGGATTAAAGTAGAAATGTTGAAGAGTTGAGGTATTATGCTGAAATTTGATGTTAGAAGGCTAAATTGGTCGTTTTGGAAGTTTTTAAAGTGTTGAGGGTCAAATGGCAAATTAAGGAAAAATATGGGATTGAAATGGAAATTAGTTAAAAAGCCATGTTTTAAGTTTGAAAGTATTTTTGGAATATTTGTTAATGATTGAATTTAAAGTTTAATGGAAATTGACCATTTTGAATAATTTGGAATGTTGAGGTGAATTATAAAATAATTCACTTTATAGTTATTTTTAGGAATTTTTATTCCTAATATATGTCTATGTTAGAATGATACTAACATATGCTTTGAAATGTATGTGTTCGGTAAATGGTGATTTTATAGATTGTGAATGTGATCAAGATCGTTTTGCGAGCAAGTCTAAAGCTAAGGAAAAAGTTCAAGAGTAACGTTACAAGCTATAGTAAGGTTTACTAGTGAGGCATCAGGTGAGTGCAATGCATACATAACATCATACATGGATGTTTTATACGTCACTGGTAGGACTTGCGATGAGTTTACCTGGTTTATATATTGGCATGATAATTATGTCATTAATCATATATTCGGCATATTTTAAATATGTCAAAGATTGAAAACAAATGCATTAATCACTAGTTATTGATGATGGTATACTAGGGGTGTTATTTCGGGTATGAACTGCCCAATGTAATTTAAATTGATATACATTGACATGGTGAATTAAATACGGAAATTATGCCCAAATAAGTCAATTGAGGGACAGAATATAGTTGGCATGCCATAGAGTCCAGCAGCACGCTGCATAACCGGGATAGCACTATAGTGTACATAGAGGACACTTAGTGTATGGTAAGCACAACCTTATAAATGTGCGGGTATTATGGTAAGAACAACCTTAAAAATGTATAGGAAGCACTTCGGTGCATTTTAGACTCGTGTATCCAGGGTCCTCATAAGTATATATTTGGGCGGTGAAATTGGACTAAAAATTTGGTTTATAAAACGGAAAATATTTGGAAAAAGGGTTAAGGAGTTTATACACTAGAAATTTTGGCAAGTATATTAAAAAAATATTTTATAATCGGGTATATCATATTTATATATGATTAACATTATGGTAAGTCATATCTAGTGATTTAAATGCATAAAAACGTTTACATGTTATTATTATTGTTGTTGGTTAATTGCATTGGTTATTATTGTTGCCTCACTAAGTACATGTTTAGCGTGTGATGGTTTTCACGCGTAGGTAAAAGGGAAGAATCAGAGTAAGGAGTGAGCATCTACCTATTCAGAATATTAATACGGTATCAGTACTAACATCATCTGATGTATTTTGATGTTTCTAGATGGCATGTATAGGTTAAATTAACTCAAACACATACTAGTTTATATATGGATTGTATTAATATATATATATATATAGACTAGTTTATGTTTATAGTAAACAATGGGTAATTATATTTTATTAAAAATCGAGTAATAATTAAATAGAGCCAAATCGAGCAATCGGATAGATTTTTGTTTTAGGCAGTTATATTCTTTATACATTATAGAATAGAATTATTATATTACTGCCTGAAATCGGACCTAATTTGATAAGGTATCAATTCGATAAAATGATTTTCGTAAAAAAAATTGTGATACTCTAATTAGTATTTATTATTATAAAATACTGGTTAGGGTGTTACAAATCCCCGAGTTTAATTGCTCTTTATGCCCCAGACTTCATGCATGTTCTTTACTTTCGGTATTGTGTTCATTTCTTTCGTATTCTAGTCCTTTTATCTTGTGTTGGAATGTTTTTTTTCTTTTATTCGAATTTTGTGCTGGTATGTGCCTTTTGTTTGATATTGTTCGTATTTGTTTTCTTTTATTGTTAGCATTTTGCTTATAAAGTACTATTTTATAATATATATTATATGTTACGTATACTCATACATGTATATTTTATTATACTAATATGTATTTATATATTATTCTTTTTCTTTTATATATATGTATAATATTTGTTAATATGTCTATAGTATATGTACACTTTCGTACGCCATACTTTTTTATATTACCCCTTTATATATATATATATAATACATGTTGTGTTAGCATTTTCTATTGTTGTGTCGTGCTTTTTTATGCCTTTTTGTTCATAGATAGGCTTTGCTATGATTAGTGTTGCATCCGGGTATTTGAACTATTAATGTGGTGTCTTTTTATTCAAGAGTAAACGTGGCTAGTACCAAACGTAGTGGTGGTGGTTTTTTGGTTTACTCTCGAATAACAAGGCCATTTAAAATTCACTCTCACATATAATCAAATTTTAATTTAATCGTCACTTTAATTCAAAAAGTTTTTTTTTTTGCAATGAGCCTGGTCATTGGAAGAGAAATGCAAGCATTGAAAGATCTAAAGAAAAATAAGAGCAGTGGTGAGACCAACTCTTCAGGTATTTATGTTATACATGTTAATCTTTCTGTAACGACCCGGGTTCCAAAAATCTGAGGGTCAGGATTGGTCGAGGCATGGGCCTTATATTTGGATTGTGTTTTTGGGCTTTTAGGCATCTTTTGGGCCAGCATATGTGTGTTGGGCTCTTGTGGATGTTGGGTTATGAAGTGGGTAAGAGGGGTATTATGGTAAGTACCTAAATGGTAGAGTTAGGGAGTGAAGAAAGACCATTTTCTGCACTTGTGCAGGAAATGAGATCATCATGTCTAATGTCTTTATCTTCCTCTTCCAACTTACTCTCTCTCCCACAACACCCCATCTAAAGGAAGGATTTTGAGAGTTTGAAGTAAGAATCACGTATGGCTTGTTGAGAGAAGTTTTACCTGGTTGTAAGCATATACATTTCAAGGTAAGGAAGACTAGTTTTGGTGGAAGAGTGTGTTTTGGTGGGGGTTGATGAGGGAGAATGAGAATGGGTGTTTAGGAGCTTTATTCTTGTAAAGGTTTGAGTTTTAACTCCCCTAATTCTCCCTTCAAATTAGTGACACGTTTGGTAACATCTCTTGTAGTGAAAGAGGTTGTGAGCTCATCCAAGGCTCAAGAAGGGAGGAAAGCTTGAAGCTTTGGAAGAAGGCCTTGTGTTATCAGCTACGCTAAGGTTAGTACACTACTAACTCTCATAGTTTCCTGGAAATCATAAAGTTAAGCTTTGAAGCATGAATGGGTGTTTTTGGCCTTGATTAAGCTTGAGTGGTTGTTAATGGTAGATCTTGATATTATGGTTGCAATGGCCTAAAATCGGTAGTAATTCACTTAATACTGTCATCATAACTTGTAGGAATGGTTTGGGATTTAACCTTGGGGTTAAACAGGGTTTCTAGGTGAAACCCGCGCGCAGAGTTTGAAACTCGGGATCGCGTACCGATACGGGGACCCGGGTATCGGTACACCTTAGTGTAAAAGAGGGAAGGGTTGTGAGGGAAGTACTGGTGCGCCTCTCCGTGTATCGGTACCCCTTGCAAGTTAAGAATTCCAGTAATGCTTTGGCATACTGGTACGCAAGGGGCGTATCGGTATGCACTATTACATTGCCTGGGAGAGGCTTAGCGTACTAGTACACATATGTGGGAGTTTTGGTACAGGGGTGGATCGGTACGAGGCGATCCTAGTACAGATGATCTATACTAGTACGGCATGGAGCGTATCGGTACGGCTTAAGAGTCTAGTTCTTTCAAACCTAAAATGAGTATCGGTACTCATGGCTGAGTACTGGTACCTAGAGTGGTGTACCGATACTCATATAAGAGTATTGGTACTCGTTGGGCATTCTGCCCAAGGAATTTGACTTTACGTTCGGGGGTTCTATAATTCAAGGCAAAGGGCCCTAGGGGTCTTTTAACTTGTAAAATGAATACTAAAACTGAGAAACTGAGATTTTAACCCTGTATGTGAAATAATTGGCTAATGACTTGGTAAATATTGGGTAAACCATGTGAGGTAGTAACCCATAGAGATCCTTGGTGGATCAAATCGAGGCTGTGTGGTAGTTAGGGACCTTGCTGTGTGTTGAAGGACGCCTAGGTAGTTGAGTCATCCTTTGTTGTTGGGATTTGGATACCCTAAGTGTGTTGCAACACCTTGAAGATTCCAGAATGTTGGATCTCGTTACTTTGTGGACGCGAGCCTCATTCGAAGATGCTTGATGAGAGATCCCAAGCATGGATGTAGGATCCCGATGTTATGTGGACGCGGGCCTAATCCCCTTGAGTATAGGATCTCGATGCTATGTGGGCACGAGCCTTACTCGTAGTGTCGGATCCCTAAACTTTATGGACGCAGGCCTCACTCAAGTTTAGAATTTCGATGCTTTGTAGACGCAGACCTCACTTAATGTGGTTGGTGTTAGTTGTGTGATACTAGGTAAATGTATGAGGTTCTAGTATGAGTTGTGTGCATAATCATACATTCATAATGCCAAGTGTTTAGGCGGTTATAGTAGCGCCATTATTATCGTGCCATGATACCATTCATGTTGCATTGCTTTTATTTATGATTTGCATGAAGCATGGTTGAGTGGCGGTGTATCTACTGAGCTTGCTAGATCAGCGTTCAGAATTGTTGTTTCCATTCGCAGGTTAGTAGATTGTCGCGAGGGTTGAAGGAGCACCATCAGGGCTTGGATTTCAGCATCAACTCTAGTGGTTGAGTACAATACTAGATGTAATGGGCTATGTATTTCGTATGACCCTATATGTATTTTGTAACTCTTATTTTGTATTATTTGGTCAAAAGTTGAATGTTTTAATATTTGAAATGGAGCTCCGTGAATATTGTTTTAAACATTTGGATTTGACTATGTTTTCAATGTATGGATTTATGTTTTTATTGGACTTCCTATATTGGACTTCAAAAGGGAAAATTTTAACGGTATGGATTTTGGGCTTAGGGCACAAATGTTACATCCAGATCAAGGGTGTTTCATTTAGTGGTATTAGAGCCTAGGTTTAGTCGATTCTAGGATGTCCCCAGGGGAGTCTAGAGCAGTGTATAGCTGTCTAGCGAATACATGCCCATGAGTCGAAGTCGTACTTGTTTTAAAACTAAAATTCGATGGTGTAACCTCGTTTGTTGTTGTGTAGAATAGAATCATGTCGAGGAGGGCAAGAATAGATAAGGAAAGTTTGGGCTCCATAGAAGAGAGTTACGATGAGGAATATGTGCCTGGCACAGAGGATATGTCTGAAGTCACAGTTGACCGGGGAGTCAACTACTTTTCACATCTGAACCAGGCGTTACACCGGATTGTGAGGGTAATACCGAGGTCATCTGCTACCCCTCATGATGCACATGTTGAAAGGGTTAGAAGGCAAGGCGCTACGAATTTCCATGGATCGGGGCGAGATAACCCAGTACAGGCGGAATAGTGGTTGCAAGATACACGCTGGATTATGAGGGTGATGAGGTTGAGATCAGAAGACAAGCTATCACGTATCTTGTCCCTATTGAAGGGCAGTGCTAGAGAGTGGTGGGAAACAGTAGAGCTTGGGTGGCACCCCAATCAACCATATTGGGACGATTTTCTCGAGGAGTTCAAGAAGAAGTATGTGGGTGAGGCCCACATCGATACCTTGAGGTATCGGTTCAATCATCTTGTGCAAGGAAATCGACAGTATTCGAATATGAGCAAGAGTTTCTTCAGTTGAGTAGGTATGCTCCTGAATTAGTTACCACTGAAAAGATGAGGTGGAAGAGGTTCTTGAAGGGCTTCAGGAAGGAAATTCAGACTTACCTAACTACTGCACCACCAAAGGTGTTCTCAGAGTTGACTTCGAGTGCCAAGTCTCTTGAGCAAGTGCAAGGCTTAACATATGGCCCATCTGGTGGGCAAGGGAGTTCGGGTGGGAGGACCCAGAACCCTTCTAACAACAACTCGCAGGCCTTTCCGGAGAGAAGCAGAAGCCGGTAGAACCATAATAGAGGAGCATCGAATCGAAGCTCAAGTTTAGACCGGAGATCTGAGCCAGCTGGTCATAGAAAGCCATCTTTTTCTTCATCCATGATGAGCCCGAAGGGTTCACAGATGAGTGCAGGCGCACCAGTTTTCAATAATGTGGACGCAAACACAAAGGCGAGTGTTGGGGAGCAGTAAAAGTTTGTTACCAGTGTGGGTCACCGGATCACTTTATGAAAGATTGTCCAGTGGCTATTGTGACCTCTCCATATCAAGTTTAGAGGACTATGTATCTGGCCCAGAGGGGTCAAAGCATTGCTCAGAGAGGAGCAAGCCATGTATCGGAAGACACCTTCTAGTCAACTGCGAGAGCACCAACTAGGCAGTATGCAGTCAAGGCTCAAGAGGATTACGCAGCTACAGATGTTATCTTAGGTACGTTCACCCTATTTTCAGTTCCTATTGTTGCTCTTGTGGATTCGGGATCTACCCACTCCTACATTTGTAGTGGGATATCTCAGTAGTGGGGTATTCCTACTAAGATTCTAGAGGTAGGAGTCCGTGTGACTAGTCCCTTGGGATATGATGTGTTGGTGGACAAGGTGTATCGAAGATGCACGATTGAGGTTAGGGGTTGTTGTTTCCAGTGGATTTAATGGTTTTACCGTTTCAAGAGTTCGATGCCATCTTGGGGATGGATTGGCTCTTTGAGCATGATGCTAGTATGGGATGTAGAGTAAAGAGTTTGAAGCTTTGTGTTACGGATGGTTCCAAGCTGATTGTGTGAGGTTAGAGGTTGTTGTTTCTAGTGTGGTATCGACTTTGTCAGCTCAGAGGTTGTTGCAACAAGGTTGTGAAGCCTTTTTTGCCCATGTGGTGGATGTAAGGGTGTAAGGTGGGTCCATCGTGTCGTATCGGATGGCACCCGCAGAAATAAAGGAATTAAAGAAGCAAATTCAAAAGTTGCTAGAGAGAGGTTTTATTTGACCGAGTGTCTCACCTTGGGGAGCACCGACCTTTTCTTTCAAAAAGAAAGATGGGTCTTTGAGGATGTGTATCGATTATCGGCAGCTTAATAAGGTAACAATAAAGAATCATTATCCCTTTCTGAAAATTGATGATTTGTTCGATCAGTTAAGAGGTGCGCATGTGTTTTCTAAGATAGACTTGAGGTTAGGGTACTACCAGTTGAAGGTGGCGGATGAGGATGTCCAGAAAACTGCTTTTAGTATGCGGTATGGACACTATAAGTTCTTGGTAATGCCGTAGGTCTTACCAACGCACCTGTAGCTTTTATGGACCTAATGAATCGAATCTTTCAGCCGTACCTAGATCAGTTTGTTGTGGTCTTTATTGATGACATCTTAGTGTATTTGCGTTCAGAAGAAGAGCACGACTACCATCTGCGTGTAGTTTTACAGACCCTCTGAGATAGATGTGTTTTTGCCAAGTTCAACAAGTACAAATTTTGGCTTTCGGAAGTGGCATTCCTTGGTCACATAGTTACTACGAATGGAATCCGCGTGGACCCTTAGAAGATTCAGGCTGCGGTGGACTGGAAACCTCCACGGAATGTTTCAGAAGTCCATAGTTTCCTAGGACTTGATGGGTATTATAGGTGGTTTGTTAAATGTTTTTTCGTTATAGCCGCACCATTGACCAAGCTGTTGCAAAAAGGAGTCCCTTTTGAATGGAATGAGAAAAGACAACAAAGTTTTGAGCTACTAAAAGCTTATCTCACGGAGGCTCCGATCTTAACCCAACCAGTGCCTGGAAAGAGTATGTTGTGTTTAGTGACACGTCTTTGAATGGGCTTGGTTGTGTCCTTATGCAAGAGGGAAAGGTGGTTGCTTACGCTTCGAGATAGCTTAAACCGCACGAACATAATTACCCTACCCATGATTTGGAGCTCGCTATCGTCATCTTCGCATTAAAGATTTGGAGGCACTATCTCTATGGGGAGAGGTGTTATATTTATACGGATCATAAGAGCTTGAAATATCTACTTACACAAAAGGAGTTGAATCTGAGGCAATTAAGGTGGATTGAATTGTTGAAGGACTATGATTGCATCATAGAGTATCACCCCGGTAAGGCGAATGTTGTGGTTGGTGCCCTAAGTAGAAAATCTATGTCATACCTGAGAGCTATGTTTGCCCGATTGAGGATGACCGAGGATGGAAGTCTTCTAGCTGAGCTTCGGGTTGAACCTACGTTGGTACAAGAGATAGAGAGGAGTCAAGCTTTGGATGAGGAATTAGTAGCACGAATTGAAGCGGCTCAGAGAGGTGAATCTTCAGACTTTGAAGTGCGAGATGGTGGATACTTATACTTCAAGGGGCGGCTGTGTGTTTCGGCCTTGGAAGATTTGAGAGACTGCATCTTAAGAGAGGCACACCGTAGTCCTTTTGTTGTATATTCGGGGAGCAACAAAATGTATCAAGATCTTCGTCCTCTTTATTGGTGGCCAAGTATGAAAAGAGATGTCTCTAAATTCGTGGCAAGGTGCTTAGCTTGTCAGCAAGTGAAGGCAGAACATCAGGTTCCATCAGGGTTGCTTCAGCCTATTCAGATTCCACAATGGAAGTGGGATTGGATCACCATGGATTTTATCACCAGGTTACCAATGACCTAAAGGAAACATGACGCTATTTGGGTTATTATGGATCGGTTGACCAAGTCTGATCATTTTTTATCGGTACGTATAGACTTTACCTTGGAAAGGTTTGCTCAACTGTACATAAAGGAGATTGTAATGTTGCATGGTGTGCCATCATCGATCATTTTAGATAGAGACCCACGTTTCATAGCTAGGCTATGGAAGAAGATCCATAATGCCTTGGACACCAAGCTATATTTTAGTACAGCTTTTCACCCTCAGATCGATGGTCATTCTGAGCGTGTCATTCAAACTCTCGAGGATATGCTCCTGTGTTGCATTGTAGACTTTACAAAGAGTTTGGAGGACCAGTTGCCACTTGTAGAGTTTGCCTACAACAACAGTTACCAGTAGAGCATAAAGATGGCCCTTTTTGAGGCGTTGTATGGGCGTAAGTGTAGGACACCCTTGTATTGGACCAAGAACAATGAAAGGAGGATCGTAGGATCCTATCTGGTTAGCCAGACTGAGGAGAAAGTTCAGATCATCAAGGAAAGGTTGCAAGCTACCTTTGACCATCAGAAGGCCTACGCGGACCGAAAACGCAAACACATTGAGTATGATGTTGGTGAAAAAGTGTTTCTCAAGGTATCTTCGTGGAAAGGAATCATTCGTTTTGGACGCAAAGGGAAGTTAAGCCCAAGGTACATCGGGCCTTAAAAAATTCTTGAGAAAGTGGGACCAATGGCCTATCGGTTAGCCTTGCCGCTAGAGTTGGCTCGTATCCATGATGTTTTTCATGTGTCTATGTTGAGGCGTTATCGTTTCAATCCTTTGTATGTTGTTCCACTTGAAGAAATTGAGTTAAATGCCGACTTGACATATGAGGAAGTTTCGGTTGGGGTCCTTGACACAGGAGTTAAAGAGCATTGCAACAAGTGCATACCTTTGGTGAAAATGTTATGGAGGAACCATGGAGTTGAAGAAGAAACGTGAGAAGTCGAGGATGATATGAGAGTTCTCTATTCGCATTTGTTCCCATTAGGTAAATTTTGAGGACAAAATTTTCTTTTAAGAGGGAAGAGTTGTAACGACCCGGGTTCCAAAAATCTAAGGGTCGAGTTTGGTCAAGTTATGAGCCTCGTATTTGGATCGTATTTTTGGGCTTTTAGGCATCTTTCGGGCTAGCATGTGTGTGTTGGGCTATTGTGGATGTTGGGTTATGAAATGGGTAAGAGGGGTATTATGGTAAGTACCTAAATGGTAGAGTTGGGAAGTGAAGAAAGACCATTTTTTGCACTTGTGTAGGAAATAAGATCATCATGTCTTAATATCTTTATCTTCCTCTCCCAATTTACTCTCTCTCCCACAACACCCCATCTAAATGAAGGATTTTGAGAGTTTGAAGTAAGAATCATGTTTGGCTTGTTGAGGGAATTTTTACCTGCTTGTAAGGATCTACATTTAAAGGTAAGGATAACTAGTTTTGGTGGAAGAGTGTGTTTTGGTGGGGGTTGATGAGGAGAACGAGAATGGGTGTTTATGAGCTTTATTCTTGTAAAGGTTTGAGTTTTAACTCCCCTAATTCTCCCTTCAAATTAGTGACACATTTGGTAACATCTCTTGTAGTGAAAGAGGTTGGGAGCTCATCCAAGGCTCAAGAAGGGAGGAAAGCTTGAAGCTTTGGAAGAAGGCCTTGTGTTATCAGCTAAGCTAAGGTTAGTACACTACTAACTCTCATAGATTCCTGGAAATCATAAAGTTAAGCTTTGAAGCATGATTGGGTGTTTTTGGCTTGGATTAAGCTTGAGTGGTTGTTAAAGGTAGCTCTTGAAATTGTGGTTGCAATGGCCTAAAGTCGGTAGTAATTCACTTAATACTATCATCATAACTTGTAGGAATGGTTTGGGGTTTAACCTTAGGGGTTAAATAGGGTTTCTAGGTGAAACTCTCACCAGAGTTTGAAACTCGGGATCACGTACCGGTATGGGGACCCGAGTATCGGTACGTGTTAGTGTAAAAGGGGGAAGAGTTATGAGGGGAGTACCGGTACGCCTTCCCTTGTATCGGTACCCCTTGCATGTTAAGAATTCCAGTAACGCTTTGGCGTACCAGTATACAAAGGGGCTTATCGGTATGCATTGTTACATTTCCTGAGAGAGGCTTAGTATACTGGTACGCATACTTGGAAGTATCGGTATGAGGGTGGATTGGTATGAGGTGATCCTAGTGCCAATGATGCATATCGGTACGGCACAGAGCGTATCGATACGGCTTGAGAGTCCAGTTCTTTCAAACTTAAAACGAGTATCGATACTCATGGCCGAGTACCTATACCTAGAGTATCAGTACTTGCTGGGCATTCTGCCTAAGGAATTTGACTTTATGTTCGGGGTTCTATAATTCGAGGAAAAGGGCCCTGGGGGTTTTTTAAGGTGTAAAATAATTGGCTAATAACTTGGTAAATATTGGGTAAACCGTGTGAGGTAGTAACCCATAGGGATCCTTGGTGGATCAAATCGAGGCTGGGTGGTAGTTAGGGTCCTTGCTATGTGCTATAGGACACCTAGGTAGTTGAGTCATCCCTTGTTGTTGGGATTTGGATACTCTAAGTGTGTTGCAACACCTTGAAGATTCTCAAATGTTGGATCCCGATGCTTTGTGGACGCGGGCCTCATTCGAAGATGCTTGATGAGAGATCCCGAGCATAGATTTAGGATCCCGATGCTATATGGACGCAGGCCTCATCCCCTTGAGTATAGGATCCCGATTCTATGAGGACGCGGGCCTTACTCGTAGTGTAAGATCCTGATGCTTTGTTGACGCGAGCCTCACTCAAGTGTAGGATTCTGATGCTTTATGGATGCGAACCTCACTTGATGTGGTTGGTGTTATCTGTGTGATGCTAGGTAAATGTATGAGGTTCTAGTATGAGTTGTGTGCGTAATCATACATTCATAATGCCATGTGTTTAGGCGGTTATGGTAGCACCATTGTTATCGTGCCATGATATCATTCTTGTTGCATTGCTTTATTTATGATTTGCATGAAGCATGGTTGAGTGGCGGTGTATCCACTGAGCTTGTTAGCTCAGCGTTCGGAATCATTGTTTTCGTTCACAGGTTAGTAGATTGTCGCGAGGGTTGAAGGAGCACCATCAGGGCTTGGATTTCAGCATCGACTCTAGTGGTTGAGTACGAATACTAGATGTGATGGGCTTTGTATTTTGTATGACCCTGTGTGTATTTTGTAACTCTTATTTTGTATTATTTGTTCAAAAGTCGAATGTTTTAATATTTGCAATGGAGCTCCGTGAATACTTTTTAAACATTTGGATTTGACTATGTTTTCAATGTATGGATTTTGGGCTTAGGGCCCAAATGTGACATCCGGGTCAAGGGTGTTACACTTTCTCCTACAAGTTAAGCTCCCTAAGGAGGGTGTTTGTTTCTTTTGCAATGAGCTTGGTCATTGGAAGAGAAACTGCAAGCTGTATCTGGAAGAAATAAAGAAAAAGAAGAGCACTGGTGAGACCAACTCTTCAGGTATTTATGTTATACATGTTAATCTTTCTCCTACAAGTTCCTGGGTATTAGATACTGGATGTGGATCTCACATTTGTACGGATGTGCAAGAACTCAAAAGGAGTAGACAACTGAAAAGAGGCGAGGTGGACCTACGAGTTGGAAATGGAGCAAGAGTTGCTGCTTTAGCTTTCGGAAGTTATGAATTTACTTTGCCTAGTGGGCTTTTGTTAGCTTTGAACAATTGCTTTTATGTTCCTAGCATAATTAGGAATATTATTTATGTTTCTTGTTTGGATAATGATGGTTTTTCCTTTTATTATTAAGAATAATAATTGCTCCATTTATTATAAAGGCATGTTCTATGCAAATGCTGATTTATAAGACGGTCTTTAAGTTTTGAAGCTTCAAAACTCCAACAACTCTTCGATATATAACATAAATAAAAGACTTAAAAATCTAATGATTTAAATCCAACCTATCTTTGGCATTGTCACCTTGGCCACATAAATGAGAAACGCATTTCAAAACTTCATCAAGATGGAATTTTGAATTCTTTTGATTTTGAATCATATGATTCTTGCGAATCTTGTTTACTAGGTAAGATGGCAAAAAGTCCTTTTACTGGACACAATGAAAGGGTTAATGAGGTTTTAAGCCTAATACATATAGATGTATGTGGATCTTTAACTTCAATTGCTAGAGGAGGTTACAACTACTTCATCACGTTTACTGGTGATTGTAGTAGATATGGTTATATTTATTTGTTCAGACACAAATCGGAATCATTTGAAGTGTTCAAATCTTTTCAAAATTAAGTACAAAATCAACTTGGCAAAACAATAAAAACTCTTTGATCTGATCGAAGAGGAGAATATTTGAGTCAAGAGTTTGATGATCATCTTAGAAATTGTAGAATAGTTTCACAATTAACTCTTCCTGGAACACCATAATGGAATGGCATTTTAGAAAGAAGGAATCATACTTTATTAGATATGGTTCAATCGAAGATGAGTATGACAAATCTTTCACTTACCTTTTGGGGTTATGCACTTGAAACAGCTGCTTTTACACTAAATCGAGTTAATATAAGATGTGGACTGGTAAGAAGCCCAGTCTGGCTTCTCTTAAAATTTGGGGCTGTGAGGCTCATGTGAGACGTTTAGTTTCTAATAAGCTTGAACCAAAATCCTGCAAATGTGTTTTTGTGGGATATCCTAAGGAAACAAAAGGATACTACTTTTATAATCCCACTAAGAACAAAGTGTTTGTTGCTCGGATTGGTGTCTTCTTAGAAAAGGAATTTATTTCTAAAGGAACCAGTGGGAGGAAAGTACAACTTGAAAAAGTTGAAGAACCACAAAATCACATTGAACTACCTTTGGACACTCAATGTCAACAAACTGTTATTAACATACCTCTAGTAACACAAGAATTACGTAGATCTGATAGAGCACGTCGTGGAGCAGAGAAATATAGATTTCTTGTCACTAAAATCATGACGTATTTTTTGTGAATCAAGATGAACCCACTACCTACAAGAGGATATTTTAAATCCAGACTCCAAGAAATGGTTGGAGGCCATGAAGTTTGAAATGCAATCCATGTATTGCAATCAAGTTTGGACTTTGATTGATTCACTTGTAGGTACTAAAAGCATTGGATGTAAATGGGTTTTCAAAAGAAAACTGACATGGATGGCAAAATGCATACTTATAAAGCAAGGCTAGTTGCAAAAGGTTTCAAACAAACTCATGGTAAAGACTATGATGAAGCCTTTTCACTGATAGCCAAGTTTAAATCTATTAGAATTCTTATAGCCATTGTAGCATATTATGACTATGAGATTTGGCAAATGGATGTGAAAACTGTGTTTCTTAATGGATACTTACTCGAAGATGTGTACATGACACTGCCTGAGGGTTTTGTACAAGTTGAGAATTCTGGTAAAGTATGTAAGCTTCACAGACCCATTTATGGATTGAAGTAGGCTTCACGGAGTTGGAATCTTTGTTTTGATGAGTCAATCAAAGAGATTGGATTCGTCAAAAATGAAGATGAACCTTGTGTTTACAAGAAAGTCAGTGGGAGTGCAGTTGTGTTTTTGGTCTTATATGTCGATGACATTCCTACCTTGTAGAGTGTCAAGTCTTGGTTAGGAAATTGTTTCTCAATGAAAGACTTAGGCGAAGCTGCCTATATCCTTGGGATAAAGATCTATAGAGAGAGATCTAAAACGCTAATCGGTCTAAGTCAAAGTACGTATATGGACAAAGTACTAAAAAAGCTTCAGTATGCAAGATTCCAAAAGAGGATTCTTGCCTATGTCTCATGACATTATTCTTAGCAAGACTCAGTGTTTAAACTCTAAAGATGAGCGAGAACACATGAGTAAAATTCCTTATGATTCGCAATAGGGTCTATAATGTATGCCATGCTATGTACTAGACCAGATGTTTCATATGCTTTGAGCATAACAAGTCGATACCAATCAGATCCTAGAGAGAGTCACTGGACATCAGTAAAGAACATACTTAAGTATTTGAGAAAAACTAAAGATATGTTCTTAGTCTATGGCTGATTGGAAGATGATCTAGTTGTAAGTGGTTACATCGATGCAAGCTTCCAAACTGACAAAGATGATTTTCGATCGCAGTCGAGATATGTTTTTTTGTTTAAATAGAGGTGTTGTTCACTGAAAAGTTCAAAGCAAAGCACTACCACAAGTAAAACATGATCGTCATGCTAGGTCTATAGGTACGTTGCATGTAAAGATGTACTAAAAATGATACGCAAATGGTGCAAGTATACACATCGAACAAGTAATAATAGTGATGAGTAAGATCATCTCCATAGGGATTGGAAGTAAATTAAGTTAAGTTTAAGAACTCAAGCACAAAGATGAAATGTTGAATGAAAGAGCTGATATGCATAGATTAAAGAAATATTGTTAATAAAAATAAGAGCGGTACAATAAGACTTCAATTGTCCTCACATGTGTAGAAACTCTCAACTGGGATGACAGGCTGGGTTTATCTAGGAATCCTATGCCTAGCTCTCATGAATGATTAACTATTTCCAGCTTTTAAGGCACTTGATAGAGTTTACCTAGGTGTTTCTAAACTATCTCTAGCAAGAAACTGACAGTAAGAATGCTCAGCAATACCTCTCAGCGTGAACCCTAGAAAGCTATTGTCCATGAAGTTATACTTCTTTTAGTCATTGAAACTCTATCATTATCTCTAAGGTGAGTTAGGGTTTTACCTCTCAGCATCAAACCCCATTGTCCACGTAGATCTAAGCTTAACTCTCTCGACTATTCAGCATCAAACAAAGGTAACGGCTAACTCTCGAGAGCACTTACAAACCCAAGGCAATAAAATAGTGAACAAAGTGCATATGAAACTAGAAAAAAGCTAAAGCATTTGTTAAAACTAAAACATCATCATCCACAAATAAACCCAACCCACTTAAAGGTCGTTCATGGCTGGGCAAATAACATCCAAATTCAACCGTTTAAAACAACCCATTTCAAAATGAAGAATTAAAAGAGCAAAGAGCAACTAGAGTGAAGAAATCTCCCAAGCTGCCTTGGACTGCCGCGAACCACTCGTAGCTTGCTGCTTCTCTCAAAGGCCAGCAAGATCGTCAATTGGAGCTTCAACAATGAAGGACACCAAGAAGAAGGAGAAGGAAAGCAGTTGCATTTTTGCTTCTCTCTTTCTTAGCTCACAACTCTTTTTTCCAACTCCTCCTTAAATGTGAGTGTCCTATGTGGGTGTCCTATTCTTTATATAGTGGGGGCTCCTAGGGTTTTGTGCCCTTAATTCATTGTGTACCTAGGGAATATTCTCTTTTCATGTGTGGCACAAATGCCGTCCAAAATTCTGCAGCATATTTTTCTTTTCCCAGCAATGCTCATTAGCTTACCTGTACGTTACCACCAGCAAGAAAACATTTCCCTTAAGTAGCACCAATTTCACAAATATATAAAAACAACCAAACAAACACCACCATATGCAACTGCATGAACTAAATGCCCATATATGCAATGAAACGACCTTGAAAACAAACAATAACCATAGTAAAAAGGTATGAAATGTATTTTTTTTACAAGGTTAACACACCCCCAAACTTAAGCTATTGCTTGTCCTCAAGCACTGAGTAGAGAAAACAGAGAATACACTATGGCAAAAATAAGCTCTAGACAATGTTATGGCAAAATTTCAGTCCTCAGAAAATATGGGCTTCAGCACGGTAGACAGTTTTGAGATTTTAAGAACTTTTCCCTAGGGAAAGATCCTTTCCTTGTGTGTGCGTAATTATATCCAATATATTCTTAACAGAGTTAGAAAAATTCTAGGTAAGTTCTCTATTATATCCTAGTATTTGTTAATCAATTGACCACAAGTTTACTCGCATAATTATAACCTTTTTTCTGTTTTTGAAACTGCTACGAAAGGTGTCAGCTCATCACACCTGCCGTCCTTAACTCTAGATGGAAATGGAGCAAACATTCCACCCCCGAGCTAGTAGGTAGAGTCATCCCGTGACAACTTTCATTCACTCATATGTCGTTGTTGCCATTTATTTAAACGCAGTATCCAGGCAAACAACGCAAAGAGGAGTGTCCCTCTACAGATATGTCATAGCATTTATTTACAATTCAACATATTCAATAAGCACAGGGGAGTCTAATGAAGCCTTTAATGCTTTCATTTATCATTCAATTTCATTAAGATCATTCATACTAAGGCATGCAAGAGTTCTTTCATAAAAATTATCTAACAATCTTAAGCATAGTGAACATGCAACCGTGTAACAAATAAATTTGAAAGCATCAAGCCCTAAAGTCAGTTGTACCAATCTCAATAGTCATGCACATTCACATAATCCATAGCCACAAAAATTAATTACTCATCATTGGACATCCTTAATTTATTCATAAAACTGTCTTTTAGCCAAACAAAATGCCATAGCAAAAACATGATTTTAACCACTAATGCAAATGCTTAACTAAGAACACTAACACCCCCAAACTTTAAGAATGTAGTGTCCTCAATGCATGGAAATTAACTAAAACTACATTAAATGCAATGCAATGGGTGGTCCTCACTATGGTCCTATTTTGGTGGTGCAGTTTTCGTGGCCTTAAGCTTGAAATGCTTCTTCCTCGGCGTGGCAATGGGCTCATCTTCTTTAGCTGGTTGCGGTGGTCGGGCTTGCTCATCATCCCAAGTGTCACTCCCCTCAGTGGGAGTGTTCCAAACACGACCGGCAGATTGCTTAAGACAATGTTGTATCCGTGTTGCGACATTTGTAGTCGGTGCAGTTGTAGTAGCTAGAATTGTCTCTTCCATCTCGTCATCGTCACTCTTAATAGTGATTGGTCCTCTACTAGTGTCTCAGGTGGCGGAGCCTCCATTGGGCTTTTCTTTTACTCTGCCTTATCGGGTGAGGACTTGCTGCAGTAGCTGTAGAGGCTGAATCTTGTGTAGTTGGTTCTGGTTGTGTAAGGGTTAAACTCGTAGCTGGAGTTCTCTTGGGTAGTGGGGGGTTCTGTGGTGGTACAAACAGGGCTTCAGGGAAGGGAATGAATTCTTTTGACATGTGCGGCAGTATCTCCTTGAAGTATGAGTTCATCACATCATCTCTTTCTTTGACATACTTGAAAAAAGTATGCAACTTCCCGCGCAGCACCTCCATCTCTTCCTTCATACATCTTGTGGAGGCTACCAAGAAGGCAATCCTCACTGCAGCAATTGTTTTTGCTCCATCTTCTACAGTCTCATTTGGAGCATCTTCATCAAATTCCTTAAGCCCAGGAATTTGTTCAGGGGTTAATCCTTGCTTTCCCTTATGAATCTCATTCTCGTCATATTCATACACCTCTTTCTTACGACAGAGGGCCGTAATCAATTGACGAAGATCATATGGCTCGATTTACTCTTTACACATGCATACACCTCATCAACTATTATTTTCCCCACATCTATCGGGCGTGTATTGAGGATTGAGTGTAGGAGAAAGAGTCTGTTAAGGGCCACAGTCGTGTGATGGGAGGTGGGCATCAAACGGGTTTTAAGGTAGTGGTTCCACACCTTGGCTTGAGGCTTCAGACGCCCCCTCTCTACAGTATTGTTGGTGGGGTCCAGTTCTGTTCCCCTAAAACATAAATCCTCCAAGACTTCCTTGATCGTCTAGGCATCGACAACTTCCACAAAATGGGTTTGTTGGTCCACAACATTCTTCAGCCCATAAAACTTGCTTATTGCTGCAGCAGTAAACTTAATTTGGTCCCTCTTTACGTACACACCAGACTGTGTGGGGCTTGTTAGATGGGCATAAAACTCTCTCACTAGCGGCATAGAGATATTCCCTGGGTGTTTGACAAATGAGTCCCTGTCGTGCTTGGTGATAATCTCCATTACCTCGGCGTCAAATCCCTCCTCACCCTCAAAAGGGAAAGAGAAGCCTTGTTCAGGGAAGACTTTTTTTTCCTTAATTTGTTGGAAGCGAGACTTGGCCGCTTCATCGTGAAATTTTCTGATTTCGAGGGACAGTTGGGCTTGAAGCACTGGTGACATTCTTGCAACGAACCATGATGGAGGAAAGGGCAAAGGTTGTTTGTGTCGATTGGGAATTTTTCTTGGGTGAAGTTTGGTTCGAAACAAATAAAGAAGGAGAAGAAGAAGTTTGGAAAGATAAGGGGGGAAAGTGGAGTGAGTGGGGAAGAAGATAGTGTGTTTAATGGAAGAAAGAAAACTGTCAAAAGTAATTGGAGAGAGAAGTTGGGTGTGACGATTACGAGGTATGGGGAAAGAGAAGATGTGATGGGCTTTTAATGCGAGGAGAAAAGTAGGAAAGAGAATATGAAAAAAAAGTGGGTAAGGTTTTCAAAATTAAAAAAAAATTAAATCCCCCCTTTTTGTTGTTTTTATTGCCGTGCTAAAGCCTTTGAAAAGTTTTGCCTTTTTAACTTCCCTCAACTAGGTAAGGACAAAACCCTAACCCTAATT
This sequence comes from Hibiscus mutabilis, assembly GCA_019671005.1. NCBI lineage: Eukaryota > Viridiplantae > Streptophyta > Magnoliopsida > Malvales > Malvaceae > Hibiscus > Hibiscus mutabilis. The sequence continues at coordinate 35,392,561 of CM033719.1, read as the reverse complement.
AGAAAGCACTACTTCCTTAAACCACATCCTGGCGTGCCACCTACATCTCTAGGAGGAAATCTGAAATGGGCTGGTAAAGACAAAACAAAAGCAAAGCATAAAATAAAGAACTAATGGACAAGGAAATAAAAGATAAACCTGATTATTTATAAACATAGGAAATGTGAAAATGCTATAGCAAAATATAAAGAGTGGGGGATGCAAACTCTCATGCATCTTGAAGAAGCAAGGAGGACTTGTCACGCACGATCAGAGCTCCAGTATAGACCTTCAGTCTTTGGCTGTTAACCTTAAAGATAGTGTCATCTTCGAGGTTCTTGATGTCCACAGCACCATGAGGATAGACCTTTTGTACTTGCAAAAGGCCTAACCATCGTGACATGAGTTTGCCTGGAAAGAGTTTGAGCCTAGAGTTGTAGAGGAGAAGTTGTTGACCTTCAAAAAAATGTCGTGGTAAAAGATGCTTGTCATGCCATTTCTTTGTCTTCTCCTTGTACAAGCGTGAATTCTCATAAGCTTGGGCTCTAAAATCTTCCATCTCATTCAACTCTAACAGCCTTCTTTCGCCAGCTAGTTGGGCGTCCATATTGAGCTTTTTAATGGCCCAATAAGCCTTGTGTTCTAGCTTGACGGGAATGTGGCATGCTTTGTAACACCCACGACCCAGATGTCATATTTGGGCCTCACGCCTGAAACCCAACCAAACAATTTTGACTTACTTTAGACCAAACCACAAATCCATTATGAAAATCCATTTATTTACACCCCAATAAAACATAATAAATATTCAAAAACATATACAATGAAGCTCCTTTTGAAATTACACTGTAAACCTTTGACTCGATCGTTTGAAAATCCAAATACGATTTATAATATACAATAGGTTCCTACGAATACATAGCCCAAGGACCTAAATATTGTACTCTGAAGAGACGAGGAGCTGGACTCCTTCCCTGATGGTGCTCCTCCAAGAACGAGCCAAACCTACTTACCTGCGAACGAAAACAACGATTTCGAACGCTGAGCTAACAAAGCTCAGTGGATACACCGCCACTCAACCATACTTCATGCAAATCATAAATAAAGCAATGCAACATGAATAATATCATGGCAAGATAACGATGGCGCTACCATATCCGCCTAAACACATAGCATTATGAATGTATGATCACGCACACAGCCCATACAAATACCTCATACGTTTACCTAGAATCACATAGATAACACCAACAACACTAAGTGAGGTCCACGTCCACAAAGCATCAGAATCCTACACTTGAGTGAGGCCCGCGTCCACAAAGCATCGGGATCCTATACTCGAGGGGATGAGGCTCACATCCACATAGCATCGGGATCCTACATCCATGCTCGGGATCTCTCATCAAGCATCTTCGAATGAGGCCCGCGTCCACAGAACATCGGGATCCAACATTTGGGATTTCTTCAACGTGTTGCAACACACTTAGAGTATCCAAATCCCAACAACAAGGGATGACTCGGCTATCTAGGCATTCCATTAGCAAACAGTAAGGACCCTAGCCACCACACAGCACTCAACCCCGACACAAGGGTCTTACCGCACACAGCTCTAACACACTTACCATCGCCCTATGGTTTCTATCAACTATTATACGACCCTATTGAGCTTATCCATTTATTAGTATGTTATAAAGGTACACATTAGCCATTCTCATTAATTTATCTTATTATTCAATAAGATTTAACCTTATAGGCGCCCCTTCCTCGTACAGCAAGGGCCCAGATTACCACACAGCATCAATCTATCCACCTTGGATCCCTATGGGTTACCACCTCACATAGCTTACCCAATATATATTACGAGTCATTAGCCATTTATTTCATATATGGGGTTTAAAACTCCATTTCTCAGTTTTAATATTCATTTTACACCTTAACTGACCCCCAGGGACCTTTGCCTCAAATTATAGAACCCTCGAACATAAACTCAACTTTCTTGGGCAGAATGCCCAGCAAGTACCGATACTCCTATATGGGTATCTGTACGCCCCTATAGGTATCGGTACTCCCCTATGAGTCCCGATACTCATTTTAGGTTCGAAAGAACTGGTACAACAAGCTGTACCGATACGCTAAACCCTTATATTGATACGCATCATCGGTACTATGATCGCCCCATACCGATCCACCTCGTACCGGTACTCTCGCATACGCATACCGGTACGCTAAGCCTTTCCCATAGAAGGTAATAGTGGGTACCGATACGCCCCTTGCGTACCGGTACTCAAAAGCATTACTAGAATCCTTAATATGCAAGGGGTACCGATACACGAGGAGGCGTACCAGTACTCCTCTCACAACCCATCTCCCCTATATACTAAGGCATACCGATACTCAGGTCCCCGTACCAGTACAAAAGCCCGAGTTTCAAACTCTGAGTGCGGGTTTCACCTAGAAACCCTATTTAACCCCCATGGTTAAACCTCAAATCATTCTTACAAGTTATGGTGATAGTTTTAGGTTGATTACTACCAAATTTAAGCCATAGCAACATCAATCCCATGATTTACCATTAATAACAACTCAAGGTAAAACCAAGCCAAAAACACCAATACATGCTTCAAAGCTTAATTTCATGATTTCCAGGAAACTATGGGAGTTAGTAGTGTACTAACCTCCAATTAAAGCTGATGAAGAAGCCCTCAAGAGCCCATTCCCGTTCTTCCTCTTCAACCCAGCAAAACATCTTCTCCCACCATTCTAGATGAATCTTACCTTGGATAAAAGATCTTGAGATGCTGAACAAACTTCCCTTCTTGCCCCAAACGAGATTTTTACTCAAACTCTCAAAGATTTGACCTTGAACTTTGGGTTTTTGGTAAGGAAATGAGAGTAGAAGGGGAAGGGGGACAAGAGGACCAAGATTATCTCATAAGGTTCACTTTTTCTACAGAAAAGATTAAACAACCCAGCCTCTTTGTCATCCATTTATGAAATTACCATCTTACCCCTCACCATTCTCATCCTAAACCAAGCCCAATTCCAACTAATCAAGCCCAACAACAATGGTAAGCCCAAAAAGGCTCCCGAAAGCCCAGCATTCGACCCAAAGGCAAGGCCTACGACTCGAGTTAACCCAACTCTTGGATCCAAAAATTTGGGTCGTTACAACTCTCCCCTCCTAAAAGAAAATTTCTTCCTCGAAATTTAAACAAAGGAAAGAGCATGATACTGCCAAAAATTCAACCATATTTTCGATCACGCATGTCCACGATCCTAAGTTCTCCCCAAAACCTTCCTACCAAACTCTTAACATAAATCCTCAACTTTTTCCAAGACATCCTCAACAAAACATTCCTAACGTCCAGAACAACACTCCTATTAGACCTGGAACAGACCAACCAAAGATAATCTCAACAGCATTATCAAACATCGACATCCTAAACTCACTTCGGATGAGTCACAACTCGGTGAACAAACCTCTCCACCATCACTAGCATTTTCCAAACTCCCGAACTCAACCCTCATTTGCGTCCATAACACGGCGCTTTTTCAAGGTATACCACAGGGCACTTCCTCATATATAATTATTATAACCCATGTGTTCAGAATAACCCTATCAACCATGTTCTATCATCCATCTAACATAAAAATACAACTTTCTTTCATAACTTGATTAACTAATACAGAACTTAACACCTCATTTTCTTGAACCCACAATGACATAAGCAGATGCGAATCCACGATCAAGCGATTCTACTAGCCAAGCCACTTCTGTTCCAAAAGAAAGTTGTTACCACAACCAAGCTCTACTAGGGATCAAACCACCAAAATGTCCTCAAAGGTCTGAACACTCTCTTTCACTCTCAACCACCAAATTCTTACTAGCGTTGGTGCTAAAACTTTAGCAAGTCCTTTAAGATTCCTCATGATTCTCCCAACACAACTTATTACAGCCCAAAATCCGATTCCACATAACTTTAACCAAAACCCATATTTTTCCAAAGTCATTCGAAACATCTTTACACTGTCACTATGCATGAAAACAATCCATCTCAAACCCAAATAAGCAACCCTCTCTCCTCGAACTTAAGATTATCTCAACGCATTCGAAAGTACAAAACACTCTTCAACTTACCCTTAGAGTTCAAACATCGCATCACCCTAAATTTTAGCACAAATTCTCCTTAACCTTCAACTTACGAGACTAACATCCTGAACGAACTCATGGAATCTCAAAGCTCTTCAATATTAACAAGATCATCAGCCCCGGAAAACAAATACTGACCTTCCATTGTTATACATCGACCAATAACAACTAACACCACTATATCGCGCTATACCAACATAAGCACATCCCAAGGTGAACCCCTTGGTGACATCACTCGCACCTCCTCCTCTACCAATGAGTCCTCACACAAGAGGTTCGGTGGATGTTAGACCATGAGGTGATGAACACTTAATACCAAACTTAACACATCCCTTATCATGGGTACTACTCTACAACCAAAGGGTTATCCCACTCAACCCTCGAAGAGTACCTCGATAACCACTTGCACGCCTACCGCTCTAAACCGTAGACTCTCACCCTTGCGTCAACAACGTGAACTAAGAACGTCTTGCAACCTACAAGGTCCTCTTCAACTAGCATCACATGAGCACAACACATAAGCTGAAGGGATAGGATTTCTTCACGCACAATACCGACAAACTGGTTTATTCTAAACCTCAACTTGGGATTCTTACTTGGAAACCAAGGCACCGATCGCACTCACGTGACCAAATCGTACTAAGGACAAGTCTAACAAGTCCATAGGGACTGCCACTCTCAACCATACACACCATCGTCGTTAGAACCTTTACTTACCAACACTTACCAATCCATTAATTTACCAAGCCAATGATAACCTTGAGGAAACTTATCACAGAATCCCGCTCAATAAAATCTTTGCCAAGGTAAGAACAAGAAATCAAATTGCCATCAAGAAACTAAAAACAACAAAGAGACCAAACCATTTAGCACACTTTCGGTAACAAGCTTGTCATTTCTGGCATGATCAACATATTGTCTAACAAAAGCTTGTGAGATGACTCTAACTGTATATCTCACCTGACCACTACCCTGATACTTCGACAATGACCCAACACCACTTCTCAAAGAACCTTGACTATGCCCAGAAGAAGTCAACCTCAAAGACTAAACCGGTAAATACTCATCCACGATCGAGCAACCCTTTGTCATGTGACCCGATGTCTAGCACTCATAGCAAATTCTCCAAGCAAGAAACATACCTTAAGGTGATGTCAACCACAAGGCTCACGAACTGGTGGGAAGATTCTAGAACCGAACCATCGACACTCTCCGTTAGAAAAGAAATCGATAAGCCCCCTACAAAACTTTCAATTTAGATTTCTGGCCAACCCTCAGCTGATCTAAAGCAACTATTTTTGATCCGTTCAAAGCATAAATCCTCAACTGACTCAATGTTGCCTCTAAGGTCATTCGGGTGCTTCATTCTAACGACTAGTTTAGAGAATATCCCGGGTGAAATTGTTGTCTCATGCATCAAAATGTTAACTTGAATCCACATCTAACCTCAACCACCTTTACTCTTCGATAGCAACAACCTTTAGGCATAACAACTCAACTGTAGAAAAATCTTACTCATACCTAACACTGCTTGACACCTTAAACTAACTGCAAGAACTGATCCCTCATCCTTGTCATAGGAGCTTCACTGACATACCTTTTCTTGACTCACCCAAGAAAACATCCCATGTTGAGAGAACAGGCTATACGATCTCTCACCATTCATATGCATTGCCCTTAAGAAAAGACGATACGTCAAGATTCCTTTAAGACTATTCCACATCATCCTCAGATCCCTCTGAATGTTTCTTAATCATCAATCTGATTTATCAGGTCATCCTTTCTCAACCCCTTTATCATACTTAGATTCGTAACAATAATGTTCTTCCCATTAAAGGAACATGGCTCCCTTCACGACACTCCTTGGTAAATATCGCGTCGTCATCCCAACTGGTCCAAACCGCATTCAGAAGATGGTAGTTTGTCTTTTTCATTACCCTGGGTTTGGTTCCCCTGAAGCCTCGAAGCTTCCAACACAACAACCGGTGCCAATATCATATCAATTTATTTAGGAGACAACTCCATTGTATTTGTCAACCACGTATTCTCAAGCCTTACTCAAACATCACCTCGCGCAAAACCCACGATGTCCTTCCGGCCACTACTATTGACAATTGTCACAAGCATAGCTTACTCGAGATCCCATGGCATTCAGCTTACTAAAAGCGTACTTAGGACCTCACAACCATCATGTACCCCTTCATATAGACGAAAACGCATATCTGCCAGGTGTGCTACAACTCTATCACATGGTACCCACCACTAAGGCTCACTTATTACAAATGATAGGACCCCCGATCAACACTCTACCACTAGTCAATCAAAAGCAAGTCCTCTTATCCGTTCCATAAGGGTAGTTTACTAACACGTAGAATCTCACCACTAGAGGTCCTCACCTTGAACTCAAGGCTTTAAGGTAACTTACGGCACATAACCATGATTACTTCTCAAGTGATAGGAGGAGGGCACAACCTCAACTCCTCTATTCCTTCATAAGCCCAAGCTTAACGTTTGAGATAACTCCATCTTAAAATCATCCTCAAGGAAATTGCCCTCACGACCACGATCGAATCTATCTTAATGTCGCAACCAACGACAAACGCGAACACAATGCACACTATTCAGATTCCAGTCTTGAAGAGTATAACTTAGACACACATTCTCATATTCGCTAGACTCCTAACCATCCCAGGGTTTTTCCTAGAATCGGCTAAACCTAGGCTCTAATACCACCTAATGTAACACCCACGACCCAGATGTCACATTTGGGCCTCACGCCTGAAACCTAACCAAACAATTTTAACCTAGTTTAGCCCAAACCACAAATCCATTATGAAAAACCATTTATTTACAACCCAATAAAACATAATAAATATTCAAAAACATATACAATGGAGCTCTTTTTGAAATTACACTATAAACCTTTGACTCGGTCGTTTGAAAATCCAAATATGATTTATAATATACAATAGGTTCCTATGAATACATAGCCCAAGGACCTAAATATTGTACTCTGAAGAGATGAGGCGCTGGAATCCTTCCCTGATGGTGCTCCTCCAAGAACAAGCCAAACCTACTAACCTGCGAACGGAAACAATAATTCTGAACGATGAGCTAACAAAGCTTAGTGGATACACCGCCACTTAACCATACTTCATGCAAATCATAAATAAAGCAATGCAACATGAATGATATCATGGCAAGATAACGATGGCGCTACCATATTTTCCTAAACACATATCATTATGAATGTATGATCATGCACACAGCACATACAAGTACCTCATACATTTACCTAGAATCACACAAATAACACCAATAACACTAAATGAGGTTCGTGTCCATAAAGCATCAGAATCCTACACTTGAGTGAGGCCCGCGTCCACAAAGCATTGTGATCCTACACTACGAGTAAGTCCTGCATCCACAAAGCATCGGGATCATATACTCGAGGGGATGAGGCCCGCGTCCACATAGCATCAGGATCCTACATCCATGCTCGGGATCTCTCATCAAGCATCTTCGAATGAGGCCCGCATCCATAAAGCATCGGGATTCAACATTCGAGAATTCTTCAAGGTGTTGCAACACATTTAGAGTATCCAAATCCCAACAACAAGAGATGACTCGACTATTTAGGCGTCCCATCAGCACACCGTACGGAACCTAGCCACCACACAGTACTCAACCCTGACACAAGGGTCTTACCGCACACAGCTCTAACACACTTACCATCGCCTTATGGTTTCTATCAATTAGTATACCACCCTATTGAGCTTATCCATTTATTAGTATGTTATGAAGGTACACATTAGCCATTCTCATTAATTTATCTTATTATTCATTAAGACTTAACCTTATAGGTGCCCCTTCTGCACACAACAAATGCCCAGATTACCACACAACATCAATTGATCCACCTAGGATCCCAAGGAGTTACCACCTCACATAGCTTACCCAATATATATAATGAGTCATTAGCCATTTATTTCATACACGGGGTTTAAAACTCTATTTCTCAGTTTCAGTATTCATTTTACACCTTAACTGACCCCAAGGGCCATTTGCCTCGAATTATAGAACCCCAAACATAAACTCAACTTTCTTGGGTAAAATACCCAGCGAGTACCGATACTCCTATATGGGTATTGGTACGCCCCTATACATACTGGTAGTCCCCAATGAGTATCTATACTTATTTTAGGTTCGAAAGAATTAGTACAACAAGCCATACTGATTCTCTAAACACCCGTATCGATACGCATCATCGGTACTAAGACCGCCCCGTACTGATCCACCTCATACCGGTACTCCCACATACGCGTATCGGTACGCTAAGCCTTTCCTAGGCAATATAATAGTGGGTATCGATACGCCCCTTACGTACTGGTTCTCAAAAGTGCTACTAGAATCCTTAATATGCAAGGGGTACCGATACACGAGGAGGCATACCGGTACTCCCCTCACAACCTTTCTCCCCTATATACTAAGGCGTACCGATACTCACGTCCCCATACCTGTACGCGAGCTCGAGTTTTGAACTTTAGGTGCATATTTCACCTAAAAACCCTATTTAACCCCCATGGTTAAACCCCAAATCATTTCTACAAGTTATGGTGATAGCTTTAGGTGGATTACTACCAAATTTAAGTCATAGCAACATCAATCCCATGATCTATCATTAATAACAACTCAAGTTATAACCAAGAAAAAAACACCAATATATGCATCAAAGCTTAATTTCATGATTTCCAGGAAACTATGGGAGTTAGTAGTGTACTAACCTCGAATTAAAGGTGATGAAGAAGCCCTCAATAGCCCATTCCCATTCTTCCTCTTCAACCCAGCAAAACATCTTCTCCCACCATTCCAAATGAATCTTACCTTGGATAAAAGATCTTGAGATACTGAACAAACTTCCCTTCTTGCCCCAAATGAGATTCTTACTCAAACCCTCAAAGATTTGACCTTGAACTTTGGGTTCTTGGTAAGGAAATGAGAGTAGAAGGGGAAGGGGGACAAGATGACCAAGATGATCTCATAAGGTTCACTTTTTCTGTAGATAAGATTAAACACCCCAGCCTCTTTGTCATCCATTTATGAAATTACCATCTTTCCCCTCACCATTCTCATCCTAAACCAAGCCAAATTCCAACTAAGCAAACCCAACAACAATGGCAAGCCCAAAAAGGCTCTTAAAAGCCCAATATTCAAACCAAAGACGAGGCCTATGCCTCAGGTTAACCTGACTCTTGGATCCAAAAATCTAGGTCGTTACATGCTTTACCGTAGATAAGCTTGAATAGGGACATTCCCAAAAGAGTTTTAAAAGCTGTGCGATAAGCCCATAACGCTTCATCAAACTTTGGGGACCAGTCTTTTCTCTTGGGGTTGACCACATTCTCTAATATTTGTTTTATTAGAGCCATTAGTCTAGGGGTGATATGCTGTAGCAATTTTGTGTCGTACCCCATATCTTTGTAATGCTTTGGCAATGAGCTTGTTTTTCGAATTGGGTGCTTTCGTCACTTATGGTGGCTCTTGGGGCTCTAAGTCTTATGAAAATGTTCTTGTGAAGGAACTTCAAAATTGTCTTGGAGTCGTTCTTCGGTGTAGCCACTGCTTCAACCTATTTTGACACATAATCCACTGCTAACAAGATATAAAGATCTCCAAATGATGAGGGGAAAGGTCCCATGAAGTCAATTCCCCATGCATCAAAGAGTTCCACCTCCAGGATGTTTTGTAATGGCATTTCATGCCTCCGGGATATATTCCTCATCCGTTGGCATCTGTCACAAGCCTTGGCGAATTTATGTGCATACTTGAAGAGCGTAGGCCAACAAAAATCAGATTGTAGGACCTTTGCAGCAATCCTAGTTCCTCCAAGTTGGCCACCAAATGAGGATGAATGGCAATGGAAAAGTATTTCCTTTTGCTCTTGTTCGAGAACACATCTTCGAATCATTTGGTCGGCACATTGCTTGAATAAATAAGGCTCATCTTAAAAATAGAATCGCACATCATGTCTGAATTTCTTTCTTCCCTGGCTATTCAAATTAGGAGGCAAAATACCACTAACAAGAAAGTTAACAATATTAGCATACCACGAAATTATCGTAACAAATAATATTTTCTCATCAGGGAATTCCTCCTTAATTTCTTCTTCATCATTACATTCAACCATGTTTTCTAGCCTAGAAAGATGATCAGCAACTTGATTTTCAGTGCCATTTCTTTCTCTAACCTCTAAGTCAAATTCATGCAAGAGAAGTATCCACCTAATAAGTCTAGGTTTAGCATCCTTTTTAGTCACTAAGTACTTAATAGTTGAATGATTAGTGTGTACAATGACTTTAGTGCATATTAAGTATGCTTTAAACTTATCAAATGCAAACACAACGGCCAACAATTCTTTCTTAGTTGTTGTGTAATTGATTTGTGCATCATTTAAAATGCGGCTAGCATAATAGATGACATGAAAAATATTACCTCAGCGTTTTCCAAGTGCTACTCCCACTGCATAATCACTTGCATCACACATAAGCTCGAAGGGTAAAGTCCAATCTGGGGGAACAACGATGGGTATTGAGACAAGCTTCTCCTTAAGTTCCTTGAATGCGCTATGGCAGTCATCATCAAACTCAAAGGGCTTGTTTTGCTATAGCAAAGTGCACAATGGCTTAGAAATCTTGGAGAAGTCCTTTACGAACCTCCTATAAAAGCCAGCATGGCCTAAGAAACTACGAATGGCCTTTATAGTGGTGGGATGAGGGAGCTTCTTAATCACTTTAACATTTTCCTTGTCAACCTCTATTCCTTTTTACGAGATCTTGTGGCCTAAAATAGTCCCCTCGGCCACCTCCTAAATCTGGTTCTTCACATTTCTTAAGAACCTTTGCTAAATTACCCAAACATGACTCGAAGTCATCTCCGGAGACTAAGAAATCGTCCACGAATATCTCCAAAAACTCTTCAACCATGTCCAAGAAAATGGCTAGCATGCATCTTTGGAAGGTAGCTGAAGCACTGTATAGTCCAAAAGCCATCCTCCTAAAGGCGTAAGTAACATAGGGGCATATGAAGGTTATCTTCTCTTGATCTTATGGCACTATAGCAATCTGGTTATACCCTGAGTATCCATCAAGGAAATAATAAAAAGCTTTTCCCTCCAATCGATCCAGCATTTGATCAATAAATGGAAGGGGAAAATGGTCCTTCTTGATTGCCTTGTTGAGCTTGCAATAGTCCATGCAAATCCTTCATCCCGTGATGATCCGTGTTGGTAAGATTTCATTGTTCTCATTGCTTATCACGATCATACCTCCTTTTTTTTGTTCACATTGAACTAGGCTAACCCATGAACTATTGGAGATCGGGTAAATAATCCCAACATCGAGCCACTTAATTATCTCCTTCATCACCACTGTCTTCATGACTAGATTAATCCTTCTTTAGGGTTCAACAGAATTGTTGTGACATTCATCAAGCAAAATTTTGTGCATACAAATAGTAGGGCTTATACCCTTCAAATCAGCCATAGTCCAACCTAACGTTTTTCTATGTTGAGATAACACATTTATCAAGCTATGCTCCTGGGCAGGGTTAAGACTGGAGGAAATTATCATAGGCAAAGAGTCATTGTCACCCAAATAAGCATATTTAAGGTGTAATGGTAAGGGCTTTAATTCTAGATTGGGTGCATGCTCAAGTGAAGGTTTTAGAGGAATAAATTCAGCAAAATCTAAAGGTTCGAATATCATACCTGGGCTAGTTGTGAGCAAGCTAGATTGTTGCAGCTCCTCGAGCTCCTCATTGTCATCTCCATTGAGTATCAAATAATCCTTAACCTCTGAAAAATTGCTACAGTAAAATTCTGCAGCTTCTTCCTTTTCCATGTCCTGAAGACATTGACACTCTTTTGATTCGTCCACATATTTGAGTGTGTTGAAGACATTTATGGTCACCCTTTGATTAGCCACTCTCATGGTGAATTCACCTTTCTCACAGTTGATTAAAATTCGGCCAATAGCTAATAACGGTCATCCCAAAATAATGGATGCATTATTATCAGCTTCACAGTCAAGAATGAGAAAGTCAACTAGAAAAACAAATTTATCCACCTTTACCACAACATCTTCGATCCTTCCTTCTGGATGAACATGAGATCAGTCTACCAATTGCAAAATAACAGTAGTAGGCCTTACATTTCCCATACAAAGCTTCATAAAGACTGACTTGGGCATGAGGTTCACACTAGATCAAAGATCGCATAAAGCTCCCCCACATAGTTATCTCCTATCGAGCATAGGATGATAAAGCTGTCTGGATCCTTTCGTTTTGGTGGCAATTTACTCAACACAAAATAACGTTCTTTTAATGTAGCAATTGTCTCATACCTCTCGAGCTTCCTCTTCTTTATGACAATATCCTTGAGAAACTTTGCATAAGCGGGCATTTGATCAATGGCCTCCAAATATGGGAAATTGATGTACAGCTTGTCAAGTATGTCTACAAATTTCTAAAACTGAAGATCTTCATTTTGCTTCTTCAATCTTTGAGGGAAGGGTGGTGGGGGCCTAACTTCTTCCTCTACTGGTGGGGGCTTATCTTTTGCTGTAGCAATATTTGGTCCTTCACCAGTAAGTTTACTTGTTGAGCTCTCATTCTTGTCCTCTTCAAGAATTACATCATCTACAACACTAGTTCTTCAAGTGCAGTTTTGGGTTAGAATCATCCACTTTCTTCCCCGAAACTTATCTTCTTTGTTGAGTTAGGTGCCACTCTTTAAGGTGAGTGCACTACACTGCTCTTTGCCATGAGGTTTAGTGACTTCAGTATTACTACGTAAGTTGCCCTGAGGTCGAACATGCAAAGCTTACGCAATTTGACCTACTTGAGTTTCCAAAGCTCTCAAAGATAAACTATGACTTTGCAGTAATGCTCCTTGGCTTTTGATAGACGCGGCATGATCTTGGAATAAAGCCTTCGTAGTTGTCATAAAGTCTTAGAAAGTAGCTTCCAAAGAGTTATTGTTCGATGAAAATGTTGAACCCTTATTACTATTATGCCACGGAATATTTTGTTGAAAACCTGGGGGTTCAGTTAGATTTTGTTGCCTATCCGAGCTACCAGCATTGTTGTTTCCTTGATTCACTCAAGCAAGGTTAGGATCCTAATGCCATCCTGGATTATACGTGTTCGAATAGGGGTTGTGGTTGTTCCTAGTGAAGTTCCCCACGTAATTGGTAGACTCGTGGTTTTATGGGCACTCGCTCAGATGATGATTTCCATCTCAACGAATACAGGCAGTTGCTACCTTCACTTCCTTCACCTCATTAGGACGTTAGAGATTCTTCAACATGTTCGTAATGGCGGACAATTGAGCTGAAACAGATTCGTTATTATCGAGCTCACGTGTCTCGTGAGTCTTCCTCCCCGTTCCAAGTCTTGAAGTGGGAAATTAGTAGTCATTGTTTGCTATCCTATCAAGGATATCAAATGCTTCTTCAGGAGACTTGTCCAGTAGAGTTCCATTTGCTAAAACATCTAGCATCATTCTCGTAGGGGCATTAACACCATTTTAAAACATCACAACTTGCGTCCAATCATGAAAACCATGATTCAAACATTTGCGAAGTAATCCCTTATATCGATCCCAGCACTCGTACATTGACTCGTCATCAGCTTGACGAAAGAAAGCAATATCATTCCTTAGTTGGGTGTTCATGTTGGGTGGATTATACCGCAGCAAAAAGCTCTTGCACAAGTTTGTCTATGTCTCCATGGAACCAGCTGGTACTCTACTCAACCATGCTCGTGCCTATTACACAATGAATAGGGAAATAACTTAAGCTTTAACACGTCTTCATGCACACCTTGTTGTCTAAAGGAATCACAAACTTCCAAGAAAGCACGAATATGTTGTCGTGCGTCTTTATGAGGTGATCCACCTAATTGCCCAATGGAGTTCAATATGTTGAACAACACTGTTTTAAGTTCGAAGTGGGCTGCCTGAATTTCGGGAGCTACAATCCCAGGGTTGAGATCATCCAAGATAGTATTTAAATGGTCCCTAATAGCATGTGGATGAACTATGATACCTTGATTTGCCTCGGCATTAGGATTCTCAATTGGTTGACCTCCTTGATTGTGAACTTTGTCCATAGCTTTTTGAGCTCTTTGTATACGTCTTCTTTGACGAAAAAGGTGTTCGATTTCAGGAACAAAATGTGATAATGGTTTTTTGGGTATTCCTCGGGTCATGCAACAGCACAACACCTACAAGCAAGTAAACAAAAACAGAGAATAAATCTATACTAAAAAGAAGAAACAAAATGGTGCAAAAACTAAACTCAAAATAACAATTTTCCAATCCCCGACAACGACGCCAAAAACTTGTTGTGTGTAAAGATGTACTAAAAATGATACCAAACAGTGCAAGTATACATATTGAACAAGTAATAATTGTGATGAGTAAGATCGTCTCAACAGGGATTGGAAGTAAATAAGTCAAGTTTAAACACTCAAACACAAAGATGAAATATTGAATGAAAGAGCTGATATGCGTAGATTAAAGAAATGTTGTAGAAAACTATAATAAAAACATGAGCATACGATAAGACTTCAATTGTCCTCACATGTGCCAAAACTCTCAACTGGGATGACAGGCTGGGTTTATCTAGGAATCCTATGTCTAGCTCTCACAAATGATTAACTATTTCCAGCTTTTAAGGCACTCGACAGAGTTTACCTAAGTGTTTCTAAACTATCTCTAGCAAGAAACTGATAGTAAGAATGCTACACCAATACCTCTCAGCGTGAACCCTAGCAAGCTACTATCGATGAAGTTCTACTCCTTTTAGTCGTTGAAACTCTATTCTTATCTCTAAGGTGAGTTAGGGTTTTGCCTCTCATCATCAAACCCCATTGTCCACGTATATCTAAGCTTAACTCTCTCGACCATTAAGCATCAAATAAAGGTAACGGCTAACTCTCGAAAGCTTAACAAACCCAAGGCAATAAAACAGTGAACAAAGAGCATAAAAAACTGGAAAAAAGCTAAAGCATTTATTAAAACTAAAACATCATCATCCACAAATAAACCCAAGCCACTTAAAGTTAGTTCATGGTTGGGCAAATAACATCCAAATTTAACCGTTTAAAACAACCCATTTCAAAATGAAGAAATAAAATAGCAAAGAGCAACTAGAGTGGAGAAATCTCCAAAGCTCCGTTGGACTAACGCGAACCACCCTAAGCTTGCTGCTTCTCTCAAAGGCCAGCAAGATCGTCCCTTGGAGCTTCAACAATGAAGGACACCAAGATGAAGGAGAAGGAAAGCAGTCACATTTTTGCTTCTCTCTTTTTTAGCTCACAACACCTTTTTTCTAGCTCCCCCTTAAATGTGGGTGTCCTATTCTTTATATAGTGGGGGATCCTACGGTTTTGTGTCCTTAATTCTTTGTGTACCCTATAGAATATTCCCTTTTCATGTGTGGCACAGCTGGCTGGCTGGTAGAATCACGTGTGGGGGCAGTAAAATATCTTTTGTCTTTGTCTTTTTCTGCGCCCAGAAATGCCGTCCAAAATGTTGCGAAATATTTTCTTTTCCCATCAATGCTCCTTAGCTTACCTGCACATTACCACCAATAAGTAAACATTTCCCTTAAGCAGCACCAATTTCACAAATATATAAAAACAACCAAACTAACGCCACCATATGCAACTACATGAACTAAATTCACCTATATGCAATGAAATGAGCTTGAAAACGAACAATAACCATAGTAAAAAGGCATGAAATGGATACTTTTTACAAGGTTAACAAGGTATGAGATACATTCTTGAAATAGCCTAGTGCAAGTGGGAGATTGTTAGCGATAGTACCCTAAGGCCTATTGTATGGACATGATATTTTGATTATTGAATTTATTATTATGATAAATTTGCATGCTTTTTGTATCCTTGAATATTATTATTCTAAATATCCCTAATCAATTATTATTGTAGAAACGATAATAAGCTAAGATTAGTATGAAGTTTGATAGATATTCATAAGATGAATATGTGAATGAGATTCAAATCAAATTCATATATGTATTTGTTGAGAACAAATATTAGGATCAACTCGTCTTAAGATTAATACATGGATTAAAGTTATATATTAATCTTCAAACAGTTATGACATTAAATCCTTAGATCTAAAATTGCTACGGTTCTCAACATGATAAATATTATGTTTTGACATAGTCAAACATCATTTTTAATCGGACGATTATAAAGGTTATGCTTGAACATAATAAGGAATCATGCAGTGAAATGTAAGTGATTAAGATAGAATTTATCCCTCCTAACATAAGAGAGATATCTTTGGGCCCCTCGATGATTGAGACTGAGAAATGCATGGCCATGCTCAAATGAGTTGATAGAGATCAATGTCATTTGTTTAGCCAGTTCAATTGGGCATCGAGAAACTAAAGATAGAACGATATAATCTTAACATTTTCCATGCCTTATATTCATCAGGATATCGTGAGATAAAAGGATTATGACATAAACTGAATTAAGGTTATCCCGGATTATGAGCTTCTCATTTAACTTGGGTAGTCATAATGTCTTGCTAGAGGCCACTTATGACTTGTAGAATAAAATGTGATTTTATCTAATACCAACGTTAAATGAACCTATAGGGTAGCACACTAAGAATGGATAAGAATGGTTGTGGTTATTACTCTCAATAATAAATTTAAGATAATGCGATTATTTTAAATTATATTATTAGAGATTATTTATTCGAATTTAAAATGTTAAATTTGTAATAGAATATCTTATTTATTTTATAATTTTCCAAAAATAATATAAATAAATAATATTATCAAATAATCTCATTATCTAGATTTGATTGAATTTAAATTCCTTATCAGATAAGGAATCTATTTTAGAATATACTATTTATTTATTTAATAAATAAATAATATTATTAAATAAATCACTTTATCTAGAGTTGGTTGAATTTGAATTCTTTATAAGTTAAAAGAATTAATTTTAAATTATAATTTATTTAAAAAAGAGTTTTAATTAAATTATAATAGTGAACTCAACCTAACCCTATTCAAGTCATATATATATGTATGTATTCCAAGGAACATTTCGATACAAAGTATGGTTTTATATACGTTAAGTAGTAATAAGAAGGCAATGTGATTGGGTTGTTTTTGGGAGATGTATTTTGAGAACTCCCTGTTGTAATAGTTTGGATTGATGTTTTGGTTTGGTATGAAGCTTTTATATTGGGTTTTGGGGGGTTGGGAGACATTAAGCATGCTTGGGTAGAAATTAGGGGTGTGCATTCGGTTAATTCGGTCTGTGGCCGAACCGAATTAACCAAAAATTTTAGAACTTTAACCGTTAACCAAATTTGGCATAAAATTTTGGGTAAATTACACAATTGATCACTAAATTATGGTAAAATGACATTTTTAGTCACTGAACTTTCATTTTATACTAATTTGATAAAAGTTTAATGAACATTTTATAATATATCAAAAAATTTAATGATCATTTTATAAGTTTTAAAAGTTTAATGACCAAAAATATATATATATATATATATATATATATATAATATTTAATATATAATAATTTCAGTTAATTCGGTTAATTAACCAATTTCGAACCGAATTAACCGATAAATGAATTTCCCAAAAAAAATAATTGTTAACCGAACTAACCTAAAATTAACCGACTGAATTAACCAAAAAAATTCAGTTCGGTCAGTTAATTCGGTTAAAACCGAATAATGCACACCCCAAGTAGAAATCATGATCTGAGGTGATTGCTTGAGTATGCCATGCTTAGTATAGCCCCAATATATGTTGCTATGTTTGATGATTGAATGTCTATGATGTCATATGATGATTAGAGGTTGAATGGAAAGTGTTAAACCGAGCCAAAGTGACATATATTGGACCTAGAGGTCAATACAGGTTGCCCCGTACCGGTACAGGCCCCTCAGGTTTCAGTAAGCGGGGACTCGTTCAGGCTCAGAATTTTCAAAATAGCCTAGGCGTACCGATACGCCTGGTAACCGTATCGGTACGCATAGCTATGAATAGTGCTCGTTCAGTACACGGGTTACCGTATCAATACGATGTTTAGCTACTAGAATTTTGATTTTTGAAATACAAAAGCCCGTACCGATACGCTTGGGGACCGTATTGGTACGACTTTGTCTTCTTGTGCTGTATCAAAAAGCAGGACACCTGTACCGGTACGCAGATCGTTAAATCTGTTGTGATACTGTCTAAAGTTTGAAATCTTTGCATTTTGGTCCTTATTTCTTAAATGTGCAGTTAAATATGTATGAATGACTATTTTGGATTGAGATTTAATATGAAGGCATATAACATGACTAATTGATGATCGGTAACTTTAATTTTATGAAATTCTTCGTAAATATTGGAAATTATGTTTTAGTCCCTGTAAAGTGTTCTCGAGCAATTGGATGTCGAAATGACGCCCGATTGAGTTGTAATTTTAACCATGACTCGTATGAGCACCTTAGGACCTAATAATGCATTTAGATAAGATAAAAGAAAAAATAGACCATTTTAGTTGTAATCTTTTCGGGTTTTATTTGGTAAACCCTAATATAGCTCGTTCGGTTCGATCTTTCGGCTAGACCAGGTCAAGGGGTTATACAACCTGGATTTTGAAATATGAGGGTCAAATTAATCTGAGAGTTGGACCTCATGTTGGGCTAAAATTCCGGGCCTTGAGTGCATATTCGAGCCAAATTTAGTGTTGGGGTTGTTGTTGGGTTTTTACTGGAGGGGTAATAAAGTAATTCCTTCCCCAAGAATATGAAAAAGGGCAAAAGGAATTAATTTCTGCAGAGGGTGTAAGGAAGTGAGATCACCTTGTCTCCACCTTTTCTATCTTCCCTCCCCCCCCCCATTGTTGAGCTGTGGGTGACAACTTAAAAGAGTGATCTTTTTAGTTTAGAGTAGGAATCTAAGATTGGGGCTTAAGGGAAGAGGTTTCAGCATCAAGGGATCTATCATTTGAGGTAAGAATGTCGAAGCTTGGAGTTGATGAAAACCTTGGGGTTTTGGAGGGGTTTTGTGAGGAAGAAGAGGATTGAGGAGTTTAATCTCATCTTTTGTTATTTAAACCTTTTTAGTTCTCTTTTACCTCTTGGCAGTGTTGTAATTCGTTTTACAACATTTGGGTGTAGTTAATGAGCTTGGTGAGCACTCTAAAGCTCAAGGAAAAGGTAAGGCTTGAAGCTGGTGGAAATCAAGGTTTGTTGGTGTTTTGAAGAAGGTTAGTACACTTCCAATTCCTTGTTTCCTGCATATCATAAAGATGATTGCTTTGTATGTCATTTTGATGATTTAAGTATGCTTGAATGGTCTTGTTGGGTGTTAATGGAAAAACCTAAAATCGATGTTAATAGTTCTTAAAATTGTTAGAAATCGAACCTAAACACCTTTCATAATTTGTAGGTTGAGTTTTAGGGGTTATCAAGCTGATTTGGGAGTTTAAGGTGAGAATTTCAAACCCCAGACCTAAAAATCTAGGTTCACGTACCAGTATTGGTGTTTCAGTATCGGTACCCCTCTCTAGAGAGGGAGTCGAGCTATGAAGGGCATAACGGTATGGGTTCTCGAGTATCGGTACCCCTTGCTTGTTAGGAATTCTAGCAACGTTTTGGCGTACCGGTACGCTAGGAGGCGTATCGGTACCAATGTTTCATTGCTTGAGGAAGGCTTTCACGTACCGGCATGGGTGAGAATTGGTACGGGGCATTTCACGCACCGATATCCAGTACCGATACAGAGATGGGCATATCGGTACGCCTTGAGGATTTATTTCTTTCTAAACTAAAAATGAGTATTGGTACCTATAGGGGAGTACCGATACCCATATAGGAGTACCGGTACTCACTAGGCAATTTGCCCAAGAAATTTAAGGTTTCGTTCGGGGTTTCATAATTCTAGGTAAAGGTCCCAATAGGTCCCTAGAGGTGTGAAATAAGTTGTAAACTGAGAAATCGGATGTCCAACCCCGTATGTAAATAAATAAGAATAAAAGGAGACTTAAACGTGAGTAAACCTTATAATGGTTAAAGTTGTTGATGTATTGTTACGGAAATGTTAAGTCGTGCCGTGTGTGCACTTGAATTGATGGGATACGGATACCCAAGAGATGTGTTGCAACACCATGGTAAGTTAAAAGGGTGGAGGTTACCTATGCAATGTGACTCAAGCCTCATCTGTATGTGCTCGAGGAATGATTTCGAGCAGGGTGTATGTTTCAATGTTGCGTGACCCGGCCTCACCTAGGGTGTATGTTCTGATGCTGCGTGACTCGGTGTCACTCAGAGTGTATGTACCGATGCTTGGTGACCCGACCTCACTCATGTATGGTATAGTATGGTATGGCACGTAGGCCTTGTGAGCCCTTAACTGTTTTGATAATTGAATTGATGATTGATCATGTTGATCCCATGTGTTTAGGCGATCTGAGTAGTGCCACTTGATGTTCATGCTTGCTTAATCATTGTTTGACTACATGTTTATGTTTATGATCTACATGAAGCATAGTAGAATAGAGGTGTATCCACTGATCTTTCGAGCTCAGCGTTTGGAATTGTTATTTCCTTACGCAGGTCTTTAGGTTGCTGCATATTTGCAAGGAGCCATCGAAGTAGGACTTCAGTACATCGATATATAAAGAGTATAATGCTATATTTGTAGGGGCAATGCATTCATAGGGCGCTTGATCGGATAGTGAGTGCCATCCCACGAACTCCCACTACCCCTCGGGAAGCCCCGATCGAGAGGCTTCGTAAATATGGTGCAACTAATTTCTTGGGGTCAGGATAAGATAACCCAATCAAAGCGGATCAATGGTTGAGGGATGTGCATTGGATTTTGCACCAAATGGGTCTGGAGCCTAGAGGCAAGTTGAAGTGTGTTCTTTCTCTTCTGAAGGAGAATGCTCGTGAGTGGTGGGAGACAGTAGAGTTGGGTTGGTATCCTAACCAACCCACTTGGGATGATTTTCTTCACAAGTTTGAGAAGCAGTATATTGGAGAGGCTCGCATGGATAGTCTGCGAGACCGGTTTACCCATCTGATGCAAGAAAATCGACCGGTTTATAAGTGTAAACATGAGTTCCTACAGCTGAGTAGGTATGCTCCAGAACTTGTTGCCATGGAGAAGATGAAATGCAAGCGGTTCATGAAAGGGTTACGAAAAGAAATACAGACGGATTTTACAGTGGATTCACTGAAGGTGTTCTTTGATTTGGCCGCTAGTGCCAAGTCCCTGAGCAAGTGCAAAGGTTGATGTATAGTCGGTTTGGGGGCAATGTCAATCCAAGTGGAGGGAGTTATTCCCACACTAATCAATCCCAATCCTCTTTGAGGAGGAATCGAGGAAATTGAAATCAGAGAGGTGGAGCATTCAACCAGTTAGGAAGGTTCGATCGCAGGTCTGCCTCTGCGGGGCTGTCATAAAGGTTTTTTTTCTTTTTAAAAATAAAATAATTTTAAAATGTTTGGAAATATTCGAGAATGGAATTTTCAGAAATAAAGTATTCAAAAGAGATGACACCCGAAGACCGGGATGACACTCTTAATAGAATACCAGAAAAAAAAATTTAAAACAAAAAAGGATGGATGGAGTCACCACCGGCCACTTTAGTAGGCCGGACACCGTAAAAAATGAACCAGAGATTTTAAAATTTAGGTACAGGAGTTTGTTACGCGTAGGGTAGGGTTAGCACCCCACAGCGCCCAAAATTGGTACCGTGTTAATTTTTTGTTGTCATTTGCAAGAAAATAAAATTTCAAATTTTAATTTCAAATTTAATCCCAAAAATATGTGTATGAGTATGTGATTCGAACAGCCTAACCCGCAACCCACGATACTAAAAGAGATGACGCCCGAAGACTCGAGATGACACTCCCACTAGAATATCGGGACCTCGGGTACTAAACTAGATTAATACAATTAATGAAACCGGTTTTAATATGTATGAACAAAGCGTGATTAAATTAAAGGTAAATATATATGTTACATATAATAAGATGTGAATTATAATCTACTATGTAATATATTTATAACATAATATATATAATGGAAACTATATATAGTATAATATTATATATATATATATATATACGATATAATACATACTCAAGATACAATTATATACATATAGTAAGTGTATATTATATAATTTAAGAAACAAGTATATATTATATATAGTAACCACATGTACACGTATATGGTAATTTGGGGTATAATAATAAATATATCATATATACATAGTATATAATATGTAATAAATATTAATTAAAATCACAAAATAAAAGAAATAAAATCAATACTTGGGACGAAATCGAAAAGAAACACAAATTAAAGGACCCAAATATAAAGGATACAGAACTGAAATGACTAGAAGCGCAATTTCCCCAAAAAAAATCATTTTATGCATTGATAAATAAAAAATCAAAACTTTCTCTCTATTCTCCTAAATGCTCGGTCACCGGCATTGGTTGCCGCCTGGCTTGCCGCCGCTCACCTTTTTGGCTCTCCTCGACGCGCTGAGTTAGAATCTGGCCTCAGATTTGCTCAAAATAGGCTTTAAACGCTCAGATCTAGAATAGAAAATAAAGGTATATATATATTTTACCTTTTCTTTTTTTTGTTTTCGAAATCCTTTTATCTTTTCCTTTTTTTCTCACTGAAATTACTCTGATTTTTGACTCCTCAAAATCACTTTTTTTATTTTTTTGTTTGAACTAAAAAAATAAATAAATGTTTTCCTCTAAAACTTTTTTTATTGATTCTTGAAAATCCCCCTACATTGAGTTTTGGTTCGGTTTTTATAACCGTTTTGTACAATAATAAAATAAATAAAAACTCTTGCTTGTTGCAGATTTTTCATGATGAGATCTGGAATTTTAGGGTTGGGGTATGGGACGGCATATTTGAGGGAGTGGATGGGGGTATGGTGGTTGCAGGGAGTTGGTGATGGAGAGCATGGGTGGTGGATTTAGGACAGAGGGTAGGTTTTAGGGTTATTTTAATTCAAAGTTTGATTTAGGGTTTCGGATGGATTTGATTTTGGGTTAGTTGCTGGTAATGGTGAACGGCAATAGATGGACGGCGGTGGTGGCACTGGCGGCGGAAGCTACCATTAGGGTTAGGGCTTTTTAAATATTAGGTTAAATTATTTTTTGGGTTACGGGCCGGGTTAAGGATCTGGGTTCGGGTTTGGGTTGTAAATGGGAATAACAGGTTTGGTTGTAAATGGGTCTGAGTTTTTGGCCCGGGTTTAAATTACCCAGACAAAATGGGTTATGACAGCTGCCCCTCTTTTCTCATTATTGTGTAACGAAAATTGAGCAAAGACTATAAATAACCCATTTTGTTCGGTCCAACTGTGCTTCTTCTCTTGATGCATGTCTTTATTCTTCAATAGATCTTTTTTTTCCTTTTAACACAGGTCTTCTTTTTTGTCTTGGTTAATCCACCTTGTCGTCTTTGGGGAAGCAAAATCCTCAAAATAGGGGTTGCCTATTGAGGAAGCAAAATAAGAGCAACTTGCTACATTATTGATGACGAGCCAATTCCTAAAGAAAATTTGACCCAGCTGCAATGCTGACAAAAAGATAGGGTCTGCAAAGTTTGACCCAGCTACAACACTGACGAAGAGGCAAGATCGAGAGATGAAAGCTTTTGATTTTTCTTTCTCTTTCTTTTTCTTTTTCTTTTTCTCTTTCTTTTTCTTTTTCTCTTTTTTCTTTTCTTTTCTTTTTTTTTATTTTTGCCTTTTTCTTTTTTGATTTTTTTACTTTTTCTTTTTTTTTACTACAACATTGATAAAAAAACTTAAAAGTCAATAAATTTGGATCTAACCACACCATCAACGGAAGGGTAAGATCAGATAACAACAACTTGGACCCTACTACACCATCAATGGAGGAGTATGATCGGATGATAGTAACTTGGACTCATCCACACCATCAACGGAGGGACGAGAATGGATAGCAATTTGTATTCCACTACACCATCAACGGAGAAGCAGAACACTAACTTAAACCATACTACACCATCAACGGATGAGCATGATTGGATAGCAACTTGGACCCAGCCACACCATCAACGGAGGGACAGGATCAGAGAATTTGGATTCTACCAAGCCATCAACGAAGAAGCAAAACACCAACTTGAACCCTACTACACCATCAACGGAGGAGCAAGATTGAATAACAGCAACTTGGACCCAGCCACACCATCAACGGAGAGGTAGGATCAATGACAATTTGAATTCTACCACTCCATCAACGGAGAAGCAGAACACCAACTTGAACCTACTACACCATCATCGGAGGAGCAGGATTGAATAGCAATTTAGAACCAGCCACACCATCAACGGAGGGACGTGACCGGATTTCGGCAACTTGGAACTAGCCTTACCATCAATGAAAAGACTAGATCGAATAACATCCACTTAGATCTTACTGCACCATTAACGAGGGAGCAAGATTGGCGAATGACAGCAACTTGGACCTATATACACCATCAACGGAGAGATAGAATCGGATAATGAAAGTTGATTAATTTTCTTTTGATTTTTCATTTTTTCATTTTTTCATTTTTTACTTTTTTATTTTTTTTTTGTTTCTTTGATTTTTTTTTCTTGACTCTTTTTTTGTGTTTCTTTTGTTTTTCTTTTGTTTTTGTTTTTTTTCTTGACCTACAACTATAAGAAAGAGACAAGATTCAAGGAAAAATTTTGATCTAATTGTACCATCAATAGAGAAACGAAACCTTGACGAAAATTTGATCTGCTGCACCATTAACGGAGAAGCGAGATTTGGAAAATGCCGGATCTGCTACATCACTAGTGAAGAGACGAGATTTAGAGGAAAAAATTGATCTATTGCACCATCAACGGAGAAATAAGATCTCCAAAATTTGATCTTCTACACCATCAACAGTAAAGCGAGATCTGGCAGTGTTAGTCTATCACGAATGATGAAGGTAAGATCCAAAAAAGTTACTTTTGCTCTACTGGCGGAGAGGTATGACATAAAAATGAGAAAAACATTAATCAGTAATTGCTCAAGAAACTTTGTCAATGATATCTTCTATTTGGAGGTTTCGAATATTTTGTGCATTCTGCCTCCTTCAGTCCTGTAGGTTGACCATCGTGTCATTGCCCTCATAATTGAGCTTCTTCGCCATCTTTAGGGGACATGTTCGTATGTACAAACAAAAATAAATGCATGTATGTATCTAATCTGAATGTATGATATTTTGGCATATGCACCTAATCTAAATGCATGATGATTTTTAATGTATGCAAAAATAATTTGATGCAGGATGATGAATGCAACAAAATGCATGAATGTAGCATGATTTTTTGTTTTGACCCTCAAATAGATGTTTCTGGCTTTCCACTGGTCATGCCGGGCTGTTGGTCTTGTGCATGCGGCGGTGCCCCAACCTCCTTCAGGTTTGATTATATTTTCTTGGATCAACTTCTTCAGGAAAATTCCCCCAAACGCCCATATAGAGAGTTACTTGAAAATTTTATCATAGTGCCCCCATATCCGGTTCTTAGCAGCGTGGTCATATAAGTCATATGTTTTCTATTTTCACAGCTTCCAGTTATGCAAGGGTGCGATCAAAACAGTTTTTTGGTTAAAATCAATACTACTAATAAGATAAACAAAATGTATTTCCATTGAAACTTGTAGTTTTTGGCCCTTACAAAAGATTCTCACTACCTTCGGGCATAGGACAGTAAGACTGGTCCAAAAAGTATTAATTTGAAAGAGTTAAAAACTACAATGGGACCTATTGGTCATGGTCAAAATAATTTGATGACTAGCCTGGCCAAAAAGAGTTATAACAAGGCATGCCCCACATCTGGTCATCAAGAATCTGAATTGGGACCTTCATGCTTCGGTAGGAGATTCCTGAAGGTAGCCAGCCCTATAGGATTTTCGATACTTACAACACCAAGCTTGATGTACCTTTCTACTAGCCTCTTAAAGCCCTAAAAATTCTCGACTGAGTGACCAACTTGTCCCGCGTGATAGTCATATCTTGCATTAGGGTCATACCATTTTGGGAATGGAGGTTGTACCGGGGCCTGGTGGAAGGGTGCCACTATGTGAGAATTGAGCAGATCTTTATACAGATCCCCGTATGAGATTGGTAGTGGAGTAAACTCTATCTTCTCAGTGTTCTTCCTCTGATTGGGATCCTGGCTCGAAGAACCTTGTGTACTTGCAACTTTGGGGGTACCACCGTTACCGGGTTTGAATAGCCAACATTATAAACTCCCGATAAGTTCACTTCATTGTCTCGCTTCTTGTATGATGGTTTCTTATGGGATAAACTTCCACCGACATCGATCTTACCACTCTTAACAGCATTCTATACGAGTTCACCAGATAACACTAGTTCGGCAAAGTTGGTAGTCGCATTACCTATAAGGCGATCTAAGATTGGACCCTCTAATGTTTGGATGAATATGACAATTGTCTCCTTTTCACCAAGAGGGGGTTGGACTCGTGCAGCTACATCTCTTCAGCGCTGCGCGTACTGTCTAAAGCTCTCATTAGACTTCTGCTTCATGTGTTGCAGAGTCCAGCGATCTGGCACCATGTCACTGACGTGCCGGTACTGCTCCAGAAAGGCTTTAGCCAAGTCCTTCCATGATTTTATCTTATGACGGATCAATTGGTTATACCATCGGGTGGCAGATCCAAATAGAATATCTTGAAAGTAGTGTATCAATAACTTATCGTCTCTACCGTATCCTGTCATCCTCTGACAGAACATAGTAAGGTGAGCGCAGGGGCAGCTCATCCCATCATATCTCTCAAATTCTAGGATCTTGAATTTTGGGGGTAATACCAAATCTAGGACAAGGCTGAGTTCACTAGCATCGAATCCACTAAAAGTATCCACTACCTCTATAGCTTTTGTCTTTTCTTCAAGTCGCTTGCAACGCTCTTCGATCTCTTTTGATGTCTCGGCCCTTGATCTATCAGGTTCGACCAACTGGTCCATCTCAGAGACGAAATTTTCAACTTGATTGCCTCTTAGTTTAGCTTTTGATACGGCATGCAAATTTGCCGAGACAGAGGTACCGGCCTGAGGTGGTTGGGATTTTTCGATAGAAATCACCACTTGCGGGTTTGTTTGACTTTTAGCTTGAGTAGGGGTGAACCCTGGAGGGTACATAAGATCTTTGTTTTTCTCTGCGAGACCTGCCCCATGGCTGATAGCAGAGGCGTCTCCTTGTTCGGGAAACTTGCATCCTAGCATCTCCGCCAATTTACCAAGTATGTCTTGCTGAGATCATGCGAACTGATCTCTTGTTGTGCCTTGGCTAACTGGTCATCTAACTTTTGGGTTAAATCTTCTTGCAAATTCTTCTGATTCTGCTCAATCCTATCTAGTCTATCTTTGTTTGCCATCTTTGTCTTGCTTTTTGTTCTGTAGGGATGTTGAATTGACTGATCTTTCATCTTTCCCAGTATTGTTGTCATAGGGCATCCCGGGGATCAGTCTCAAAATGAATGCATGTAGAAGCAAAGTGTTTGTCCTAAATGAATGCATGTAGAAGCAAAGTGTATGTCCTAATTGTGAAAACACTAATTCAAAAATGCAAAAAAATTAAAATGTTATGATATGTCATACAGTTAATGCAAAATGAGTGAACTTAATGTAGCACAATAAAAAAGGGTCAGGTCAGAATTAAAATAATCAAATGAATAAATTAAATGGTAAATATTGTCAAATATGTAAAAAAATTGTAAAAAAATGCATCAAAGCTTAAAAGGGAAACCGCTAAACGGGCAAAGTACCGGTAAGGCTCTAAAAGGTGGCTATTACGGCTCATTATATGCGGGTTTTAGTTCTAAAGGGACGGTACCCGAACTGTCGCTGGGACATCGATTCGGGGGAATACAACCCTTATACCATATGAGGGTGAAAATCCTATGAAATATAAGGACCGAATTTCAAAAGTAAATTACAACACTATACGGAGGTGAAGACCCCACGAAGCGAAGTAATCACTCTCACTTTGTAAGGAGAGGAGATTGGGTAAAAGCTCATGCATGAATGTCGAGAATTTAAAAATGAAATTGAAATCAAATTTTAATTTTTTTGCAAGACAACACAAATCAACATTGACCCGACTCTAAAAGATTCCCAACGGAGTCGTCATCTGTCATAAAGGTTTTTTTCTTTTTAAAAATAAAATAATTTTAAAATGTTTGGAAATATTCGAGAATGGAATTTTCAGAAATAAGGTATTCAAAAGAGATGACACCCGGAGACCGGGATGACACTCCTAATAGAATACCAGAAAAAATTTTAAAACAAAAAAAGATGGATGGAGTCACCACCGGCCACTTTGGTAGGCCGGACACCGTAAAAAATGAACCAGAGATTTTAAAATTTGGGTTCGGAGTCTGTTACGTGTGGGGAAGGGTTAGTACCCCCACAACGCCCAAAATTGGTACCGTGTTAATTTTGTGTTGTCATTTGCAAGAAAATAAAACTTCAAATTTTAATTTAAAATTTAATCCCAAAAATGTAAGTATAAGTATGTGATTCAAACAGCCTAACCCGCAACCCACGATACCAAAAGAGATGACGCCCGAAGACTCGAGACGACACTCCCACTAGAATATCGAGACCTCGGGTACTAAACTAGATTAATACAATTAATGAAACACGATTTTTTAATATGTATGAACAAAGCGTGATTAAATTAAAGGTAAATAATTAAATAAACACTAAATATAAATTGCGTAAACTAAATTGCAAGAAAAGTAAATGCGTAAATTAAAGCGCCAGAAAATAAATATGGAAATTAGATTATCCGAAAAAGGATCAGATCGAACAAAAAAATAAAGTGCGTAATTTTAATGCAATAAATAAAAGCGAAACAACAAACAAATAAATAAGAAAACAAAATATAAATATATATATATGATATACATAACAAAATATATATATATATGATATACATACATAATACATATAATATAATATATGATTTATATAGTGTTATATATTACATAACATATATGTATAGAATATATACATATAATGCTTATAACATATATTAAATAGATATATAATATAATATACATAATACACGTATAGTATACTAAATATATATGTTACATATAATAAGATGTGAATTATAATCTATTGTGTAATATATTTATAACATAATATATATAATGGCAACAATATATAGTATAATATATTATATATTATATATATGGTATAATACATACTCAAGATACAATTATATACTTATAGTAAGTGTATATTATATAATTTAAGAAACAAGTATATATTACATATAGTAGCCACATGTACACGTATATGGTAATTTGGGGTATAATAATAACTATATCATATATAAATAGTATATAATATGTAATAAATACTAATTAAAATCATGAAATAAAAGAAATAAAATCAATACTAGGGACGAAATCGAAAAGAAACACAAATTAAAGGACCCAAATATAAAGGATACGGAACTGAAATGACTAGAAGCGCAATTTCCCCATCAACTGGAAATGCACGGATCCTCCCGGATTGGGTCGGGTTTGAGCACGGGTTACACCATGCCAGAATGGCGCCGATTTGATTGGCTTTAAATAGCCAATTTTGCCCCAAAAAATCATTTTATGCATTGATAAATAAAAAATCAAAACTTTCTCTCTACTCTCCTAACTGCTCGGTCACCGGCCTTGGTTGCCGCCGCGAGCCGCCGCTCACTGGCCACGGTTGTCGCCGTTCACGGTGACCAAAAACTCGAAAGGGGATACCTTTGTGGCTCTCCTCGACGTGCTGAGTTAGAATCTGGCCTCGAATTTGCTCAAAATAGGCTCTAAACGCGCAGATCTAGAATAGAAAATAAAGGTATATATTTTTTACCTTTTCTTTTTTTGTTTTCGAAATTCTTTTATCTTTTCCCTTTTTTCTCACTGAAATCACTCTAATTTTTTACTCCTCAAAATCACTTTTTTTTGTTCGAACTAAAAAATAAATAAAAGTTTTCCTCAAACTTTTTTATTTATTCTTGAAAAATCCCCCATACATTGAGTTTTGGTTCAGTTTTTGTAATCGTTTTGTACAATAATAAAATAAATAAAAACTCTTGCTTATTGCAGATTTTTCATGATGAGATGGGACGGCATATTTGAGGGAGTGGATGAGGGTATGGTGGTTGCAGAGAGTTGGTGATGTAGAGCATGGGTGGTGGATTTAGGATAGATGGTAGGTTTTAGGGTTATTTTTACTCATGGTTAGATTTAGGGTTTTAGATGGATTTGATTTTGGGCTGTTTGCTAGTAATGGTGAACGACAACAGATGGACGGCGGCGATGGCACTAGCGGCGACAGCTACCATTAGGGTTAGGGTTTTTTAGATATTCGGTTAAATTATTTTTTGGGTTACGGGTCGGGCTATGGATCTGGGTTTGGGTTTGGGTTATAAATGGGAATAATGGGTTTGGTTGTAAATGGGTCTGAGTTTTTAGCCCGGGTTTAAATTTCCCGAAAAAAATGGGTTATGACAGAGGCGTCAGAGGCCTAACTCCTCTTTTGCTATAAGTTCTGGAGGCTTGTCTAGAGGATCTTATGCACCAGTATGTGCCCAGTGTGAGTGCA